>LPNX010573931.1:349449-422529 GCA_001517045.1 Pseudotsuga menziesii
AGGGGCGGCACGAGGGGGAGGGGTTCTTCTCAATCCCGATGAAATTCTTTAACTAAACTATTCTTGGGGAATTGGAGAAAACTCCAACAACATAGCAGAAGCTTTAGCGCTTTGGCAATGACTCTACCAAGCAAAGGCCATAAACTTTACTAAACTCAATGTCTTCAGGGATTCTCGAATAGTGATCCAAGTTCTCATTATCTATAGACATCTCAATGAAATGAGGCTTAGGAAAATTCACAAGAAAATTAAAGTCCTCATGAAATTCTTCCACAACATTAAAATCTTTCACATCCTTCGAGAGATCAATCAAGAAGTTGACAAGTCTACTAATGATGCAATTCCTTTGGACAAAGGAATATTGAATCTAAATGGAAACAAGCAATTTTTCAACATCCCATAAGAATCCTAGATCTTCGGATGAAGACCTCAATTGCTCTCGAATCAGGATGATGCACGTAGGCTGGACAGGCGTGAAGATGAGAGAGGGCCCCATCTTGTCATTCTAAATCATTAGTAGAAGCCAACAATGAGGAAGTTCGGGCGTGGGGGTCTCCAGATACTTGCAATTCTTCTCGATTGGTGTTTTTACCAGCAGCTCTTTAACAACCAGATGGGGAAAGCAGAAGTTCAATGGAGAAGCGTGCAAGAAAGATGCCCAGAGGTTTAGTTATGTGAGCCTTTCTTTGTTATATTTGATTTTAGATTTGAGCAATTGATATGTAAATACTTGGGGCTACTGTTTTCTCGGAAGGAACAACTATGTGCTTGTTTTGAAGTTGAAGCTATCATCTATTTGCTGGGTTCTAGCAATGGGGTTAGCTTTTTACTAAGACCTCTTCAATTAGTCTCGTTGAGTATGTATTTAAACTTCTTTTACTTCTGTGCCAACGACTATATCGTTGTTTTTAATACAAATTGTAACCATTTTTGTTATAAAAAAAACTAGAAATGAATAACAAGTTTAAGATTTTGTTGAAACATAATGCGGCGACCATTTTTTTCAAAATTAATACGAAACAAAATTTTGAAACATAAATTATAAATTTTAGTCATACAAGTAAAAAAAAATTAATATAAATTTCCAAAAACACTTTATCTTTAGTTGTTTTGATCTTTAAAAAAAACTTGAACTTTTGTCTTAATTTATTTATTTATTCAAGTTTTTAGGTGCTACTAGAGCAGATCTATATAATTATCTCAAGAAATTGGTCTATATATCTTTCTCAAAAAATTTAATAATGAAATATTAACTGAACTAATTTATAAAGATTATTCAAAATTGTTTATACACTTCAATATATATATATATATATATATATATATATATATATAAGNGTTGAGCCATTTTAAAATATTTCCATACAAATTAACAAAAAAATTGGTTTTAGATCATTCTTATCCACTAATTGAATTTGCAACAGATGTGGCATGCCCCTTTTTTTCTTAAAAGTTGATGATTTGGTAACATGAACTCCAATCATGTGTTCAAAAACACCACTAGTCTTAAACAATACAAAGTTAACACTACAAGAACAAATTTGAAAATGGGATTATTATCCACATTTTTGTGACAACCTCATTTTCAAAATCAACCCTTCGTGGCTTTTATGGTCATAAGCTTTTATCAATTACATAATTAAATATTACAAAATATTTTTATGAATCCACCGAGTTTTTATGGCCTTTAAATTAGAAGCATCTCATACTTTTTAGTAGGAAAAAATAATATACTTTATTGAAAAAGTATTAAAAACCCAACAAATAACTAAAGCAAATAACAGTACAAAGTTGCGTTTTTACAGTCGATCAAACATACATGAACAACTACAGAAATAAAAGGACCGACTACATACAAGAACGGGTCATGAGCATAAGTTCCATCAACTCAACAATCCAAAACTTCGAGTACATAAAAATGATTAGCAGAAAAACATATAGACTGACATATGTACCTAGAAATAATGACCATCTGTATAATGAAGATATAAAAAAAACGATTGTATAATGAAGATATAAAAAAAACGATTGTCTATCAAAACATACTAGTCAAAACCTCCCCTTCGACCTCTTGCACCTGCATCGATTAATTATGGCCATTTGAAAGCAAGAGCAATGTATAACCATAGACTTCAGCTGTATTAATGGAAACTAAAACTAAATCCCTATTTGGAAGGGAATGAAGAAAAAAGCAGAAACTGCTATTGATAGGGACTACGTAAAAAAACAGAATGAAATCACTTAAATCAAGAAAGCTTTCCTCCTTGCATTCATGGAAGTTTTCTTGCATTAATAATATGAAACTTATTATTATTATTTTTTGTTTCAATTTTTTATTCTTGATTTTCATGGTATGACACCAATCACAGTTGAAAGAAATTAGAGTGGAAAAAAAAAACGTTAGATGTAGTTTAGAAATGTTGAAATATCAAAATACTTCTATGAAATTAATGAAAAAATGAAAACAATAGTGCAAGGACTAAAAATAATGAAATCATAAAAAAATGGGTAAGTTTTCTTAGTTTCCTTTATCTTGTATGGAGAATATAGAAAATCTCTACCATAATTTTACTACAACATTCGTCGTCCATTAGCAAGTTCTCTATTGAAGTCTCGACTAAAACGAGCAATAATAGAACCAACCCTTGGTATGATCAAGGGTGTAAAGATGCAAGGAAATAAATTAAGAAAGCTATTGCAGATTCGGTAAAAATGGACAAGATGAATCACTACAAAGCCTTAATTAAAAAAAAAAAACATTATCTAAGTAAAAGGCAGGAAAATATCCTACACCTCTCCAAGGTGTCTCCTAAGAAATTATGGAGGAAAATTCTAACTCGCAAAACAAAAGAAGATAATAAGATTGCTTTAAAATATTGAAATTCCTATCTTAAAAAGTTGTATGAATCCTCGGATATCAGAGATAACATTCAAACCCTTCTTACAATGAAATAAGTTTTCTCGTTGAAGACATAGATTTTGGGGTCAAGCGCTTAACAAATGGAAAAGCCAAAGACATTGAAGGCTAACAAGCGGAAATATTAGAAATTGGAGGGCATGTCCTCATCTCGCACATCTACAAACTCTTTAATCTAGCGGCCAAGCAAGGGTTTCCTACACCTTGGACTCAAAGCCTCATTATTCTTATTTTCAAAAGTGATGATAAAAATGACCCCTCTAATTATCAGACTATTATGATTAGCCCTCTCTTAGCTAAGTTATATGGTATTATCTTAGAAAAGAAGATCAATGAATGTCTAGAAATGGAAGGTAAGCGAGCTAAAGGCCAAGCAGGTTTTAGAAGGAATCATTCAACCACGGACCACTTCGTTACACTTAGGATCATTTGTAGAGGAATGTCATAGTAATAAGTCTGACCTATTTTGTTGCTTTGTGGATTTTAGAAAAGCTTTTGATACAGTGCCTAGAAATAACATGTGGAGTACGCTAAAGGAGTTCAAGGTTTCTTTTGAGTTGAGAGTTGTCGCGATAAGGTTATACGAAAAGTTAATTGCCAAGTTTAAGAATAATGAGGGGTGGAAAATAAATATAAATTGTAATATTGGCGTTAAACAAGGTTTCCCCCTCTCCCCTACCATTTTTAACATTTACATTGATAAGCTAGAAAGGTGTTTAGAAGACGCAGATTACGCTGGTACAATCTTAGATGGGATAATTACCATCCTCCTACTTTATGTTGTTGATATTGTTCTTATAACGAGGCGTCCTTCTGATCTAGATAAGTAATTAATCATTCTTAAAGATTTTTGCTCTAACATGGGTTTGACTATTAACACCGACAAGACAAAAATCATGATTATAAAATCAAAGAAAGACACCTATGCAAATTTTTATTTATGATAATCGAAATCTAGAGGAAGTGACTTCGTACAAGTATCTCGGAATTGATATTCATCACAAGATCAAATGGAACTATAACATTGAGAAAATGATTAATGGAGGGTGGAAAGCTTATTTTGTTCTTGAAAATAACTATACTTTAGCCAATTTAGTCATGTGGGATAAAAATAAGTTCCCCTTTGAAACTCTTTTCATCCCTATTATCTTATATGGTTGTGAAGTATGGGGTGCAACATTTCTAGAGAATCTTGGAGGAAGATTGAGCAAATTCAGAAGCAGTTTATAACCTCAAATTTAAAAGCAATATGCCTTATCCTATTCTCCTCATAGAAGTGGGTCTTTCCTCCATCGATATCATGGCTATGACTAGATACCTGGTGTGCAAGCGTAAGATAAATGACATGGGAAATAAGAGACTTCCTAAAATTTCTTTAAACTCAAGTCAAAACCAACTATGTCTCAAGCGATGCCGGTGTAAAGATACCATGGATTTGTTAAACCAATTTCTTTTGACAAAAATAGTTGAGAGATTTTATATTGAAAAACGAGGAATTGAGGTTACAACACACCGGAGGTAGAATTCTCCCACAGGAGGGCAGCATCCAGGACTCCTTGCTCATCGTTCTCAAATTTGAAGCTATCCTGAAAGAACCCTACTGTATGAAAGCTATACCTCCTTACAAATTGACTTAGAAGCAAAATACAAAAAACAAGACATAAAAAAGCCTTATAAGTAAGCTTAAGATGAAGCACCTTCTACTAGACTCCATCCAAATTTTAAAAGTTTCTTTGTAGTTTGAGAGCATCTTCCCTCTTCCATTTTAGCCTTTCCTTTATCTCTCTTATACTCCATAGCACCTTTTTCTCCAAAACACTATCTATTGTGGTCCAAAAACCCAATCCAAATGCCCACTTATATCCTGAAGAAATCCAATAACCAAACTAACCATAGCTAAATGCCACCTGCTATATGATGGAGAGAATGAGAACTGGGAGATTGCTAATGCAGTTCCACTTCCACTCTCCACACGCCCCACAACAGAACCGATTATCATTTTGCTTGACACGTTGCCTACCGAATATAGGAAAATCGAGATGGGTTAAGCAAGCTGAGAAATCCAATTTGCTGAGAATGACTTGGTAAGCTGGACCCAAATTCTTCCTCTGCATGGGAGTGGCTAAGAAAGCCAGAGAACAACATTGAAATTGCCAGAGAACAGCGTTGCCAAAGAACAACATTGCAATTGCAACACATGGAAACTGCCAGCAACATAGAGACGGTCAGAAGACCACTGCGCATGGGAGGAAAAGAGCAGTGCCAATTCGGAATTTCGGCTGCTGATAAATAGTGGTGAATAAACTAATTCTCATAACAATCAAGGTAATTTCTCTGAGAAGACTATTTTATTGTGAAAAATGATACTTTGAGCAAGCCTTTTAACTCTTGCTTAAAACATACCTGTAGAATGAAGCATATAGACTAATCATTCATGATGGAAATAACCAATTTAGGGAATCCAACTTATACCTTTCCTTTCTTCATTGCAGACAAGTTCTCCATAATCTAGCAAGACTCCTCTATTCGCCATTAAACCTACCCGCTTATTGTTGGTTCTCAAGATATGAAAAAACTTAATAGATCTGAACTCCCTTCCTAGACAGATAAGGATGTGGTGAATTTTGATTGTGGGGTTCTTGATCTTCTTATACAATAGCTTGCTTCCCTAATGACCATGAGCAAGTCGCCATAGACTACTATCTCCTCCATTCCACAACTGCTTGCAATCTCCAACCCTTTGAAAAGAGAAAGCCACTCAGCCCCATTGTTGCATTTCTTGCCCAAGCCCTACGTGTAGTCTTTCAGCTTGTTTCCACTAGGATAAAAAATAACACCTCCTTCCCTAGCCAGCCTCAGGTTGCCTTTAGAGGCCCGATAAAAAAGAAGGGAGTTACAACCCAGGTTTAGTCTCCACTGAGCAAAACCTTCTTCGCTCATCTGCAGTTGACAATTTAAACAGTTGGGTCTTTTGGATACCGTATGCAATCTATTGGCAACAGGTTGAAGGAGATCAACTGCCCACACTCTTTCCTCATAATTCAGTGGCTCGTTACTGATATTCTTCATCCCTCTCATTGCTAAGGCTTCCACCCACAAAGATTTTGCAACAAGCATTACTTTCCTTGGGCATGAAACCGTCCCTTCAAACAATTCTTTGTTTCTGGTTACTGAGATCTTCCATCAGAGGTATCTAGGAAGGGTGACTCAAGCTCTTGTGAGATATGACTTGTGGAGAAGAGAACCATGGTAATAGTATTTCTAGTGTGAAAAGAGATCATTCCAGTTTATTGGAAGGATCAAGTTCGTTTGTAGCCCATGAACAGCCAGTGACCAAACTTCAGTGGAAAATTTACATTCCAGGAAAAGATGGTCAATTGTCTCTTCTTCCTCTTTACATAGAACACAACGCGAAGGCCCTTGGATCCCTCTTTTTTTTAGATTCTCATCAGTCAGGATTTTACGGTGTGCTAAAATCTATAAAAGACATTAATTTTTGGTAAACCATCCTTGCACTAGACCTTGTTCCACTTGTTGTATGCTTTGCTACTATCTTCAATATTGGAGATTAATTGGTAGCCTTCTTTTACTATATAAATCCCTGATTTACCCCATCCTCTACTATCCAAGAGCTGGCTGTGAATAGGCGCAAAGCCTTGGAGAATAGAGCGAAGAGCAGTAAAATCAGGCTTGAGGTGCTCGAGCACTTCTAAAGCTTTCCAACCATCCCATCTCCCGTTGTTTTTCCAGGAAGACATATCATAGAGGGTGATAATGTGAATATGGCCTAGCCATTGCTTGATATTAGATAAGGCCACCATATGGTTTATTGGAGAGACCGGTCCCACACGCTCTTGCCAAATTTTGATATGCTTACCATTGCCAGGGCTCCAATACAATTGTTTTTTGATGATATAAGTCGCTTCCTTGCAAAGGGTCCAGATTGGAGACCCTTTTCCTGACAGAGGGAGATCATCCATGCATCTTTTCCTTGTTGCTTTCATATATTTTTTTCCTAAGAATCTCCTTCCACCAACCACTCCCACCAGAGACAATCCTCCATAGGATTTTTGCCCCTAAAGCGAGATTCATCCTTGTCGAATCTCTAATACCAGTCCCACCACAGATTTTCGAGATGCAAACCACATCCCAATTAACAAGGTGAAATTTTCTTGTTCCATTAGATTTTCCCCCTTGCCAAAGAAATTTTCTAATTTCCTTTGTGATATCTTGCACGAATTTAATTGGAGCTAAAGAGATCGCACATGAATAGATTGGATAGGAAAAGAGAATATAATTTATGAGGACAAGCTTACCAATAGGGTTGAACCACCTTACTCCCCACGAGGAAATTTTTTTTTATCTTCTCAATGATACTCTGCCAGTAAGCTGAAGTTTTTTAACCTTTGAAGACAGGGGTCCCGAGATAGCTGAAAGAATTCCAATTGTTCTTTCCTTCGGAGCCAAGAATTATGGAAATCCCTGCCATTGTCCTAGGAAGGCAGTTCCAAGCATAAAACTTGGATTTGATCAGATTAACCTTGCCATCTGAAGCTTTTAAGGAGGACAGAGCCTCATTGAATCTTGTTGCAATCACCGTGGAATACCCACCGAGCAGGATTGTATCATCTGTGAATTGGGCGTGCGTTGTTGCTTTGGTTCCCCTGCCAATATTTAAGCCTCTTAACTTCGCATCATCCTGAAGTGCTTGGAGCTTTCTGGTCAGGGACTCAACAACTAAAATAAAAAGAAAAGGAGACAAGGAGCAGCCTTGCTTGAGGCCCTGAGAGGCTTGGAAGAATTCAGTTGGTCTACCATTTATTAGCGGTGCAATCCACATACTTTTAATACATGCTTTGATCCATCTAATAAACTGATTAGAGAAGCCAAACTTGGACATAACTTCAAAAAGAAAAAAGTGGTTAACCCTATCGAATGCATTAGCCATATCAAGCTTGATTGCCATACCTTGATGTTTCCTTTCCATTCTAGAGTGGATGGCTTCTTGGACAATGATGATGTTGTCTATAATATGCTGCCCATCAACAAATCCCCCTCGAGACTCTGAAATAATATGCTTCATGAGATTCTTCATTCTAGTAGCAAGAAGTTTAGTGAGAATCTTGTATGAAGTGTTGCAAAGAGAGATTTATCTGAATCTGTCCATTGAGTTAGGGCTTTTTTCCTTTGGAATCAAGGACAGGAAAGAAGAGTCGGTTGCCCCACTAATTTTGTCTTTTTTCCTTGTCCAGTTGAGCATCCTTCTTAGGTCAGCCTTAATGATTTCCCACGCAGCACAGTAAAAGTTGATTGTGCACCCATCGGGGACAGGTGCTTTGTCAAGTTGTAAAGACCAAATTGCATAACTAATCTCCTGCTTTGAGATTAGCCTCACAAGTTCCTCATTCTCATCATCCGTGATTTTAGATGGGATAATCGACAGAAGCTCAGCTTGAGAGATGGGATCCGTCTCATCTCTGTCTGTGTAGAGGTTTTCTGAAATGTTGAACAATGTGCTTCTTGATTGCCTCTTTCCCTTCAACTTTATATCCATTGTTCTCATACAACTCTTTTATAGTGTTATAGCTTAATCTTACTTATGAAAGTAGCCTATATTACTATCTCCCCCTTTCAGCCACAATTGTCTGGATTTCAGCCTCAATTTTTCCTCTTCCTGCCTGGAAGCCCTTAGCATTCTCATATTCAACTCTTTTTCCTAATTTAGAGCTAGCAGAGTCACATCTTCATCCTCCATTCTACCCTGGAAAGAAACGAGATAATATTGGATTTGTGTTTTTTGGAAAGTAGGCCCTTTGAAAGAAAGTTTAGCCCAGTTTTTAAGAGCAAGGTGAGCTGCTCTTAACTTGGACTCCCAGATATAGCTAGCAGATCCAATGATCTTAGTGTTCCAAGCCTCTTGAATGATTTCCAAAACCTTAGAATCCTGCAACCAGAGTGGATTAAAACGAAAGGGGGTATGGCCCAACTTTCCAGAGAGAGTTAAGGACAAGTAAATTGGCCTGTGATCAGAAGAAGCCGAAGGGAGATAGAGAGAGGTTGGGATCAGGTCCCTGTCCAAGAAGGAGGAGCTAAACAAAAACCTGTCAAGTCTGGTAGCAATATGGCTAGGGCACACTCTTTTATTGCTCCAGGTATATTTCCCATTCTTGAGTGGGAGATCCAAAAGATCTAGATCAACCATCAGATCTTCCATTTTTTCTCCAAAGGGGTCCCTAATGATCGATCCACTCGTTTTTTCCGACTGGGACTTGATGGAGTTGAAGTCCCCAACAAGAATAGAGTCTTTCCCTTGTAAGCTCGTTGAGAGAGTCCCAAAAATCCAGCTTATCCCTATAATGCGTTGGTCCGTATACATTGCAAACAAAGATTGACTCAAGCTTTTCTCTACAAACCAACTCAGTGAGAAGCCAATGATTGGTTTCCAAGACTAGATTCATAACATATTTTCCAAAATTATAGAAGGTGGAAATTCCTCCAGAAGCTCCCTTGGAGCTTAATGCTTTCCCTTGATAATTTTTCTAGTGTAGCTGAGATAGGGCCATTACCCCGTCTTCGACCAACTTAGTCCCTTGGATCATCAAGATGTCTGGTTTCTTAGATCTGATCATGTTTTTAATTGCTTCCACTTTAATTAAGCTCCCTAGGACTCTGCAGTTCCAAGAGACAAATATCATTATTTCTTTGACGATTTAGGTCCTTCTCGAGACTTTCTATCCGCCCTTGATCCTCCGGCACTTCTGGTATTTTGTAGCAGCTTGGTTTCCTCGATACTCATCTGTCTTCTGAGCTCAAGTTCTCTTTCTGCTTCTTGTTCCCTATGATGCTTGTGTGTTTTCCTTCCCCGTGTGGATGGAGGTGGGGCTTGATCTAGAATTTCTTGTGATCCCAACAAAGAGGAATGACATGGGGACTCAACCCTCGGATTAGGTCTGCTTTTCTTAACCATATCTACCCAAGATACACCTAGGGAGGAAGATCTTGCAGGGGTATTCTCTATCCCATCTTCACCAACATTTGGAGGTGCACTTGGTTCTAGGTCTCCACCTTCTTCCAGTTCTTCACCTTTTGGGGTGCTATCTTCTGTTGGGATCTCTCCCTCTTTTGTTTGTAGAGCCATGAATGGATTGTTATTACTCATCTCCTTGGCGCTTGTGACATTCTCCTTAGATTTTCCTGAATCATTGGGAGGATTAATCGATGCCTTCTTTCCTCTATTTATCGGCTGCTAACCTCCTTCTTGGATTTTCCCCAGATCCTCTGACACATCTTTAGGGCAGCTTTTGACAAAATGACCTTATTCATGGCATTTTCTGCACTTGAACGGAAGTTGTTCATAATCAACCTTCTGCAGATATTCCCAACCATCCATGAACAAGTTCACTTCTTCCGGCAAGCCTTTCTCTAAATCGACTTCCACACATATCCTTGCGCATGAGAATACATGCCCCTTTGGCTCAGCCTTGTCAATGTATTCACCAAGGTCATTTCCAATGGCTTGAAGGGCCTCATCATTCCAATAGTGCATAGGAAGATGAGGAAGTCATACCCACACCGACACAGCTGAGGGAACATCTTTTTCGGGTTCAAATGATAAGGTCCAATGATTTAGATACAGGCCTCTCGACCCCATGAAGTAAGGCCCACTCCTAAAGATGAGATCCCTGCCATCTTTGTTCTCGAACAAGAAAACAAAATACCCTTTTCCGTAGAAGCAGTGCTGTAAGCCACCGGAGATCAAAGGCATCCAGTTCTTTGAGATCCATAATTCCATGGATTTTGGGGAAGGCCAGATACCAGTGAATTGGCCTATTAGACCCTTCTCACTCAGGGCAAGCTCCTTCATTCTTGAAGCAGTCGACATGATCTGAATGCGAGGGGCTGCCGCCCGTCGCACAAATCTTGAGGCCTGAATTTCGGAGATTGGAGGTGGAGAGGAGTCAACCAACGCCCTGAAAGCATATTCTAAGAGTCATTTTCTCTCCTTCGGAGAGGGATCCGGAGGATCCATAAACACAAGATAAGATCAAGCCCTTGTAGATCTGATCTGGTCAAGCGACCGTCGGGTCTGCCCTCAAACATCGAATCTTCAAGCTACAAAAACAATGAAGAAAGGCCCGAGCTGTAAACGCAGCCAACAACCTGCTTCCAAAAGGTCGGTCACACCCCAGAGAAGGTGAGCCTCAAAATGGGTTGGGATCCTCACACCTCACACAGCACGAAGCCCTGCGTAGCAGCCTCACGCTCACCTCACCTCACCTCACCTCTATGGACTTTTTAGGAATTCCATGAATTTGTTAAACCATTGGGGCATTGGTGAAAATGACATTTTGTAGACATTGATGATGTAAATTTTTTTATTACTTATAAGTTTAAAGAGAAGTTGTGTGAGGAAAATTTAGCGGTTAAGAGAAAATTAAAATACTATAAGGAGGTCATTAATCCTAGTTTGGAAGATTAGAAGTATCACTAAGTAATAACTAACTCACGAAAGAAAATTAATATAGCCAAGATTAGAACGAACTCTCATGAACTCGATAGTGAAAATGACGTAGGTATATTCTTAAAAATCCATGGGTGGAATGGGTTTGCCATCTGTGTGTGTCTATGAGCATTGAGGATGAAAACCACTTTCTCTTAGAGTGCCCTGCTTACACCCACATCAGATTTGAGTTTCATAGTATTTGTTACAATACAAACCTTTATAAACTCATAACTGACCTAAACTATAGTGAGCTTGAAAAGCTTATTGACAAGCTTTTTGAACATAGGAACAAGATTTTAAAGTAAACCAAGTATTATCCTTCTTAAGGTCCGATGAACCAAAGTTGGTAAGTGGACGATAGTCATCATCATCATCATCATTAATGCTAGGAAACTTTTTATTTTTTTGGTAACATAAACTTTTTTGTTTCCTTTTTTGTTTGCTATTAAATATAAACAACAAGAATGGTGGAGTTTCTAATAAAATGTATGAGATTTTATGGGAAAAAAAATTCCTTTTAACGTATGTCATGGATGAGTTTTATTTTTTTCACTATTTATTTAATCCTTGTTTCTGTTTCTATGGTATATCACTAATTAACTTTTAGAAAAATGCCAATAGAAATTAAAAAAAAATACAAAAAATAACTAAAACTTAAGTTGAACTCTACACATTTAAAAAAATAAATTTATTTGCATAAAAATAATGGGAAAAAGTGAAAAAAATACAACAAAGACTAATAAATACGCAATAATCATCATCACTTTGTATTGATTTGTTTTTTTTTTCTATTAAAAATATTCATAATATTTTAAAAATATATATATTATTTTTTTCATAATTAAAATTAAATTTAATAATTTTTAAATTTTGGTAATTCAATTTTTTTTTAAGCATGAGACATAGATCCTTCGTTTGTTTTATTATCCTAAAAAAAGTTAAACACGAATACTTAATTTGTTTTATTATCCTCAAAAGAAGTTAAACACGAATACTTAATTATGTTCTAACTACTTATGCACTTGATTGGTTATGCACTTTCAATAAAAACAATGTTAGAAATTCCAAAATTGTATGTGTCATATAGGTTATTTTATTTTTATATTTATTTATTTATTTTTCAATCATTTTCAATATTGTAAACTTGACATACGAGGTATTTTTTTTGTTTTTTTTTTAAATCCAAAATTTATAATAAAATTATGTTTTTAGAATTTTGCATAATTTTAAATTGTCAGAATTTATTTAAAATTTGATTGAAATTTTTAATTTTTGTATTTTTAAATAATGATAATGAAATTTGCTATAATTTAAATTAAAGGATTTTCACAATATATAATTACTTTTTATTCAATTTTTTCCTTGTTTTAGAAATACTTACAAAATGTTTTCCCTCATTTATAAATAGATAACATTTCTAATAAATAAATACATATATATATTAAAAAAATTAAATCAAAATTATTTAAATTAAACATCTTCTAATATAAAACTAACAAATACCCAACTACATGTTGAACTAACCCATTAAATTTATAAGACATTTATTTTTTTTATTTTTAAACTTTAACTTGTATACCTAATCAAATATTTTTGAATTCAACTCATATCAAATTTTTTAAAAATTTACATTCCACGAAATCATGTTAAATTCATTTTAGATAATTTTTTTTATAAATTTATATTCCACCAAAATTCACTTAAAAATAATTTCTTTCAATCCAAAATTTGATTTTATTATAAATATAAATAAATATTTAAACATAAAGATCTTAATTTTTGTTTTAAACTAAAATTTTGATAGTTAAAATTATTATTTTAACTATAAAATTTTATAATTTCATACATTTTAACATTATAATTACAAATCATAAATTTATTAAAATCATTAAAAAAAACTGTTAATCATATAATCATACTATATTGATAGTCCAAAACATTAAGAATAAAATGATTTACAGGTTTTCCTGAAACTCGCCCATAAATTCATAAACCCATTCTCATCATAACAACCCTAGAACCAATATATATGTATAAGACTGAAAATTCAACAAAAATTAAAAACATTAATCGATATATAAAAAATGAAAATTAACCAAAAATTAAAAATATTACAGTGCAAATTTAACTTACTCCTCTGATATTTATCGAAACGCTAATATTCCCGCAAAATAGTAATACTCTTCCCGCCATACTTATTTTCCCGCCATATTTTTGGCGCCAAATATCAGATTGCTCGCGGTTTTCCTTTGCATCTCATGTTGATTTTGGTCAGAAATCTTGCAATCGCTACTGCCGAGTCCGAATCCAAATACTGAATCCCGTCCTTCGGCTGCCAAATCACACGGAGTCGACCCGTCTTCAATCAAATAGCGGAGGCAATACGCTTCTCTGCGTAAAAAACAGTTTACTATAAGAGATCCTGCGTCGTTTTAGGAGTTTTGCATTGTTGAAGCTGCTCTCAAAATGCCTGGTCCAGACTACAAGGCCGATAAAGGTCAGTTTCTGCAACCCATTTCTTCAAAATTAGCTCCTATGGCCTTGGAACGAACTATTTTTGTTAAAAAGGCATTTGTTCGATTGCATTGCAGAGTTCTGCAAGGACTTCTTGAAGAACTTTGTAGCAGAGAATGGGGCTACAAAGTACATGGATCTGCTGGTAATTTCTTCTGAAAATTTCTTCGACACAGTTTTCTAGGTTTTGCTTTGCCATATGATACTCGGAAAATAATTTGTCTTTTTTGGGTTTATGTCTGTGCAGCAAGATGTTGCAAATAGGAAAATCCGTTCTGTTCACATTGAGCTCGATGACATTAGCAGCGTATGATCTAGTGCCTTTTGTATTGCATTCTCATTGATGGCTAGTAAATTTAAAAAATTCAGAGCCTAGGCTTTAAGCCAGAGCTGAGTGTGAAGTGATTTTTGTTTTGTCTTGCAGTATAAGGGTTTGGATGAGGGGTTCTTGGATAGGGTAAGGACAAATACTCGTCGGTATGTCGGCATTTTTGCGGAAGCAATAGATGAACTGTTGCCCGAACCCACTGAAGTTATTGCGAGGGATGATGATTATGATATTTTGATGAGGCAAAGATCGGAAGAAGCTGGTGAAAATGCAGAAAATGTGGATCCTTTTCAAAAAATGCCGCCAGAGATCAAGCGTTTCTTGTAAGTTCAGACAGTAATTAATAACTCGATTGATTTTGGTGTGTCCTGTAAGTTCTATATATTTCAGGAAGTTGGATTATGCATAAGGCATTTGTTGATGAAGGGGGCTAAGCAGATCTAGATTCTCCATTAGACTGTTTAATTCACGTGAACCCCAAATGTAAAACTCAATCAACTAGGGAAAACTATTTACATATGATTTAAAATACAAGGTCTTATTATATTTTGCCAGGGCTTAAATTCAATTCCATATTTACTAGGTACTCACGTTTTCACCATACATTGGGGAGTTCTTTACGCTCATTACAGTCTAGATGCTCACGATTTTGATCGTAGTAGTTTTGTCGTGTCCCTGGGAAGTCTCCATTTCACCTTCTCTGAAAGGATCCAATAAAGCCACTGAAAATGGGCTGGGATCAACAACGAAAGTCTATTAATCTGCCTTAGTCTGCCCCGAGGAGAGGGTGAGTCCTACCTGCACAGGCATTGTCCCTAATGCACTAATACCAACAAAACAAGGCAAGTCCTAACAAGCCATATGCTCTGATGATTTAAAATAGATTAGATTAAAGAGCCGCGGTGAAGCTTTTTAAAAGGGACTGTTATTTGTTCCTGCTAAGGATCTAAAGCACACAATACTCGGAGGAGAGGGTGAGCCCTACCTGCACAGGCATTGTCCCTAATGCACTAAAACTAACAAAACAAGGCATGTCCTAACAAGCCATATGCTTTAATGATTTAAAGTAGATTAGATTAGAGAGCCGTGTGGAAGCTTTTTAAAAGGAACTGTTATTTGTTCCTGCTAAGGATCTAAAGCACACGACCAAGTCAGTTTTAGCTTGACATACGTGAACAAACGTTCTCAGCAAATTCCTGCTTTGAATGAGCATGATTGAGGAAAAACTGATGAAGGTTTCATAAACAGTGCGAAATGGTCCTAGTGTTACTAATGTGGGTTTAAGTGGGCATTGATTCACTGGAGTTTATACATTTTTAAATGTAGATTATAATTTTCAAACAGCACTTTCTTTGTGGTTTAAAGCAGAACATTAAGGCAGTACTCTGTTGTCATTGTATTTTCTAAAATTTTTCCTTCGTAGAGGTGTTTCTAGCTAATATATTGGTGCAACTTCAGTGAAGTTCATATCAACGGCTTTGCAAAGGAGAAGGCTTTCACACTGAGAGAAGTGAAGGCGTGCCACATTGGACAGCTTGTTAAAGTGGTCGGTATTGTTACTCGTTGTTCAGACGTCAAGCCATTGATGCAGGTTGCAGTCTACACTTGCGAGGAATGTGGATTTGAAATATATCAAGTATGTTTTTGTCTGTCCATGCCATTTTCTGCTTATACATGTTGATCTTTCTATCATTAGCCCAACGCCATAGCAGAAGTTAATGTTGGATGTTTTATTGATTCGCTTCGATGTATTTGCTTTTTTTGAGATTTGTTTTTTGGTGTTTATTTTACATATGTTCAATATTGATATAATCTTTTGACAGGAAGTCACAGCTCGTAGTTTTATGCCACTTTTTGAGTGCCCATCAAATCGTTGCAGGACAAATAATGCAAAGGGAAACCTCATTCTGCAATTGAGAGCCTCGAAGTTCTTGAAGTTTCAAGAGGTACCTGAGTGCTTTCTTAGATCTCTGTGTAAACCATGTTTGAATTTTTGTTTTCTCAATTGTTTGAAAGCTTTGCATGCCAAAGAAATGCAACATTTACACAAACCTGCAGTTGAGAGTTTATTATTTTTGTGGTATGCATTGCCTTTCTCCTCAGTTTTACGGACAGCAATCTTTTGAACTGCTCTGTCTCTGGTTTCCAGATTGTTGAAAATACTAAAATAGGGGCAGTATATTAGTCATTTTGCTTAATTCTTTCAGTTCTTTTATTTTTTATTTTATTTTTGAATAATTTCAGTGGCCTTTGAAGTGCATTTTGCACCTGTGTACATTGTAGTTCATCTTGAATATGTTTGTCAAGTTAGGTCCTTGCGTGTAAGGATAAAATTGTTGCTGTGTTTTTTTGAGGCTCTAAGCTTTTTCAGTATTGCAATATAGTGAAAATATTGCCGACAACCTGATATATTGTGATATTTTCAAAATATGAAAATATAATTGCAATATATTGACCTTCTTGTTTCTCCAATGTATACCTTTCCACATGAACATGGTATCATGTATACACCTTTTTGTAGACTTGGGTCCATAGAGTCTTTTGTTGAGTCAACCATTCTCTTAATGGTGGTTTGGGGGGTGAAAGCCACTCAAATGTTTCCTTGATGTTGTCATCAAGCTTCTTGCTGGACCCTCGACAATACTTTTGTTGACACGATGTTTACAACATTGCTTTTTTGAGTCCCTAGTTTGATGTGTGTGTTATGTTTTAAGATCCACTAGTTATTGTTAGATTTTTAAAAGTTTTATGCTAAATAACAAGATCATTGAAAGAATGACAAGCATAGCAAGACAAAAAAGACACAAAGATCTATCGTGGGAAACCCTTGTGGGGGGAAAACCCAACAAAACTTCCTCAATTTAGGATCCAACCAAGTATAGTGTAAGACCCTAAGGATAAGAATCAAGATCGACTGCTTCTTCTCCTCTAGATGGACTCTTTCTCTCTCTAGCGAACTTGCTTGAGTTGTGAGTCTAATAACCCAAATAGGGCTGACTTAATCTCTCCACCAAGGTTGACTTGCCTTGGGAGACAACAACTTTAACCACATCTTTGTGGATACTATTGACCTGACTTACAACAGAGGTTTAACCTCAATACTTTTACATGACCAAATACATCAAGGACATCTCCAATTGGAGGATTTGGAAAGAAGGGATACAATAATATAATAAAGGTGCCATATCTCCTGCAGTTACATCACCTCAACACTCCCTCTTATCAAGGAAGGTATTCTACATCATCATCAACAACAACATCTATACAACTGACTAGTAGATTTATGTCATAGGAAATTTTGTAACAAAAACATCGTAAGTATTATCATCATGAATCATCATCATCGTTGAACATAATCACAGAGCATCATCATCACGAAACATCATCATCATGGAACATCATATCATAGAGCATCATCATGAAGAAACATTAATATTGTAGAACATCATCACCAGAGAGCATCATCATCATAAGCATAAGTTATCATCATCATCAAGGATCATCATTATGAGACATCATCAGCATAAACATGAGCATCATTATTAGCATGTGAATACTGGACCATCATCATCATTTGAAACATCATCAGTATGTAAATATTGGAACGACAACATCATTAGCATGTTAGTGCTAAAACAACATCATCAACAAATAAATGCTAGATCATCATCTGCATCATCAACATAGAGATGCTGGAACAACATCATTAACATAGAATGCTGAAATAACATTATCATCATCATCAACATATCAATGTTGTATCATCATCATCATCATCATAGGAATGTTGGAGCAACATCATCATCATCAACACAGAGTGTTGGGACATCATTATCATCATCATCATGCCCTTAGGACATTTGAAGCATCATCATCAACAAATAAATATTAGATCATCATTTGCATCATCAACATAGAGATGTTGGAACAACATCATCAACATAGAATGCTGAAACAACATCATCATCATCATCAACATTTCAATGCTGTATCATCATCATCATCATAGGAATGTTGGAGCAACATCATCATCATCAACACAGAGTGTTGGGACATCATCATCATCATGATGCCCTTGGGACATTTGAAGCAGCATCACGGTGGGTACTCTAATAAATCCAATGGGTGTTGTCTGGTTTACTAACTCTTTTAGGCCAAACAAGCCTAGCTAGACAAATGGATCTACCCGAGGGCCAAACAAGCCTTATCTGGCTTACTAACCCTTTTGGGCCAAACAAGACTAGCCAGACAAATGGATCTATTAGGGGGCCAAACAAGCCTTGTCTGACTTACTAACCCTTTCGGGCCAAACAAGCCTAGCCAGACATACTAATCCCCCTAGGATCAAATAGGCCTTGTTTGGCTTACTAACCCTTTTAGGCCAAACAAATCTAGCCATACATACCAATCCTAAATAGAGCTATCACATGACTGAATCAGGAAACCTACATCATCATCAGTCCCTCTTTTGAGAGAGGTCCTTTCAGACTACACCAAGCTTGTCACGAAAGTGTTCAAACTTTACACAAGACAAAGGCTTAGTCAATACATCGGCCACTTGTTCCTTTGTAGGAACATATTGGAGTTGTACAACTCCCTTTTGCACCATGTCTTGAATGTAATAGGACTTTATCTCTATGTGTTTTGACTTGCCGTGAAATATCGGGTTCTTTGTTAGCTTGATGGAACTTTGATTATTGCAATAGATATCAGTTGCATCCATCTCTAAATCAAACAATCATGTCAACAACTTGCGAAGCCAAACACTTCTTTATAGGTTGAACATGCTGCAATGTATTCAACCTTTGCTGTACTAAGAGAAACACAGGTCTGTTTTCTGTTAAGCCATGCGAGCTACTCTTCTTGTCACTAGTGCTCCCAACACAATTTGAATCTATATAACCATGTAGTCTGATCTCACTATCGACTACATATTTGAGGCCACAATCCAATATGCCTTTTTTAGGTACCTCATCACATGTTTTGTTGCAATTAAGTGAACATGTGGGGCTCCACCATATATTGACTTAATGTGTTTACAACAAAACATATATATGGTCTCATATTTGTTAAATACATTAGTGAGCCAATAATTTGTCGGTATAATGTAACATCTATGTATCTGAGGATCATCACTTAGGAGCTTCAAATCGGTCACCATTGAAGTGTTCATTGCCTTGCAATCCAACAATCCTAACTCTCTTTAGGATCTCAACAGTATATTTTCCTTGATTTAGGAAAATCTCATTTGTGAATTGCCATACTTCAAGATTGAGGAAATAGTTCATCGTACCAAGATCTTTCATTTTGAATTCAACAACAAGCTTCTTACATTCATCGATAAGCTTATTCTCACTTGTAAAGAATAGATCATCAACATATAGCAATAGAATTATAAGACCTTAATTGACAACCTTATAGTAAAGGTTGGAATCTACTTACTCTTGGTAAAGCCCAAGCTCATCAAAAATCCATTAATTTTTCCATACCATGCTTTGGGTGCTTGCTTCAACGTGTATAATGATTTCTTCAATTTGTATACATGTGAATTTATTTCATGGGTTTCAAAACCTGGAGATTGTTCAATGTATACCTCTTCTTCTATCACACCATTTAGAAAAGTTGCCTTTACATCCATTTGGCCTAGCTTCCATTTTATCTTGGCTGCCAAGGCAAGGGCTGATCTAAATTGAGGTATATCTTGCTACTGGTGCAAAAGTCTCTTCATAATCAATTGCATCTTTCTATAAGAATCTTCGAGCTACGAATCTTGCTTTGTACTTCTCAATATTCCATCTGTTGAATGTTTTGTCTTGAAAATCCATTTAGAGGAGACAACTGACTTCTCTCTTGGTCTTGGTACCACATCCCAAACATCATAAAGATGTTCTTTATAATAGATTGGTATTCTTCGATCATTGTATCCATCCACTCCTTCTATGTAGCTTCTTCAAAACAAGTAGGTTTTGCATCAACAATATTACACATCAAGGCCACATAGTTGGAATAGGTCCTTGGTCTCTTGCTTCCTTTTGGAGCTTCATAATTTTTTGCACCTTGAA
Organism: Pseudotsuga menziesii; assembly: GCA_001517045.1. Lineage (NCBI taxonomy): Eukaryota > Viridiplantae > Streptophyta > Pinopsida > Pinales > Pinaceae > Pseudotsuga > Pseudotsuga menziesii. The sequence goes on from LPNX010573931.1 coordinate 369,774, forward strand.
TGAGGTCACGAGCCCAAGTTGGTCTTGTATTCTGTGAATTCATCTCCTAAGGTATCTCCATATGCCTTTTGAGGTTCTACTATGTCACGGTCCTTTGGTATCTGTTCTTCAACATTGTAGATTGGCATTCTACAAGTTTTTAACTTTGGTGGCTTCATGTTCTTCTTGATCTTCATCTACATGGTTCTTTTTGGACTTACTGAAAGCTGCATCTTCATGAAATATAATATCTCTATTGATCTTGATTTGGCAAAGTACTAGAATTTAAACTCTATAAGCTTTTGATTGATCACTGTAGCCAACAAATATTCTCTTCTTTCCCGAAGGGTCCGATTTTATCTTTTCTCCTTGGGAACATGTATAAACACAAGGCAACCAAATATCTTCATGTGGTTGACTTTAGGCTTCTTCGGTAAACTTCTCTTCTGGAGTTTTATTTCCAAGAGCACTATGGGAGATTTTTTTCTGCATGTACATTACGGTTCTAGCTGCTTCAGCCCATACGTGCATTGGTACGTCATGATCATGAATCATGATTTTTACAACTTTCATGATGGTTCTATTCTTCCTTTCTGCATACTCCATTATGCTGAGGATTATAGGGTGTGGTGAGCTCCTTGTTAATCCCAACTTCTTTGCAAAAATCCTTGAATTCATTTGAAGTGAATTATCCTCCATTGTTGGATCTCAAGGTCATGATCTTATTTTGGATAAGTTCTCTACAAGAGCCTTGAATTCTTTGAACCTTTCAAATACCTCATCTTTACCCTTCAAGAAGTAAATCCATGTCTTGCAGGAAAGTCATTAATAAAAGAAACATATTAAACATATCGGCTTAATGAAGTTGTTGACATTGGTTTGCATACATCAGAGTGAACAATATCGAAGGCCTCTTTTGCTTTATTGTTTTTGTTTGGAAATGGGTTCTTGGTATTCTTCCCTTGAGCACATCCCTTGCAAACTCCTTCATGGTTAATTTGAATCTTTGGTAAACTTGTGACTACCTTGCTCACAATTGGTAGTGCTTTGTAGTTCACATGAGCAAGTCTCCTATGCCATAATTCACATGGGTTGATGGTGCTTTTTGTTAGAACTAAGTCTAAGTGTCCCTTCAACTTGTAGAGTCTTTCTTCACCAATCACAATTGCATCATCTGTTGTCTTTCTCTTTGTCCACATAAGGACTTCTCCATCTACAAAAGAAACTTTGAAACCTTTCTTATCTAGGGCTGAGATAGAAAGGAGATTCTTTTTCTAACCTGGGATATATAAGACTTCCTTCATCTTCATGGATACTTTCTCGAGTTCAACTTGCAAGAGGCTTCTCCCATTCCTTTGATAGGATATTGGTAGTTATCTCCAAGCTTTACTTTGTGAGGTGAGTATTTTTGAATAAGACAATGGAGAGAGTCATTGTAACTTGTCATATGTTTGGAAGCATCGCTGTCTACGGTTCAAGTGTCACTTCCATGTGAGATTGATCCAGTGAGGGCTAATATCATGGCATATTCTTCACTAGAGTTTTCATCTTCATTGTTCTTCTTTTCAATCGGGTCATCATCTTTAACTGCATGGGCATGGAACATCTTGTTTCTCTTCTTGAATTGTTCTACTTTGAGAGGATAATTCCTTGAGATGTGCCCCATCTTGTTACAAGTGAAGCATTCAAAGGATCTGAAATCTCTCTTAGGTCTTGAGTTCCTTTGATGCCTTTGATTCTTTTTAGGAGATTGATCACGATACTTTCTCTTGTTTGATCTTTTATTTGCATGAGCTACCAAGGCTTGGTCTTCATCTTTGTTTAGCTTTTCTTCTCTGTTAGCTATCCTTCCTTCTTCTTGCACACTTTTTTCCTAAGGTTTACTAAACTTGGTCAGCTTTCTTCTAGCATAGATTCCTTTGATAAAAGATTCCCAATCTCTTGGGAGACCGTTCAAAGTGGTCATTACAACTTTTGGTTCTTCCATCGTGTCTCTAATAGCCTCCAATTGTTCTTTGATCTGAGATACTCTGGTGAAGTATGACTACATAGTTTTTGTCTTTTGGATCTTCACTCCCTTGAGTTGATTTCTCAAGGTCATTTTTTGTTGTTGATGTTCTTTCCTTCAAAGAGACTGGTTAGTGCATTAAACATTTCTTTTGGAGTCTTCTTTGAGGATACTTGAGGAATCAAGTGATCCTTGATAGAGTCAGCTATATTGTCTTAGCCTTGACCATATCCTTCTTATGCTTTGCTTTTGCTTCATCTCCTTCAAGTTTTGGGACTTCATCTTTGACATAGCATTTTAGGCCATGTTCTTCAAGGATGAGCATGACTTTGTACTTCCATGCTCCTTCAAGCCGCTCATTAAGCTTGGTGTTGTTTGTCATCTTTACTGAATGAGAACCTCAAATGGAAATATAGGAAGTATAACTTACCAGTAGGAAAGCTGCTTTTGGAACTAGCTTTAGCCTAACCTAGGGTTTGATAGAGAAACCCTAATTTTTCAAGTTGAAGATCTTGAAAATGTGTATGTATGAAAAGATGCGCTTCCCCAATGCGAGTTGAGTAATGTGGTCCTTCCTCCAAAACTATGGATAGACCTTGAAAAATCTAATTTCCTAGTTCCTCTCGGCAGTAGTGACAGGTTGAAAAATGAAAATCTTTGGAATGGAATTCAGCCACCATAGAAAGATGTGCCCTCCTAAGGTGAGTTGAACTGTCCTTTTTCAGTTGATTTGTCGAGGGAATTGTTTGGAATAGCAAACCCTAGTTTCTCATATGATGAGACAAACTGTTGCACAATGACTTCTTTTAGGTTGGCTTTGATACCATGTTAGATTTTTATATGTTTTATGCTAAATAACAAGATCACTGAAAGAATGACAAGCACAACAAGACAAAGAAGACACAAATATTTATCCTAGGAAACCCTTGTGGGAAGAATACTTAGCAAAACTTCCTCGATACGGAATCCAACTAAGTTTAGTGTAAGACCCTAAGAATAGGATAGTCTGCTTCTTCTCCTCTAGATGGACTCCTCTTTCTCTTTCTAGGGAACTTGCTTGAGTTGTGAGTATGTCCAAACGAGGAGGGTGCCTCATCTATTTATACACATCAAAGGGTAAGTCTAATAACCCGACAGGGCTGATTTCATCTCTCCACCAGGGCTGACTTCATCTCTCCACCAGGGCCAACTTGCCTTGGGAGACATAACAACCACTTTAACCACAACTTTGTGGGTACTATTGACGTGACTTACAACGGAGGTTTAACCTCAATACTTTTACATGACCAAATACATCAAGGACATCTCTAATCGAAGGAATAGCATCTTCATAAAGGAGGGATATAATAATATAATAAAGGTACAATAGAATATCTTCTGCAGTTACATTATTTCAATAGTTATTTTATTATTCCCTGAAATGTCTTTTATTTTTTAGTTTTCAGAGGAGTTGGTTCTCCCTCACATGGCATGCCTACTCCCTTGAACATCATAGAATTCATTCACTTTGCTATACTTATTGGGATTGAGTCATTGACTGTGAATTGCCTCAATTTGTTACTTTTTGTAATTATACACAGTGCTATTTGGTCCAGATTGCTTCGAGAGTTCCAAAGGTATTGTTGTCTGTGCTTGCCATTTTGGTAGAAGTAATTCCATAATCTAGTTTTATCATTGGAGTGCTTGGGGCATGCTTCATTAGGATTGAAGGTGTTCAACCTGTTGGCAGCAATTGGTCTTAGTTCTTATATAGCACTATTGAGGTTAAACAATCTAACGAGTCTTGGTTAGTGTTTGATGTATGGGACTGCATGCTTTTATTTTAGGAATGCAGTCCTTTAACTAAAGGGAATATAAGCTTGTGCATTCTAACAACATAATATTGTTATGCGTTTTGGTATAAAAAGGAAAACCTTGTAATGATTTTCAGAAATCATGCTTGTGAACACCAGAGTTCCTCTCTAGGCCAGTCCATCTCCTGCTTTGTAGTTATTTTTTTGTGAATTCACCTCTTACATCATAGATATTGCTTGCAACAACCTCGACTTTTTATACCTTGTAATACTAAGTTGGTTCCTTAGTTGAGTTGGGCTAGCTAATGTACCAATTGTATATACAACCTCTGCTGTCAATTGTAAATACATCCATACCTATACTGAAAGGATCATCGCCAAACATTTGAGCACATAAATGATATGATGACAAAGAGGGCTACTCATTGTCACACTACTGGTGTGTTGCTCTAAATCTTTATTCTTTGAGGAATTCTTTCCATTCCTTGACCTCCTTGAAACCATTATTTCATTGATGCCAACAAACCTACTTATTTATGGACACTTCAGGGTTTGGCTGCAAGCTTCCCTGTCAACAACATTCATAGCCATATGTTTTAATCATTCCTTTATGTCTGTTATCACCCAAAATGAGCCCTGGGAGAGCAATTTAGGAATGAAGAATCTATCGCTGTTTGAGCTTCTCTCACTTTGGGTTTGTTTGTGTCAATACTTTTAAGTTGGGGGTATCCTTGTACATTGCCTACAGTCTATTGATCGAGTCAAATAAAGGAAATAAACCAACAAGTAGATAAAATTCACAAAGGATAAATCACTACTAGCATGGGATAGACCCTGGAAAATGGAAGCCACTGTGCCTACCATTGGGTCATGGAGTCAGATGATGACCAAGAGAAAATGTCTGAGTAATTGACACTGAATGAATCTCACAGGATCAAGATGTCCCAATCCTTATTATCAATGCTGGAAACACAACCCTCTCTTGGTTGCTCAGAATCTAACCAAGGAAAATCTCCCTATCCTATGAACTTTTGGGGTTAGGAACAAAAACAGCCCATATTTACAACAACTCCATTCTGAATTTGACTGATCAGATTGAATAACAGGGCTGCAAGCTTAAAAAACTAAAAGCGACACATAAAAGAGAGGAAAAATGTCAACCAGGTGTTCAGCTTTTCATTCTTTATCAAGAAGCTCGATAGGCAGCTGCAAGTAACAATACAGACAAAAAAATTCATTCATTATCAAGAAGCTCAATAGGCAATTGCAAGTAACAATAAAGGTAAAAATATCAATGGATCTGACCCCCATATCATCTTTGAATCATTACCATCACATTGCAGCTGTGCATGCTAGCCTAGAGTAGAAGTATTCCTTTCACACTGGTTGTGTTCTCATTTTCTATTAAAGACAGGAAATCTCTTTACCCAGAGTTGTGCCACCCTATTCATGCCAACCCATCTGCAACCTTCATTATCTTACGTCCTCATGACTTACCAAAATAGATAAGTAACTTTTGCTAAGTAGGTGTGTCCATGAGTTTTTCTATGGGCTGAAGTGCGCCTTCTTTGGATGCCAAAACAAGTAATCAACCGCTTAGAACTTACCTTCACACATGCTGTGAGTTCTACAAATGACAGGGCCCAAGGATAGGTTGAAAATACCTACACTGGCTCTTCTAAAATAGCTAACAGTGTATTTGGACTCCCCTGCAGGCTGCAGCTAAGTGCATCCCTGTTCTTGCATGATATTTATCTAAAGCCTAAAATAGAGTGTGCCCAACAATGTGCTGTCCATATGCTGAGAGTAACTCACTTCAATTGTTGGAATGCATCCTCATGCAGTCTCAAAATATAAAGGAACCCCTATTAATATATGTCCCTTCAAAGTTTCAAACTGATGTCACTAAAAAAACTTGAAAGTTATGTCAGCAGCCGTGGGAAAAGAGCATATGCATGATGGGTGGATAAGCTAAAATTGTGAACAAGGATATTCATCAACCCAAGCATTCTTTCAGTTTTATACACATATGGCAGAAGATAAAACCAAATCATGGATCTGTGCTTCCTTTAACTTGACAGCTTGTACTTGATCAAAATGCCATGGAAGTATTGAATTGTGATGGATAGAATGTGACTGTGCTTATACACGGCACATTTATGAAGGGGGTATGGGCTGTTTTGACAAGTTAAAGAAGTCACACTCCTAGATACTAGATAACAGCACACTTACCCCTTTTACACACACATAAACACACGCTAGGGCCATACTTCACTTGTAGTCATTAATTGCTTTTCTCAGACTTTCATCAACATCCCCTTGGTTTCTCTTTAAGTATCCCTTAAAATTTAACTTGTAGAAGCTTAGTGGGTGCCAACATGCTTTGTCTTATGGCCTCCTGAACTAAGATTACTTGAGCATTGTGTGTTCTGGATTTGTTACTTTTTGTTGATGCAAAATATATAATTTTTTTGGTGAAATTGTGTATAATACCAGATATTTTCCAGAAACAAAGTTAAATTTGAAGGATGTATACATCTAATTTGATTATTCTCATTGCAGGCTAAAATTCAGGAGTTGTCAGAGCATGTGCCCAAAGGGCATATACCTAGATCAATGACAGTACATATAAGAGGAGAACTTACAAGGAAGGTTTGTATTTTCTGTGAAGTTTTTACATTTGTTCTGTTGATTGCATAAGATTTGGCTTTTGTCACAATTAAAATCATTACAAAGCCATTCACAGCTGAATCTGGGTTGCTCAGGTTGGTCCGGGTGACCTAGTACAAATCTCTGGAATATTTCTTCCTATTCCTTATACAGGTTTTCGAGCAATGCGAGCAGGTTTGGTGGCAGATACATATCTTGAAGCAATGACGATTACTCATTTTAAGAAAAGATATGAAGAGTAAGTACTATTTTACCTTTTTGTTGCTGTAAAGGCATCTTCCTTATTCCATTGTGGTTCAAGTAGAATTTGGAAATGCTTCATTTTTCAAACATGAAAAGCCGATCTATGGTTTTAATCAAAGGAAACATTTGTTACGATGCTTTTTTATTATTATTTTGCCCATTTTTTATTGCTTTCATTTTTTATGAATGAGATTCAGTATTGTCTGAAGGCAAAGTGAAGGGTTTCTGGATATCCAAATATTAAGCACTTTTTGTATGAAATTGTATCTTAGCAATCAAAACAGACCAGAATTATCGCGATACCTTCCTTTTTATATCATTACAGTGTTTATTCATTATTTGTCATTGCCCCTCATTTGTAAATATCTAATTTCAAAAGCCTGCACTTTGAAAGTGGTCTAACCATATAAATGGATACAATCCGCATATTGCTTTCATAATTTATTTGGCTATGCTTTTTTAGTTGTAGCCTGGAGGCTTTTTATTGATCTATGTTTTCTCCATTTGAGATGTTGGCCGATGATTAGTCCATTCATTGATTTCAAACATCCTTAGGTACACTTTACAAGGTGATGAGCAAGAACAAATAGAGCGGCTTGCTGAGGATGGGGACACCTACAACAAGCTTGCACGTTCTTTAGCTCCAGAAATCTTTGGACACGAGGATGTAAAAAAAGCTCTGCTGCTGCTTCTTGTCGGTGCCCCAACTAGGAAACTTAAAGATGGGATGAAGGTATAATTCTTTTACTGAAAAGAGGTGTTACAAAGGAACTTCAAAGAATACACCCTTTTAAAAGCATAGTTGTTAAACTATTAACTACTGACTTGTACAAAGTGTTATGGAATTTGGTTTCAAATCATTCAGGGCAAAGATTATGTACTAGTTCACTTCAAAACGAGATGATTTATATGTAGACAAATGGTGATTATCAGGAGAAAAGGTCTTGTTCCTCTTGTGTATCTGCTCTCTGCCTGCAAAGGCAACTTTGTATTTATTGCTCACATTTCTGTTCTACTTGCAGATAAGAGGTGACTTGCATGTCTGTTTGATGGGAGATCCTGGAGTTGCAAAGAGTCAGCTGTTGAAACACATGATCAGTGTGGCACCTCGAGGAGTTTACACCACAGGTAGGGGAAGCAGTGGTGTTGGTCTGACGGCAGCTGTTCAAAGGGACCCGGTCACCAGTGAAATGGTCCTTGAAGGCGGGGCCTTGGTATGTTTCTGAGCTAACTTAACATTATTCTTTCCGATGTTTAGGTTGTTGGTTTCCATGGAAATATGTAAGAGGTTTTACTGGCATCTCTTTGGGCACATTCAGAGCAGCGACAGTAATAAGGGATCTTATATGTCGTGAATCAGGTGCTTGCCGACATGGGTATATGTGCTATTGATGAATTTGATAAAATGGACGAGACAGATCGTACTGCCATTCATGAAGTAATGGAGCAACAGACTGTCAGTATTGCAAAGGCAGGCATAACAACCTCTCTAAATGCAAGGACAGCTGTTCTGGCTGCTGCTAATCCTGCCTGGTACGTATTATTATCATTAAGCTTGAAGCTAGCTTCATATGAGATCCACAATGAAGATAAGTTTGTCAACGGCTTGAATTTTAGAGATAGATCTCATGGAGTCTTTGTTTTGATGCATCAACTTAATGGGACGCATGGAAGGTGTCTTGTATAGAAACAATGGCTGTGTTTAATCAATGTATTTTTGTAAAGAAGATATGCAATTAGAATGTTTTGCTTATTGGGGGATTCATTTATCTCTTTTTTTTCTTTTGGAAACTAAAGCTTTTTTGTGTTATTTCTTCCGATTTTACCTTGTAAAAGTTGTTATGTACTCTTGAGTTCTGGACCATGGATTGAAAAGTACGAGGTAGATTTTTATTTTTGGAGCAGCAAACCATTGGGATACATTGGAGGCAACTATCTAGATAGAAATGAAGAAATTTGAAACCTTCTTAAACTCGTATATTAACTTATGCTTTTGTAGAAAGATCTTACTGCCCTTAATTGTTCTTCATATTTAGGAATTTGAATGGTTCAAAAGTGATTTATCTTCTTTTTCCGTTATTTTTAATTATTTTCCTTCTAGATCATTTTTCATTTACATTACTTGCTTTCAATGAGTAAGTTTTTATTTCAATTTGAACCATATATTGTGTTCTCATCTTTCTTTTCTTGCTTTTATTTCCATATCTACTTAACCGTTCCTTATGTACTCTCCACTATGATCTGTATATTTCTTCACTTAAAACATGAAAGGGGAGTATTGTTCATGCTTGCATTTTCGTATTTTAGTATAGACTGTATCCTACTTCTGTGTTGAAACTTTAATTTTGAGTTTTATTTTATACTATGTTGTTCATCATCACAGGGGTCGGTATGATCTACGAAGAACACCTGCTGAAAATATCAATCTTCCTCCAGCATTGCTTTCTCGTTTTGATTTGCTGTGGCTGATACTTGATAAAGCCGATATGGATAGTGATTTGGAAATGGCAAGACATGTGTTGTACGTGCATCAAAAGTGTGAGCCGCCAGCTTTGGGTTTTACCCCTCTTGAGTCTTCCATACTCAGGTGAGTTATTGAAAGTTGAAACCTCTTCTTTAGATATTGATGCTCAAACCGTCTTACTCTAATGCTGAGAAGTCTTTAATCTTATGATGGTTCATATTTTCTAGGGCTTATATAGCAGCAGCAAGAAGGATATCACCTTCTCTGCCTAAAGATCTTACCGAATATATTGCCAGTGCTTACTCTTCCATGAGACAAGAGGAAGCACAGAGCGATGCACCACATTCTTACACCACTGCCAGAACACTTCTAAGCATTCTTCGCATCTCAATGGTAATTTATCTGTTCCTTTGTGCAATTACCAAGTATGACGTACTAGTTCCAAGAGAAGTCACTGTTTTAAGTTCTCATCGTTTCAACACCACAGTGGAATTGTGAGTAAGCAACTCCATTATAAGCACCCAGATTGGCATTTTAATCTGAGAAACCGTTTTATTGACATAAGTTGATGTCTCTGTTTCTTTTGCCTGGATTTATGTTCACAGGCACTAAGTCGGCTTAGATTCTCAGAAACAGTGGCCCAAAGTGATGTAGATGAAGCCCTCAGGCTTATGCAAATGTCAAAGTTCTCCTTGTATGCTGATGAAAGAAAGAAGACTGGCCTGGATGCCATATCTGACATTTATTCAATCATAAGGGATGAAGCTTCGAGAATGAATACGATGGATGTCCGCTATGCCAGTGCCCTGAACTGGATTTCTCGAAAGGTACTCTCCACAGACTGTATGAAGCATGAACAGTATCATTAGTTCAAATTTTCTATTCAAAGTTGGTTTAAACGCATCTTAATTGGGTCTCCTGCATGCAGGCTTACACTGAAGCTCAACTAAAGGAGTGCTTGGAAGAGTATGCAGCATTGAATGTGTGGCAAATTGATCCCAATACATTTGATATTCATTTTATTGATGCTTAAACATGTAGAACATGCCAATAGTGTATCATATAGTTGTAAAGAAATATTCTCAGCAAAAAGAGTTTTGTTTAACTGATACAAAACTCAAAACTGAGTTTTCCCCTTGGAAAACTGACAAGGTTAGATGTCTCTATAACCAAACATATGCCTAGAATATTTTCATGATAGAACTGAGGACTTTGTTGCTTGTTTACACATTATATTCTTGGCTCGGGTGGAAGGTAAACTTCAGTCATGTTGGTGGCATCTAAAGCATGCTGATGTAACAAAACGTTGATGACAAACTTAATGGTACAATTCTCAAGGGTTTTTATGATATTGAGTATAGTTTAAATATGCGCAGATTTGGAGATTTTCGTTCATTTTCTTCTAATTATTTTTGCTTCAAATTTTATTGAAAGTTTAGAAAAATATTTAGAATGGTAGATAAAGATGTTGAGATTGAATACTTTGGGCTTAACAAGGGTATTTAAGAGTATTGAATTTATTTATGTAATTAAAAATAAAATTTCAACACTGACAATTTAGACAAATTACACCTTGACAAAAAATATATCACCCAATCTCAATGATAGTAGCCAAAAAAATCTAAAATATAATAGATAAAATGTTTAGACTACAAAATTTTGAATTTGATTGAATCTGACTTCAAAATTATTAGGTAGATTGCAGTGGTGCAGAGAAAAAGGCTTCAAAAGTGATATCCTCTTTGACCTACCCAGTTCAGTGGGTTTTTCAAAACACCTCTGAATGGAAGGGAACATACCACAAATCTTCTTGAGACGACGCAGGCAAATATAATGGTTTGTTAGGTCAATTGTTCAGTAGGATATTACATGTGTTTTAGCAAATTGAATTATGAATCAAAATTTCAAAATGTTTAGACTACAAAATTTTGAATTTGATTGAATCTGAACTTCAAAATTATTAGGTAGATTGCAGTGGTGCAGAGAAAAAGGCTTAAAAAGTGATCTCCTCTTTGATCCACCCAATTCAGTGGTTTTTGCGTCTAGAGGCACTCTACAGCCCAGTATGGGGGAGATCTTGTAACAAACAATTTTTTTAATTATAGGCCAAAATAAATGTCAGACACAAAAACAATCTAATATGGGGGAGATGTTGTAATCTTCTTACCTAACAAAACAATAAAAAAGTAAAAATTTAATAATGCGTAAAAAATATGTGGGTCACCGAAAAACACAATATGGGGGAGATGTTGTAATGTTTCTACCTAACAAAATAAAAAAAAAAAACAAATTGAATTATTCACAAAAAAATGTTGGCCTTGCACATGGTTTTAAAACCATGTTAAAACCATGTGCAAGGCCTTCTAAACAACCCATGGCTTTATTGTACATGGTTTAGGAGGGCCTTGCACATGGTTTTAAAACCATGGCCTCCTAAACAACCCATGGTTTTATTGTACATGGTTTAGGAGGGCCTTGCAAATGGTTTTAAGACCATATGCAAGGCCCTCCTACGGCCTTGCATATGGTCTTAAAACCATGTATGGAGAATGTTGTAATGTCCATTTCAAACAAAATAAAAAATAATAATAAATAGTATATGTCGGTCATAAATAATATTAAATATTAATAATAAAAATATTATATATTGACCTTAAATAAAAAGATGTGTCTTTTGGTTTGAATCAAATCAATGGATACCTAAAAAGGGGTTTGCACCTCGAGAGACTTTATCTCTCTCGGTGCTTGATAGAGCCTAAGATTTGGATCTATGCTGGTTTCAAAACACCTTTGAATGGAAGGGAACAAGCCACAAATCTTCAAAAGTGATAATCCTTTTTGACCCCCCAATTCAGTGGGTTCTTCAAAACACCTCTGAATAGAAGGGAACAAGCCACAAATCTTCTTTGAGAGGATGCAGGCAAAGACAATGGTTTCTTAGGTCAATTGTTTTCAGTAGGATCTTACATGTGTTCTAGCAAATTGAATTATGGAAACTTTCATTTGTATTGTTTGCCCAACTATGGACTATTTATTCAGAAACAAGAAGCGATCAAAAGCCAATCTCAAGTGATTATAAAAGACCAATTACCTTCTCCTTAATATATCTACACTTTAACTTGATAATTTAGTAATATGTCAAGGTTAACTCTTAATATATTCACTCAATAACTTGATTATTGAGTAATAAGCTATGGATTAATTCTTAATGTAGATAACTTGGTTATTTAATAATAAGTTAACTTTTAATGTATATAACCTAGTTGTTTAATAATGAGTAATAATGAGTTTTAATATATTCAAATAATAACTTGATTGTATAGTGATAGGATGTAAATTAGTTTTATTATGTTTACTAATAAATTAAAATTAGCACAGCCAGCAATCATGTGAACAATTTCATATCATGGTGAAATTTCAATTTGAAATAATTCAATGTTTATGGAACTTACTACATTGAAATATAAAAGATTGATACAAATGTCTTTAAGGCTTTTTATAAGTTGATAAGCCTTCTAAGCTTAGGTGGTTTGTGGTGCCAAAATCATTTTAAGACTTTATATTTTGTTTTGTACAATATAGGTCTATAAGTTATAACTTGAATTAAGTTCATATTAATGCATTATATTTTTGAAATGAATATAAAATCATTTTAAGGTGTTACAATATCTTATTTTTTATATAGGAAGACATTGTGTGTATATATAATAATACAGGATAATAATTTAATTTAAAGGCACAATTTAATATACATTAGTTTTTATTGTACACAACAATATAAATAATGTTCATTATGTAATTTTGTGATTTTATTCTATAATGCCCCAAGTTAAAAGCATACTTAGCAGGGGTTGATTAAAGGCACAATTTAATATACATTAGTTTTTATTGTACACAACAATATAAATAATGTTCATTATGTAATTTTGTGATTTTATTCTATAATGTTCCAAGTTAAAAGCATACTTAGCAGGGGTTGAGACGTCCCAAAACCCATCGGGGTGAGCCTCTATCCTAGGGGTTGGTTTTGAACCTATGACATCCAAGGATATAACACATGTTCTTAACCATTGGGCCCACTCAAGTGCTCTTGAAGCACTATAAATGTTACACACTTTATTTTGAGTTTATGGTAAGCCAAATAAATTATAAATAAATTTTCTCTTTATTGAAAATAAATTAACTTGTCACAATTTAGTTGAAATGTTTTATAAATTTTGTTATAGAAATAATTTGATTAAAGTTTTATTTAATGTATTTTATTTTTTGTACATTGCAATATAAATAAGATTTATTATGTAATCTTGTGATAAGGAAAGTACACATTTTATTTATCATAAGCATAGATCCATCTTAACCTTGAAATTATTAAGTTTCAAAAATTATAAAAAAGAAATCTAAATATAGATCCATCCATGTTTAATTGATCCGGATTAAGATTGATATATGATAGTCTATTTGATTGATATATCTATATGTTGGTTTATTGGAGTTATGAGGACTTCGATATTTAGTTATATGGTTCACTGTTGTTACTGGTTGAAATAGCAGTCAAAGCCATTGGTAATCATATGGGGATGAAGTGACCACTGTCACCTTTGTCACTTGTCCCAACTTCTTCGACCTCCTAGGGGAGAGCCCTATGTAACTTTGCAAAAAACACTAAGATAAAATGTTCTCTTTCGAGATTGGTTAGAGATCAGTGCCTAATGGACTCTACAGAATGGTTACTATTGCAGCATGTACATCAGCCCAATGGTTATACTTCTCCCACGATGGATACCATTTATGCAATCATTGATCAAGTACTAGAGCATATCATTGCTTAAAACACACAAGCACAAAAGTGCGTGCAACAAGCATCGAATAATAAGTTGGGAGCCTTGGTTATGTACTCAAGTATTTACAACAGCAAAATATCATTGCAACGTATCGGTTACGCATATTTATCTATGAAACATCCAACATATGCATTTAGTTTAAAGTCTGAAATGAATGTGAAAGTGCATAATCAAACCAATAGTGTTATTATTGCCATTAATAATAAGTAGGTAGGTGTTCACTATAGCAGCATTAGTTTAACGGCGCTCAGGCCCTCCGGCGATGCCTCTCCCCGTCTTAGTAAGCCCCATTTACGGGTCCCACAGGATCCTGAACATATGCTCCTTTGCCTTCGCCTCCGCGTCCATTCCCTGGTTGGTGACTCTCCACCCTGGCTAAAAATATTTTACATGCAGCAGAGTAATAAATGCTTTGGTTGCAGCATTGTGAACTCTTGGATTTCAACCAGAGTAATAAATGCTCTGGCTGCAGCATTGTGAACTCTTGGATCTCAACTTGTTTGAGATCCAAGAGTTCACAATGCTGCAGCCAGAGCATTTATTTTGAGATCCAAGAGTTCACAATGCTGCAGCCAGAGCATTTATTACTCTGCTGCATGTTTATTATTGTTTTCCCTCCACCCTACTCCCAGTACCTAATATTATGCTCTCTATCAACGCAAACATACTTTTATTTCCATGGGAAACTAAAATATGGATTTAAAGAACGAGAACATTTTAGTCATGGAAAAATCGAGTTGCATTTTGTACGGACGGATGCACCAAAAGAGACAGAGCATAACCATTGCTTTCCAGGACTTTTGGAATTAAACTTTGTTCGGAGAGCATGATGATGCTGAAATTCACTCATATCAATCCCGTTATCCCCAACGTCTTCCTACGGTAGCTACTAGCTATTACATTTAATTTTGTGAGGGATATTGCTTGCTGTCCTTTTGTTATCATTGAGATTAAGGTATAAATGGACATGTGTAGTGAAAACGAAACCGATCTTTTGTTTTTCCAATTATATTGTAAGCTTTTAAAAATTTAGGATAATAAGAACGATTTTAATTTCCTTTACAGTATTTGAATTTTCAATTGTTATTTGATAAACTCGTTGACGAGATTTAAAGTAATATGATGTCCAGTCTCAGGTTTCTCCAACGCCCTGAGAAAACAACTTTCAAAGCCCTTGCCTGCAAAAAAATTGTGAAATCGCGTTTCAAAAAATGGTGAAATCAACCGTCTCTATAAGCATTGGATTACATTAGCAATTGTTGGGAGGTCAATCTTTTTATTTTACTGAAAAAGAATTTTAAATCCTTCTAAAATTATTGAAACAGGAAATATGAGAAATTTGCATCATTTTCCTGGTTTAGCTATGATTTACAAGCTTTGCAGATCTATTTCTGTGTATTTATTATTCTTTTGAATTTGTTTCCTAGTGTCAAGGATCTTTAAGCTCAGTTCTCAACCAGACAAGTACGTTAAATAACACTACATTACTAGGAATCTATCTTTTACAAAAGAATTACTGATGGAACTGTTGCTTCAAAAGACAAAAAGAGAAAAATAAAGTAACAACCAAAAGATTGCCATTAAATATAAAGACATCGGTAACAAAAGATCCAAGAATTCCAAGAACAAAGACATGCCCAAACGCCCTGCCACTGCATTCATACTCTTCATGTATGGAATTGAAAGGGCTTATGAGAAGTTTATTTTAGCTATTTTTGTTGAATATACCTAGAATAAAATATTTAACTAAGCTTGGTGAACAGGTCGAGCGTCAAGAAGGAATTGCAAAAGCAAAATCCCGATATCAAAACTGCCGTGATGGTGATTAGTTTATGATTTCTGTTCCGTTCTTTTTTAAAAATTGTGTGAATGAGACCGTAAGCCTGTAAATTTGCATACAATTGTTAACATAAATTGTTGTTAACATAAATTGCTCTTTACTTTGTTGCAATTAAGCTGTCCAAGTCGGCGGGAATAAAGTGGAAATCAATGGCCGAGGAAGTATGCTCATTTCATTTACAGAACGTCTTTGCTAATATCAATATTTTAACATCCAGATATGCATCAATAAAATCTTTGGAGCTTCGGTCAGGACAAACTTCCCTACATCAAGCTGGCTGAAGAAAATGAATGCTCTGTCTGTTTGGGTGCATCCATCCATACAAAATACAACTCGGTTTTTCCATGAATAAAATGTTCTCGATTTTAGATCCATATTTTAGTTCCGCATGGAACTACAGGTATGTTTGAGTCGATGGAGAGCAATAATATTAGGAGCTGGGAGTAGGGTGGAGAGTCACCAACCAGGGAGGCAGGCAAGGCCGAGGAGCATATTTGCAGGGATCGGGTGTAGGATCTTGTGGGACCCGTGAATGACGCTTACCAAGACGAGAAGGGTCATTGCCGGAGGGCCTGAGCGCCGTTAACTGAGTAGTCTAACGCCGAGCGAAATCGTCTAGTCTGTATCATTTATATCAACATTTTAGATCAGTCATCATTCATACCATATAACCGTCACTATAACCACTACACTATTCTATGCGCATAAAACATATACATATTGGCAATAGCGAGGTATAGAACCTGTTGGTCACTATCAGTCATAGCAATGTCGTTTTAGTGCACATGGGACTTCACCGTCGGTTAGCTTGAGCGTATGAATGAAACAACAAAACGAATGATCCTTTATGGGAAGGAAGACTGCCACTGTAGGGATAGCCTTTGAGCGGAACACTCGGGTGGATGATTAAGATGGGGCTGCACCAGACCTTGACAAACGCGCGACCTCACTCAACACGAGCTTGCGAGGAAGGTAGCTGGGTTAGCACCTTCTGCATAGTGACGAGGGCGCAAAGGATAAGGAAGGGTCTGCTGCTATGGTAGACGGGATTCATGCGGGAGTAAAGGGAGCTCCGAAGGGAGGATGGTTTGAGTGAGGAGACCGTGAGCTCAATGTGGATGGAGGAAAGGAAAATGAAGGTTAAATAGGGGTTGAAATTTGCGTAGAGGAGGCAACCAAGGGTGGTATAAAGGATGAAAGAGGCTCGAGGGGATGGCAAGTGGTGCTGTAGGCCGCAGGTGGAGATAGCGAGCAACGTAGAGGAGGGCAGGTCGCTCAAGGGAGTGGTTGCAACAACGAATGGAGGTGGATGCAGGTTGTTCATGCAAGGGAAGGCCATTGTTAGGGATAAATGAGAGAGAGGTGGATAAGGAGGGGCCCAACATAAAGGAAAGGGAGCAACGAAAGGAAGGGGCGAGAGGTTAACATGCTGCTAGGGAAACGAGGATAAAGAGAAAACAACGAAGGTAGAAAGGTGAGTGTAGAGGCCTTGCGAGGGTAAAAAGCAAAGAGGTAGGGAAACGATGGTAGAAGGGAAGACCTAGCAAGGGTGTAGAGGGGAAAGGGAGGGCAGATCTAACACTAAACTAGACCTAAACTAATCTACGAATAACCCTAAGCTAGGTTTTGAAGGATGGAAAGAGCATAGAGTACCTGAGTGGGCCTAATGGTTAAGAACATGTGTTATCTCTTTGGAGGTCACAGGTTCAAAATCGAAGAGGGGTAGGGTTGCTCATTGACTTGTTGTGACAAGGCTCGAAGGGTAGGCGACCCCTGGGATAGAGGCTCACCCCGGTGGGCTTCGAGACGTATCGGTCCCTACTAAGTCACAAGTTATTGGTATATCTGGCTTGCAGGCTATTGGATATACTCTTGGGAGGTTGCTGTTCCCATGGTTTAAAAAAAGGAATGGAAAGTGTGAAAAACTAGGGAAAACCCTAGCACAAGCCCTACCTAACCTAGGGTTTCTTAGGAAGAACAACTAGCCTAGTGAGGAAGGGTCCTAGGTTAAGCAACTAGCCTAGGAAAAACTGCGGAGAAACCCTAGGGCACCCTCACGAGGAGACGTACCATTGTTTGCTAAAGTAACATGAAGGAAGGTAATGGCCTATCCTAGGGCAAAGTGCAGCTCTAAGGCTACCACTAGGACTTAGACATGCACATCCACCAACATCCAACAAAAATGTAAGAAGCTTGACCTCCTTGTGCTTGTGTTCATCCAACAAATTGAAGCATCACCAAAAGCAGAGATTCACCAAAGAATTACCAGAAAATAGCTTGCATTAACCAAAAAACTTCCTCAAAAGGAGCGCATTCATCCAGAGAAACCCTAAGAGGGGTAAAACAAGTGCATAACGATTTATCCCACAAGTTCCGATTTACAAATGAAAGTGAGGAGATCTTTTTATATAATCTCACACTCACTTATCAGCATTGCTTTGAGACTTAAAAGCCTCTGGATGGTTCTTCATGGTGGTGGCATATGGCATAAGATTATCATTGCAAAATACTTAAAAAATGGATCTGTGGTTTCATGGCTCAGGAAATTTTTTTATTTTTTATTTTTATTTTTTGTCTGTTAGAGGCTCCTCTATTTTTTGGAATGGATTCCTAAATACCCTCTCTTGGATGGGTAGATGTTTGGCTTGGCAAGTGGGTAATGGACAAGATATCCTTATTGGAACTGATTCGATTATTGACTCTGCTTCTCACTCCTTTCTCCCTTTCGATCTTCGTGATGATTTGTTAGATTATGGTATTGCCACTTTGCATCAGGCTCAAAATACTTTAATGGGGACCCATGGATATTGGTTCTCGGTTGAGGACCTGGATATTGGTGGAGCGTGGAAAGATGCATGGGATGTTTATACAAAGGGCTTAGAGCAGGGCAGGATACGTCTCAGTTCCATAGCAGACACATTATTATGGGCACATAATAAGAAAGACGGGAATGTCTTGACCGCTTTGGTATATGATTTGATTGTTAAATATATAGCCAATCCGATTTATGACAAGGTTTATGGCAATTTATGGTGCTGTCAAATTCCGTTAAAGATCCGGTGCTTCCTTTGGCTGGCTATTGAGAACAAGATTTTAACTTGGGAAAATCTTACTAAAAGGGATGGATTGGGCTTGGCGGTTGCGTACTCTGCGATTCAGGCGAAGATTTTGTAATCAACTATTCATTGCTTGTCCTTTCATAAAATATGTTCATTCCAGCCTCAGTGATAGATATCACTATGAGCCGCCATCTCCGACAGTACACTCAGAACTTTCTTGGAACGCTGGTTCACAAAATTCACACTTCACTCTGAGTGCAGCTATATCCCTCTTTTTATTTTCTCGTGTATTTGGAGAGTTTGCAATCGTTGTGTATTCAAGGGAAAGGAAGCATCTATTCTTAGTATGATTCATCGGGTTGAATATTACATGCATCTCTATCTTGTAGAAAAAAGGAAAACTAAATTCAGGATAGTGGGTCCAAGTTCGACTATGGTTTACCCTTGCGGTTTTTTTGATGGAGCAACTACAGATAGTAAAGGCAGAGTAGGCTTTTACTTGGCTCTGAATGAGTCTCATTCTTTTGATTTTGCAATGGGTGGAGGTCTTTGCATAAATTCCAAAGTTGAACTCCTGGCACTCTGGGAATTGTTGAAAGTTGCAAAAATGATGGGGATCCCTTCGCTGTATATTTATGGAGATTCAACAATCATCATAAATTGGGCAAACTATCGAGCTTCACTGGTGTATGGACACTAGATGCTTGATGTCTTGCTTTTCCAACCTGTCCATCAAGCATACATATCGAGAACACAATCAGCGTGCAGATAGCCTATCAAAAGAAGCCCTAGCTTTGGCTCCTGGATGTGGTTCTTTCTTAGAAATTTATGATGGCATTTCAGTCATGAATGATACTTTTCAGCTCTTTTAGAGCATGGTACAGGAGCAAGGCTCCTTATATCCCTCTTTTTGCACCTTTTCCTTGGTGGGAATTTTTGTTATTTGGAGCAGGCTTCTTCAATATCAGCTTCTGCACAATGCTTGTCTCCTCGATATGTATGCATGTTGTACAGGTATGATTTGGAGATGTCTTGTATCAATTTGTCACTTCCTTTTGGGAGATTTTTGGTACTCTGGATGGGTGAACTGCACTTTTTCTGCAATTTGTTTTGGTTGTAATGACTGTGTGTATGGTGGAGTCCATATTTATGATATGTCATGATAGTGCCCTAGTGTCGGGAGTTATTTCTGGTGTCCTTTGATTCTATCTTATGAATAACAAGGTTAGGCTTTTTTCTTTTGAAAAAAAAAACTCACGCTCACTTTTACAAATAAAATCCAAGCGGACATGCCTTAAAATAAGTTAATTCAAAATTATAAAATGTCAACTAAAAATTAAAAGAAAATAATAATAAAATATAGCCTAGGGTAGGCTTAAGGTAGGCCACCTGGGGTATTTGCATCCCCAGGTGCCAAAACACACTCAAATAAGTGAATCACTCCGAACGAAAGGCCAGAGTGAGCTGGAGGGAGGGCGTTATGCCCCATCTAACCCCTAGAATGCTGTAAAATCCCTCAACGTACTCCTGAAAGCATGGAAACAACCTATCATGGAGGCTGTATTTCTCTGAGGAAAGAAGGCCAGAGAGATAAAGGACACACTGACTGAAGGGCCAAGAGGGTGTACGAAGTGGATGTGATCGAAAACGAGTGTCTCATAGCTGAAGTAGTGGCCGCCAGTGTGCGCAAACAGGATATGGAGCCATGAGACCCAATGGTCAGCCCTTAAGGGCCTCAAACACCAACCCCAAGGTTAAAAACCCCTTTAAAGGGTAGTCAATAGTGCCATTAAGCCATAGCACACTTAAAGGAGGGCCAAAGAGTCCAGCCATGAACACCATCGCTCAATAACACCCCTCTAGGTCGAAAAAATGGCCCTCTCTCCCTGGGGTACACCTAAAGGTGCGCTGGGTACAAGTGCAACGTAACAGTTCACCCAAATTCCTTTGGTCCAATGATGTAAAGGTTTATTGATTTGTTAAAATGTATGGTTTTAGTTGTGAACTTGTCACTTTGGTAATTTCAAGTTGGAAATGATCAAGCCTATTTCCCAATAATCTAGTGGCACCTTCTTTGATGTAATATTTCCAAGATAAAATTGTAATATCTTTATTTTGAGTTGGAAAAGTGATATTACATTCAATGAGTTTTTGAAGACGATGAACAATGCAAAATGCATTGTTAGTATTGCTTCACAAGTTTATAATCGGTGTAATTAAGATCAAATAACCTTGAGATTTATACACCTATGTTCATAGTTTACATTATGGTCAATTAATTTTCATGAATCTAATCACGTTAACATTGACCTCTTCAAGGAGATTGAAATCAATGCAATGCTAACAATCTATAAGAATGACATATTGATAGTGCATGATGAAGACTAAATGAACATTTGTTTATAGGGAAATATTGCGTTGATCCATCCTTTATCTTTGTGATAGCAAAATATTTTGCTTTATCAATAACTACTTGTTTGGAGCACCCATCCATTATGCCAATTCAACTTTGAAAATCTGGGTGCAAGAGAAAGAGATAAACCTTGAGACAAGAGCCTTGAGTTGCTTGATGAGATGAGTTAATCCAACATTTATATTTTTGATCTGACTTGTTACCCACCCAACATAGGCTTGAGTTTTCAAAGATTCCTTTGTAGTTAACCCTACCATTATAAGATTGACCTTGATCTATGCCATATTATTGCTCTCATTGCCGTGACTCATTGTTGAAGGTGAAATGATGCTCATTGGTTAAGCACAAGGCTCTCCTTGCTTTACATAAGCTTGAACTTTCTGTGAATGCTATGTCAAAAAACCCCATGACATCAATTTCTTAATTTCAAACTACCCAAACTGCCTTGGATCCTTTCTTCACTCAATGTTCCTAAGACCATCATATGCAACTTGAATCTTATAACATACATGTGTTGGAGAAATGAGTTGGTATTTAAATATCATATTATTCCTTGCTAGCCATAGAGCCCAAAAAATTGTCAATGGGATTTATTGTCCCACTATTGACATG
Source organism: Pseudotsuga menziesii (assembly GCA_001517045.1). NCBI lineage: Eukaryota > Viridiplantae > Streptophyta > Pinopsida > Pinales > Pinaceae > Pseudotsuga > Pseudotsuga menziesii. The sequence continues at coordinate 391,696 of LPNX010573931.1, forward strand.
TAGTCCATCTAGGTTTTGAGATCCTCAATCGTTTCTCCTTCCCAAACACTTCCTCTTGTCAAAATTTTTGTTGTTCAAACTTGGATAAATGAAAACCTACTAGAAGATGTGAGATTGTCTCAATATTGTTCTTCAATAGTGGGTACTTGCCATGTGGACATAATTAAAACTTCCCAAGTGAGAACTTTGTTCTATAATGTTGTCCACAAAGAGTCTAGTCTTAAATGGTGCTTAGATATGCATAATTTGGACCACCACCATTTCCCCTTAATCTCTCGTCTTTCTAAAAACTAGCAATGTACCAAACCAAGCTATCTTTCTCTAATAGAAATTTGACGAGGATTGTGGCTAAGCTTTGGATATATCTCATGATCTCCCACTAGCCTTATCTCATCAATAGATTTATGTCCTTCCCTCCAATAGATTCTAGTGTTAGAAAATTGAGCATAAACTAAGTTATAAATGTTGTTGTGTAGTAAGTTATTCAATAGAGTAACAAACATCTTTCACCAACCTCCACATCTAATCCAAGGGTCAACATCTATGTGAATCTTGAGCCATTTCCTATTTTCCATGTGGGCTAGTTTCCCATCAATGGGAATGAGAGGACTCGAGGCTTTCCATATAATGGATGCATTGCATGTCTTCTTATTTGGGGTACTAATCCATTATTTTAGCAAGAAATGCTCCACATGCCATTGGATCAACACCTTGTACTGTAGGCCTTCTCTAGAAATGAGTTTCCATATACTCTTGATAGCCAACGAGTTGCCAAAATGGAAGATATTCTTAAGTCTCCAATCCTTGTGCTTCTTTGGAATGGGAAATAGTTCCCAACTCACAAAGGAAAAAATTTCCTTATCTTTTTCCTTGTCTAAAAATGATTTATAAATGGTAGGGTTATGGCCTATTCGTCTCTCCAAATGGATCTTTATTGTTGAATTAAAATGTAACGTCCCTGCAATTCTTTGTCATGTCGAGTTCAAGCTTCTTCAATCATTGTTTTTTAATAAACATGAATGCTTTGTTCATATTTGGTTTCAATGCTTGGTTTGTTTGCTTGTGTTGCCAATGCCCAACCAAGATTTAAGTGTACTTTCTAAATACCAGCAAAATATGACACTCCAAATATCTAAATGTTAAAACCCGACACTTGTAACAATAACACATTCAACCCAAAACCTATTTTCAAGCAATAAGCAAGGTGCATCACTCCTTTTTCTTTTGTTGTCATTTCTATCATTAAAATCTCATAGTCATTACATATCAATATATTCACATGTTACTAAAGGATGCTTGTAGGAAATTGATTGTTCATAACATAATTCTTGTAAACATGGATGCATGATGTTTGAGTAGACCATACTATTGTTTGAGTTGTGTTTTTGTTGCAACTAGGTTGAGCAAATTAAGGGAACAAATTGAACCAATCCAGAGGATGTTTGTAAGAGTAAATCATCACTCACAAGATTTTGTGCTAATCATTGTAGGTAAATACCTAGGTTTACAAAACAAGAACCAACTAACATGCAAACAACTAATTGGTTATGTAAACTGACCAATTATCCAAGAAATGCGAACATTGTTGTTTATAAAAATTGGCCTGCAATTAAATTGATTTGAGTATTATGGGTAATGATTTGATGAACAATTGCATGTATAGGTTAGGGATTCAACAATCCACAATGTGATTATGCAAGAAGCATGGGTGTGGTTTCTCCCAAGTACACAATGACTAGTGTATGTGGTGGAACATTTATTTTCAATATTGCATATTTTAAAATTTTGGTTTGGGAATGACAACAATGGCCAACAATGCTAATTATGCAACCGTACTTTTCCTCTGGATTTTAGATGAGTAGTTAGGATCATCCCATCCAATGTGGTCAACTTAATGAGTTGGGGCATAGAGAGTATATAATGTTTTACATTTATATTAAATGGTATACGCACAAATTCTCCAAATGAAGCAACCAAATAGTAAATCCATACAACAATTAAACATCATAAACAAAAAAGATTAACCTAGATAAAGATTGAAGGAAACAATATGAATGAATTTGCCCAAGACTTATTTCTTAGCAATTGTATAATTACAATGGTGTTATGTCTCCAAGGCATTACAAATTAGAAACTCATAAATTTTCTAAGCAATCCCTCTCTTATTTTCGAAATGATCACTTCTCAAACTTTGTGAGTGGGTTAATAGACAAAATTGGCTTGGTGGGAGCCATTGAAAGGCTAAGCAATCCCAAATCTTAAGCTTCCTAACTCCAACAGTATTTCTATCCTTGTCTTTTCACCAATAGCATTTGAATAGATGTCCCCTTGCTTTATTTGTCTTTGGTGTTTTCTTAATCTTGTTTTCATTTTTACTTCTTTGTACTTTCATTAGCAATGCGACACTTTGGAGGTGATCCATGTTATGATATTTAGACACTTGGAAGTTAGTTAAGATCAACTTGTGTAATATATCCATCAAGTAAATTGTGTTTCTTTAGTATGCATTTGTAAATATTCTAATCTGACGGTCACGATATGTTCTAGACATAAAGTGATCCGACGGTTCAACTTCTCTTAGATCATACCTACCATTGATCCGTGGCTTAACACCCGATTGGTCCATGATCTCTATTTAAAGAGCATGGAGGGTCCTTGGCTAGTCGATCGATTATGAGAAGCTCATGTAACTTTCTTTCTTTTGCATAATAAATTGCTCCAAGTAGCTATTTGGCTAGGGCCGTGGACTGTTTGCCTCTCAATGGTTTTAACCACATGACAAACATTGATGTATTGATCTATGATCTGTTTGTGTGAGTTGCTTCTCTTGGTGTTCAGTCTTTTGAGAGTACCTTGTGTACCCGAACATGGTATCAAAGCGTTTATGAAGAGCCGCTTTCATTTGTGATCAAGATCTGGAACCAGTGTTGCTAAAACTTTGAAAGGGTTTCTGGTTCTAGATTTTATGCACATTTGTGTCCTTTGGGAGCTATTCCATTACATCCAGACCGCCATTTCCATTGGGAAATAGTTTTCGTTTGATCCAAAAACACCCATTTCAGCAAATCTGAAGGTATAATGTTACAGTGACGGATTTGTTTTATTTTTTTTTAAATATCTCATATTTTATAATTTTTATTATTAGATCTTTATTGTTTTAATATCGGATTGTTTCCTTCCCTGGCCGCGTATGCTCTTTGCCATGCACCTTGCGCGATCGCGGCGAATCAGAAACAGAAATGGAAAGTTTTTTTTCTTGTGTTCTCGGCTATGTATGCTCTTTGTCGTGCACCTTGTGTGATCATGACGAATCATAAACAACGAGAAAACTTGAAAACGTAGACTTTCCGGGTAAGCTAACCAAGATCTAACCACACCCATAGTGTGGAAAATTTTTTTTTGTTTTTGTTTTTCATTTATTTTTGTGATTTGCAGGAAAAAAAAGAAAGCACGGAGAATGAGAGAGAAGAGTGAAAAAAAAAAGCCCCCTTCCTCTTTCCATTATTTTACGTACCTTTTAAACTTATCTCACTTGATTCAAAGTTGTTTTATTTCTTAATAGGTCTTGAGTTCAAGTGTTATTAAGTTACTTTTTAGTGCACGAAATTTCTATTTTCAAGTTACTTTATTGTAAAAGTGCATCTCACTTAAATAAAATAAAATAAAAAGTGAGTTACTTAAGTCTTTTAATTTATTGCCGCACTATTTAAAAGTAACATTATTGTAAAAGTGAACATCACTTATTTTACAAAAGTGATTCACTTAAAAAACAACTTTCTTGTAAGTGATATTCAAAGGTTCATCTTGAGAAGAAGGGGGTTCTTTTTTTTTAGTTAGTCAAGTTAATATCTGCCACGTCTTCAACATTTTTTTTGATCAAGCATAAATTCATCATTTAGAATCAGTTTTTAGTCCCGTCTTTTTTTAAATAGCCTGATTTTTTGAGCTCTTTGCATCCAGGCAGTTAGTTTCTATTATTTCAGCCATTATTTTCAAGTATGGCTGCCCCTTGTGATATTATACTTACCAGTTCTAACTATTTCTCATGGAAATCTCGTATGGAGGATGTTCTAAGAAGTAAGAGACTTTTTAGAATTACCTCAGGGAAAGAAACATAACCCACTGATGATGATAAGAAAATAAAATGGGAAAATAGATGTGATGAAGCTCGTGGATTGATTGGGATGTTAGTCTCTACTGATTTGTGATTCCATATATCTGGAATTGATGAACCTGATAAAGCTTGGGAAAAATTGGAATCTGTGTTTGGTAAACACAATGAAATTCGAGGTCATAAACTTGAGAATGAGTTGATTTTTTTGAATCCAAGTGATTTTTCATGTATTCAAGATTATTTATCTAAGTATAAAACCCTTGGAATCTATGTGAAGAATGCAAGATTAAGAAAGAAGACAAACAATGTATTTATCATATTCTTTCCAAACTTGGATCTGCATAATCTGTTTTTGTATCTACATTTTACTTCATGAAATAATCCTTGACTGCAACTAGCTATCAAGAGGCTAATATTGAATCCTTTTGTGGTTCCTTAATTAGAGCAAGATAAGTTCATTCATATTGGAATAATTAATGATGCAGATACATCTGGGAAATCTTTATTGTCCCAACAGAAAGAAAAGTCCAAGCCTCCTAAGAAACAGAATTTTCGCAATAATAAGCCAAACAAGGGTCCCAAACCCTCTCAGTCTGCTCCTTTAAAAAATGACAAATGATCCAAGCCAAAAGGAAAGAATACTGAGTGTCATTGCAATTTTTGTGAGAAAGATAATCATGATGAATCTAAGTGTTTCAAGAAGATGGAAGCCTTGGAAGCAGCAATGAAGAAGCACCACATCAGCCAAGATTCGTCTTCTGAATCTACCTCTCATGGACATGCACTTTGTGCTTCTGGTTACTCTTATACTGCATCTTCTTTTTCTACTTCAAATGAATGGCTCTTTGATTCTGGAGCATCTCATTGATTCTGGAGCCATTTTTTCTACTATGCATGAATGTAACACCAAACTAATATTTGTTGGTGATGATAGATCTCTAAGTGTTGTAGGATCTGGAACAGTTCCAGTAGAAAATGGTCATTTTAGTGACGTACTATGTGTTCCAAAAATTTTCTGCTATTTGTTATCAGTCTATCAAATTACTCATTCGGGTTAAGGTAAAACTGTGACGTTTACACCTCACCAAGTTGTAATCACGGATTTTAAAAATCCTCAAAATGTCTTTGCTACTGGAACTGTTGATGATATTACCAGGTTGTACAAATTTAACAACTTTGGGTCATCACCTTTTCCTTCAGTTTTTGTTGCTCATAGTGATAACTTGAGCAAACTTTGGCATGAGCGATTTGGTCACTTAAATTATCGCTCATTGCGACAACTATGTAAATAAAATATGGCGACTGGTCTTTTGATGGTATCTTGCAAGGATGGTGTTTGTTCCGGTTGTGTACTCAGAAAACATCATGGGGATAGTTTTGACAAATGTGCCTCTTGGCATGCCTCGGTTCCCTTGGAGCTTGTGCATAGTGACTTGTGTGGTCCTCTTCCATCTGTTTCTTTTTCTAGTTTCAAATATTTCTTAACTTTCATTGATGACTACTCCAAATGCACTTGGGTTTACTTCTTAAAAATTAAGAGCGAAATATTTAACATGTTCTTGGCCTACAAGGCCCTTGTTGAAAAACAATCTGGTCATCAAATTATTAAGTTAAGATCTGACAATGGAGGAGAATATGTTAACAAAAAGTTCACTACTTTCTGCACTGAACAAGGAATCCAACAACAACACACTATTCCATATACACCACAACAAAATGGTGTAGCTGAACGGAAGAATCACACTTTAAAAGAAATGGCTAATTGTATGATCCAATCTAAGGGACTAAGTCTTCAATATTGGGCTGAGGCCATAAAATGTGCAAATTACATAGTTAATCACACACCCACTAAAATTTTACAAGGTATAACACTGAAAGAAGCATGGAGTAAAATTAAACCAGATGTAAGTCACTTCCGTGTGTTTGGTTGTGAAGCATGGGCTCACATTCCGGATGAAAAACAGAAAACATTGCAGCCTAAAAGTGAAAAGTGCATATTTTTTGGATATTCTGAAGATGTAAAAGGTTATAGACTTCTTCAGCCACATTCTCATGATATAATCATTAGAAGAGATGTTAAATTTGATGAAAATCTCTTGGCCTATGAGCCTAACTTGGCGGGTGTGCCATCTTTTCCCTACGAGCTTGATTCGATGATTGTGCCTTCTTCTTCTTCTTCCAACTTCCTTGACAGGTTTCCAACTCCAGTTTCTGATGATGACAGTGATGATGAAAATCCACCTCTTCCTACTCATGTTTCTCTAGTTGCACCAGCACCAATGCTTCCTCGATGGGTCCGTTCAACATGTGAAGCAACTGGTGATCTTGTCGGTGATCCTAGAGATCAACGTCGAACACGTTCTCAGTTTCAGCGACTCTCTTCTCTTTTGGCTCAAGTTTATGAGAATCATGATCCAGAAAATTTTGTAGAAGCTTCAGGAAATCTAGATTTGGATACAGCTATGGATGAAGAATATTGTTCCTTAATGGCGAACGATACTTGGGATCTTGTTCCTCTTCCAAAAGGAAGAAAACTTGTCAGATGTAAATGGATCTACAGAGCTAAGTATGCATCAGATGGAAGTGTTGAAAGACTTAAGGCAAGGTTAGTTTCCAAATGTTTTTCCCAAGTTGAAGGGATTGAATACCATGAAACCTTTGCCCTTGTCGCAAAAATGAACTCCATCCGCCTTGTTCTTTCCCTTGGAGCCTTACATATCTGGGAAGTCCATCAAATGGATGTCAAGTCTACCTTATTACATGGTGATTTATAGGAGGAAATTTGCACGGAACAAACTCCTAGATATGTTCTAAATAACTCTAGCCTTGTCTGTCGCCTTAAGAAATCCTTATATGGCCTTAAGTAAGCTCCTAGAGCTTGGTATGCCAAAATGGATAGATTTCTCCTTGACACTAGTTTTTCTAGATGCCATTCTGACCCCAATGTCTATACCAAGAAAGTAGGAAACCATCTCATCATACTTGTTCTTTATGTTGATGATCTTATCCTTACTGGTAGTGACCCTAAACTTTTAATCCATGTGAAATCCAGTATTAAGCAAAATTTTGAAATGTCAAACTTAGGACATTTGCATTATTTTCTTGGTCTCCAAGTCTTGAAAACCAAAGAAGGAATATTTCTTTCCCAGTCTAAGTATGCTTGTGACCTTCTTTGTCGCTTTCACATGGAATATTGTAAACGATCCCCTTCTCCTTTTCGGTATGGAGTCAAACTTTCTGCCACTTGTACTTCCCCTAAAGTAGATGCCACCTTGTATCGACAACTTGTTGGAAGTCTCTTATACTTGACTCATTCCCGTCCTGACCTTTCCTTTTTCGTTGGTCGTGTTTCCCGTTATATGCAAACACCTCATGACAGTCACTGGAAAGTAGCAAAAAGAATACTTCTCTATATTCAATGTACAATTCAGTTTGGGATTCATTACAGTACAGGGGGAAACCTTTGTTGGTTGGTTTCACTGGTTCAGATTGGGCCAGCGATCTTGATGATTGAAATTCTAATGCAGGTTATGTTTTCAGTCTGGGATCTGGACCTGTCACTTGGGCTTGTAAGAAACAACAAGCTCTTGCTCTTTCTTCAGCAGAAGCAGAATATCGAGCCGCAATTAATGCCAGTCAGGAATCTTTATGGCTTCGACAGATCCTTTCAGAGTTTGGATTCGAGCAGTAGCAACCTACTCCACTTTGGTGTGACAATCAAAGTTCCATCAAGCTTGCCAAAGATCCAGTTCTACATCAACGCAGCAAACACATTGAGCTACACATGCACTTCATCAGAAATCTTGTTCATTATCGTGTTCTTGAAATTCTCTACTGCCTTACAGATGATCAAGTTGCAGACATGTTCACCAAGTCTCTTACAAAAGCAAATTTTTCTAAACTTCGATCTATGTTAGGAGTTCAGGAATGTGTCCTTAAGGGGGGATAGGCTCTAATGCCTCCTTCCTTCTCCTAATAGTGTCACTTTTGTAAATCCTTCAATCCTATCCCAAGTTGTTCTGAAGGGGGGATGTTAGGATATTTAGACACTTAGGAGTTAGTTAAGATCAACTTGTGCAATATATCCGTTAGGTAAAGTGTGTTTCTTTAGTATGCATTAGTATGCATTTGTAAATATTCTAATCCGACGGTCATGATATGTTCTAGACATAAAGTGATCCGATGGTTCAACTTCTCTTAGATCATACCTACCATTGATCCGTGGCTTAACACCCGATTGGTCCATGATCTCTATTTAAATAGCATGGAGGGTCCTTGGCTAGTCGATCGATTATGAGAAGCTCATGTAAATTTATTTCTTTTGCATAATAAATTGATCCAAGTAGCTATTTGGCTGGGGCCGTGGACTGTTTCCCTCTCGAGGGTTTTAACCACGTGACAAACATTGGTGTATTGATATGTGATATGTTTGTGTGAGTGGTTGCTCTTGGTGTTCGATCTTTTGGGAGTACTCTGTGTACCCGGACAATCCATATAATATTGAATGAGTATTGGGCCCTTCACACTATCAACAATATCCTTCAACTTTGTCATCTGCTTAGTAGTCTCAAGATTCACTTCTCTAGCCAATATTCTAACTTTGTCAAGTGTTTTGTATTTGCATTGAGTTATTAAATTCATTTGATGTTTGTTGCAGATCCATTTTGGATCACACCTTTCCATTGGGAGGATTTTGGTCTCCAAAAGTTGATTTGTAGAAAAGATTTAAGCAAATGGCCACCACTTGTCTCCCTAATCCCACTACCCTATTATATATGGAGTATACTTCCTTATTTTCTCCATTCAAGTTATTGACACGCCCTTGTTTTGTTGCTATAGGATATGTTCTTCCTCCTTTATGTGTTTTGATGAGGTAGGCCTTACCAGCTTTAACCAAGTGATAATTTTTCTCTTTTCTATAGAAATTTGCATCCCTATCCCATAGGTAATGGTTTCCAAACATCACTTCACAAGCATTTAGAGGTGCGAATGGATGTTTCACTTTATCTACATAATCGACATTGGTGGAAAAATTGATTATCTCTTGGTGATTCTCATGGAAAAGTTCTCTTGGATATAACCCAATGTATATTGTTGTACTAGATCACATGTTTTTGGACCAAGCTCATCTACTAAGGATTCACAAATCACACTTCATTGAGAACCACTATTAAATAAAGTATTTATATTTTAATTCTTTACTTGAACTTTGATTTGGAATAACGCATTTTATGTATCTAGTTTCTCTTGGTTGTTGCAATGTGTTATAGATTATGGCTTTATCCAAGTTAGAGGCACTTTTTACCTCTATATCTTTCTTGGAATTGTACCTCTTTGGATGCAATTCTAAATCAAGTTTTCAACACTTATCAGTGTGCCCGTCCATATCTTTTCTATGCCTATCAAGATATTTCCTTTTTTGGACAGTGGCTATAGTATTTTTTCCTTTGCTATAGTTGGTCTCTTCTTATCCTTTTTGTAGTTTCCCCTTATTGAAGTCTATCTCAATGTAGAGAGATTTATTGCTTGCCTCATTTATAATATTTACAATGAGGAGATACAATTGCCTTCACATATATGGATGAATATTCCTCCAAGTTTTTTCACTACTACCTCAGGTTCTTTCAAATACATCTAATTTGATGTCCTACTTCCAAAATTTGTACATTTACTCTTGTACACCTTGTATCTTTTATTGTAAAAGAAGCTACCATTTCATGCATTGTTTCTTTTTGTAGCCTATGGGATAGAAATGTGATATGAACAATGGGTTGAAATTATCTAGGTGGATATTGGTGGCCACCCACCTATTCCATTGATTTAGAATGGTTCCACATCTTGTTAGTTTTACTTCAAATTTTGAGGTCTTGAACTTCCAATGTATTTTTTGGGCAATTCCCTTGTGTTTTTGGAAGTGGACATAGCGAACGTAATATTTGATTGCTTGGATTTCTAAACCTACACAACATGAGTTAAGCTTTGTAATGGTCCAATAAATTCCCTAAACAGAGTGTATGCAAAATTTGCATCCTCATGAAGTTGACGTGTCAACTAGCCTCCTTGAGACTCACATTCCTTTTGCCACATCATTTCTCAGGATAGGGTTTTGGATATTTAGGGTTTTTGCATGATACTTTAATTTAAAAGACAATTTTGGTATATTCTAATGTCTTCTTGCAAATGACTGCAATCAACACATATATATTTAGAGATAAGTTACCACCATTATAGCTAGTTTGTATTGCATTGCAGTTTGCAATAGTTTTTCATTTCATTCAGTAATAGAACTTTCCAGTTTTACTATACTACTGTACTCTTTGAAATATCTATATGTTTGTGTTTCCATTCATATGTCTGCTTTCATTTAGTAGTATATACAATCAAGATCCATGGTATCATAGAAATCTCCACTTTGATTTTTCTTGGTGCATGTCCTCGATGAGGTCCTGATATCAAGAGTTGAATCTTCATCTCATTGAGCTTTGTTGACCATACTAGGGATGGATCCCATAATTCATTGTTGGTTGTTTTAGTGCTATTTACAGTCCCAACCTTAGGTGATTGCTACCATTTAATTTTTGTTTGCCATGATTATCTCCTAGTAGGTAGCTAACTTGAACAAAACCCCAATTTTAGCCTTTCTAGCAATAAGGTTTTTAATTTTGCAATTTTAGTTTCACATTGCAATTTTTATCGAGAAGAGTGATGTGTTGTCAAGGAATTTCCTTGGAAATCAATGCATTAGTAGATTTGTTTTTTTGCAAATCATCCAATTTCCCAATTTTCCTCTTTCGGTTCAAATTTGGTTTTGGATTTGGGTCATATAATAGATTCGACTCTATGTTTATGTCCTTTGATTTGTTGTATCAAATATTTATTTTCTTACCTAGGGCGATGTAGGAAAAAAAAAGAATTGAAGGACCATAGTATCTGTTGCCGTGGTACCAGGGTCCACAACCCACTCTTCAACTTCCATCCGAATGTCCTTAATGGGAACTGTTTTCACCTCTTCCCGTATATGCTTCTTGATGGATTCGGTTTCATCTTGAACCACAAGAGGAATATGGTCCCGAAAGAAGGTGACTTGGGCCTGAGTTTGGGCTCTCGTGACTCGACCCCCACTTCCCCCCTACCCTCTCGCCATCTTTCCTTTTCCCATCTTCCCACAATATCCTGAGCCCATCCCTCATTCCAACTTGATAGGCCGTTTGGGAGCCATCCTAGAAATTTTCAAAAGGAACCACACATAATCAGGCGGTCGGGCTAATGCGAACCTGTCTCTTCGCATATCCCAGGGATACTTTACATCCACTAAAGAATAAAAACAATAGCGCATCGAGTATTGTGGGTGGAAATGCACTGTAGTTTGCTCGATTATAAGTCCAAGGATGCCATAATTACTATTACAGGTCTTCTCCTTCCCTCCTCCGATAGGTACCTTCCATATCCCGTATACGTACTCATACTGGATATTCACATCACAAGGAGCTTAATTGCCAAATATGGAATATGGCGTGAATTCGGCCTCCATTTCTTCACACGGTTAACCCCATACCCTCTTGTATCCAACTATGTAGTAGGAATAGTGATACCTATCATTTTCCGCATGATTACCCTTGGTGAAATCACACCACAGCTGTGATCTCCATTTGCCTCTTGTCACCGTCCTGGGTTTCCTGTCGACTGTTGTCCACTTGTCTGCTTTTCTCATAGTCTGAGTTAGCTAGGTGGCTACAGTTGGCCACCCAATTCTCATTCGTGAAATCATCCATATTTCATATTGTGAGGGCCCCACCCCTTTTGGCTCCAAGGTTGGCTAAGAGATTCACTACCTTGTTCGCTTCCCACCTTACGTGGCTAAAGGAAAGGGTATTATGTGTAGTAACAAGGTACCTCAAGGTTTCTAGCCTACTCGAGAGCCTCCAACTGGTAGTGATTTTCTCTGCCGACTGGCCACTTGACAATTTCTTTGCCATATGTATGATAATTTTGGAGTCACCCTCCACAGTCACAGGAAACCATCCTTCCCTGACCACAAGTTTTAGACCCTGGACGAGGCCTTCCAATTCAGCAGAGTTGTTTGTATCATTTCCTAGATATTAAAAATAAACTTTTAGGATTACCTCAGAAGCATTTCTGCATACTCCCCCATACCCCGTTGCTGCCGGATTTCCTATGGATTCCCCATCGAAGTTAACTTTAAACACGTTTGATGGTGGGGGAGGCTAGAAGTTTGGACTAGACAGTATGCAGATATTATCTTTCCTTCGTAGCCCATCCAGGTATCTCCTTCCCAAACCCCATCTTGTTGTAATGCAATCTTCATCCTCCAAGAGGTCCTTGTCTGTCTGTCCCCACTGCATACTTCTTATTGTCTCTTGAAGGTTGTTGACCAAATTCCACCAAAAATCCTCTTCGCTGTGCTTTTGGCATCTCGGAATATGATTTTGTTTCTCTCCTTCCACACATTCCATAGAACCATCATTGGGAATATCATCCATAACATCCCCATATTTTTGAAGGCCTTAAAATTCCATTCCCAAAGAGATTGGTTGGGTTGACCTCTCATTTGATCAATTCTTCGAAAGATCATAGCCCCTCTATCCCATAACAAAGCTGTATAGGGGCATCCATCCAGAAGATGCTCCATTTTTTCTTCATTGTTGAGGCATAAGGGGCATTGGGAGGGGCCCTGAATACCTTGTTTCCTTAGGTTTTCTCCTGTTAAAATCCTTCACCTAACAACCAACCAATAGAAGATGAACGTCTTTGGACAGGGATTCATTTCTCGGATCTTCTTCCAAATTCCTTCTCCCCCTTCCTCGATGCTAGTTCATATGTCATAGGCTTGTTTAATTCTAAAAGTACCTTTCAACTTGTATCCCCACCTCAACTTATCCACTCCTGTTTGGATGTGAATGTATCTCTTCTGGAGAGTTTCCTCAAAAGAGCGAAGATCCTCATCATTTGTAAGTCCTTCCCACCAGTCTTGACTCAACAACTTCTTATGGCCATATGAGGGAGGATATTCCCAGTAGTGACACACCTTGAATTTTCCTTCTTCCATCCCTCTGGCCTTGATGTTCTGCCATATAGGGTCTTCCCCTATTTTTGGAAGTTGATTCCATGAGTCATCGCATAAATTGGCTAGTTCACCATCACATATTTCCCAAAAACTATGGTCTTGAACGATATTTCAACTTGACTGGGCTTTCATCCAGCAATGTGATCCCAACCTCTCCTCATTATATCTAATCAGATGAAAAGTTGGTATGTACTTGGTAAATTTCATGTGACACAATCTCGCACAGGGTTCCATCTTGTAATTGCACCATCTCCACCAGATATTAGAGCCTTGAATTTCACTCATAACCTCTGGGTCCGTGATGCCCAAACCCCTTGTCCTCGGGGAGGCAAATTTTGTCCCGTCCAACCAGGGAAAATTTTGTCTTCTCTTCCCTTCCTCCCCATAGAAAATTTCTATGGATACCGTGAATTTCCTTAATAATAGACTTTGGCACAGAGAGAAGAGAGAAGAGGTAAATCAACATTTCCTGGAGAACTGCTTTGACAAGAATTGGCCGACTGGGTAGGTTTAGTACTCGAAGTGTCCATCTTGACAACCTACTTCTAAGTTTGTCGAGAAGGTCCTTCCAGGAGACCTTCCAGACAGTGCCTTCCGTAAGTGGGGCTCCCATGTATTTAGACGGAAGAGATCCTTTGGAGAATCCTAGGATCCGAATTATATTTCTTTGGGAAGTAATGGCTGTATTGAAGAAAAAAACCCGTGATTTATCATAATTAACTTAAATACCTGAATCCTTTGCAAAAAGCATTAAAATTTTCTTAAAGGCCCAAGCCTCTTGGACTGAAGGGTGCCCCATTAACATTGTGTCATCCACAAATTGTTGATGCATTTTTTTATCCATTCCCTCATGGAGGTTTAACCCACGAATCTCTCCTCTTACTGATTGATCTTGAAGGATCTTTCTAAGCCCTTCTGCATTAAGATGAAAATAAAAGGGGGTATGGAGTCCCCCTGTCTGATTCCCCGGGAGGGATGCAAAATCCTAGTCGGATATCCATTCATAAAAATATAAAAGAAGGGAGTGGAATCCAGGTTCATTATCCATTCAACCCATTCCCTTCCAAATCCAAAGGCTTCCAAAATACTTCTCATATATTTCCAACTTAGTTTATCATAGGCTTTAGCTGTATCCAACTTTACAAACATACCTGGTTTCTTGGTGACCTTCAAAGAGTGAATAATTTTTTGAACCAAAATGACCCCATCCAATATTTTCCTTCCTTAGACGAACCCTGATTGCTCTGGGCTAATCAAACTGGGGAGGGGCGGCTTTATCCTATTTTGTATCACTTTAGTAATGATTTTGTATATGACATTACACAGAGCTATGGCTTTGAACTTACTGGGGGTGTTAGGTCCTTCCCCTTTCGAGACTAGGGTTAAGAAGGTAGCATTAAAATCATTTAAGACCCCTTGATTAATTCATGATTCCTCCACTATTTCCAGAACCTCCTCTTTAATCAAGTCCAAAAAGAAGTGAAAAAAATTGTCGTGAAACCATATGGTCTTGGCACTTTCCCCAGAGCCATCTGGTTCATAGCTTCCTCCACCTCCTGCATAGAGATTGGTTTAACCAACATCGATTTATGATATCTGGTTCCTAACCTGGGAATAAGTCTAGTAATCCTTGCTATATGTTGGATTCTATCGCCTTTGTCCTTTGTCATGATTTCCTCAAAGTGGTGGACCAATTCTTCCTCGATTTCTCTTCTGGATTCTACCTAAATCCCATCATTTTTCCTAAGTTTATAAATATTTGACCTATGTCGATTTTGGATGACTATATTATGAAATAATTTGGTATGCTTCTCCCCTTCTTGCAGCCATTGGTTCCTTGATTTTTGTTTCTAGAAAATACGCTTTTGTCTTTCCCTAGCATCTAACTGATTTAGAAAATCTTTCTCCTGCTGTATTAGTTCCTCATCCCATCCTTCCTCCATTCCTTTCCTATGGGTACGCACGATATCCTCCACTGATTTTTTCTTGTCCTGGAAGATATTCCCAAGTTCTTCCTTGTTCCACGTGTAGATCCTAGATTTTAGGGCCTTTAGCTTTTGCTGAAATTGATACATTCTAGTTCCTGTAGGGGGAACCAATTCCTACCAAATATTTAAAGTCTTTATGCTCCAACTAAAATTTTTCAAATCTAAATGAATTTCTTAAGATGGCATTCAACCAATCCCATTGAAGGCTTATGGGCCAATGGTCAGACCCTACTGTCGGAAGGACACTGGAACTTATCTCCCCTATGCCTCTGGCAATGTCCTCTGTGGCCAAAAATTTGTCGATTCTAGAAGCCACAAGGTGTGTATCACCGCATCTGTTGTTCCACGTGTACATCCCATTCCCCATATCGATATCTATAAAAGGACTATTTACCATATAATCCTTGAAAGCTTCTTGGAATCTATCCAAGACCCACGTTCCCCCCTTTTTTTCCCTGAGAGAGGTTATCAGGTTAAAGTCCCACCAATTATCTAAGATCCTTCTCCTGCTTGATCCTTCATCCAAGTCATGAAATTTAAAAATGTTGGTTTCTGAGGAAAGGCACTTGGACCATAGACATTCACCAAGGTACCCTTTGCCCCCGTTAGGATGGTGAAGCTAGTGCTCAATGAGAAATGATTGGCCCTCCATTCCGATAGACATATGGATTTTGGTTGCCATAGAATGACCAAACCTCCAACCATTCCTAATGCATTTATCTCCATAACCCTACTCCCCCTCCAAATATTATGTCCCAACTTCTCCATTAGTTTTGAATTGCACTTTGTTTCTTGTAGAAAGAGAACATCTAGATTTTCTTGTTTGACCTTCCTCATTAAGGCCTTTATTTTCCTGGGATGATTACATCCCCAAATGTTTCAGGACATGATATTCATTGGATAACCCTATTTAATTCAGAGAATGCCGCCACTATCGTCAGTTACTGGCCCGATTCTGTAAGTTTGACTCCTACCTTGACTATCCTTTTCTTATTCGTCTTTCTTCCTCTTTTCAAATCTTCCTTTGGTGACTTCCTTTTACTCCCTTTCTGAGGATCCATTTCTATCCCCAGTTTTTGGCGGGCCTTGGTTTTGATAATCGCTTCTTGGAGTAGTTCCAATTGTCTCCTAGAAACATACCCCCTCCCCTTCTTATCACATTCTTTCTCGATCTCATCCAAATCCATCTCTCCTAGTTCCATTTCTTCCACACCATCCTCATCCATTGCCTCGATCTGGTCCTCTTCTTCCTTCCCATTACCTAATTCCCTTTCATTACCCTCCTCTTACTTCTCTAGAGGTTCTACCTTATTCCTCCCCTCCTTTGCATCCTCTCCTTTTTCCTCCAAGATCTTGAAAGGGTGGTTGTTGGTTACCCCTTTTCCTTGATTCTCCTTCATTGGATTCTGTTGCCCCCCCATTCTATTCTTTTTTTTACTCCGTACTTGAACAAACCCTTCCTTGTCCTTCTCTCCCCCCTGGGGTTGCTTGATCATGGGTGGCGATTGGATCAACTATGGGTAGTTCCGACCAAAGTGTCCATATTCATGACACTGTATGCATCTAAATGGAAGCTACTCATAGTCGATCGACTGCACCCACTCCTTGCCATCCCAATTCTAGATGATAGATTCCGAAAGGTCTTTCGATAGATCCATATAGACACAGATGTGAGAAAAAGTCGTATACCTCTGGAATTTTATTTTCTCTGCAACCTTTACAAATTCCCCAATCATGTTACCAATGTCTTGCAGAATTTCCAGGTCTCAATATTCGCATGGAAGGGAAAATAACCGGATCCAAACCAGGGAAACCTTCATATCCTCTGTTTCCAGGTTAAACCTTTCTTTCCATGGTATGAGAAAAAGACCTTCTGAAAAGAAGTAATAGGGCCCTCCCTCAAGAACCCTATCATGATATTCCTGGTAGAAAAAGATAATAATAAAGAAACCCTTGGATCCCAGATGGAGATCATAGTGCCCTTTAGGGTTCAAATTAATATTTATCTATCATACTAGATCTCTCTCTCATGGCCAGATCCCCACAATTTTTTTGATGAGGTATTTATCCTTCCATAGTTATACCTTCAACTCTGATCTGAATGGACGAAATAGTTTGGGTTTTCGGGAGACAGCCACCTGATCCCGTCCTCCTACCAGCTCCTTTCTCTGTCCCACTCGTCTCCCTTATCTCATCTCCTCCATCCCTGCCCCTAGAAATATGGCGCCTGGGTTGTGTCATTTCCATGTGCAACAATGGGGTAATATGACCCCCACCCTAATCACATGTCCCGTAGACACCATCCAGACCACAGCTGCGCGTCTCTCGCTCACTCGGCGATCCTGCCGTTACCTAGCGACTAGTTAATCTCCACACACATCCGATATTTTTTAAAAACATTAATGTTAACATTAATATCAACAATAATATTAATATTATGAAATATTAATATTAATATTAACATTAGGAAATATTAATATTAATATTAACATTAACATGAATGTTAAGAAACATTATTATCAACCTTAAACATAACATAACTGTATAAAATTATTACACTTTCCCTTCTAAATTTGACATAATATTGAAACTTGACTTTTGCATTATTATTTATTTATTAACATTAATATTGACATTAACATTAATATTGGGAAACATTAACATTAACATTAACATTAATATTAATATTAATATTAACAACATTGCTAACATTAACGCTAGCCTAGATCCATCTTAAACCTAGATCTATTAAGCACAGAGAGGGATCCAATTTGTTGAGGTGTAAATTTTTTCTTGATGTGTAAAATGTTTAAGATAAAAAAATTAATTACTATTTTGAGCTAACATGTTAATTTTATACCTTATGGGTTAATATGAGCCTACATGTTATTATTTATTTTTATTTTTATAAATATTTATTTTTTATTTTTAATTTTAACCGACATTGCCACGTCAGTGTTATCCATGCTACAACATCTCCCCCATACTAGGCTATAGAGAACCTCACTACTCTTGGTGCAATTAATAAGATTAATACTGTCATTAATAATATTAATAAAATTAATAAATTAATAATATGCCATAATGCAACCTAACGATGGGGGAATGTTGCAGTTCATCATAACATTAGAGGACCATTGCAATGCAATGTAACCCTTGATGGACATGTCAATGTCACACCAAAAAAGAACATGGTCAACCATGGTTAATATTATTCAAACATAGTTAACCACACTCAACCATGGTTAACCCAAGTTAATTATAGTCAACCATAGTAACACATGATCAACCATACCTAATCAAACTCAACCATGGATAAACATAATCGAACATGATCAATCATAGTCAACCATGGTAAATTATAGTAAACCATGGTTAACTATGCTTAACCATGTTTTCGTGGTCAACAATATTACTATAGTCAACGATATTCAACCCAAGTCACTCATATCCAAACATCACAAGTAATCCATGGTCAAACATCACAAAATTTAGTTAACCATAGTCAACCAAAGTCACCCTTGGTAAAACATCACAAGTAATCCATGGAAAAACATAACAAACTTTAGTCAACCATCTTCAACCATGGAAAAACATACTCAACAAAAAAAACTCATAAACACCCATAGACAACCATGCTAAACCATATTCAAACATGGACAACCATGGTCCACCAAATTCAAACACTCTTAACCATAACCTAACATGGTTATCTAGAGTCAAACATGGCTAAACATATTTATCCATAGTAAACCACACACAAACCTGGCAATTCATAAACAAAAATGGTCAACCAAGTTTAACTAATATCCACCACGTCAAACATGATTAACCATGGTTAAACATGTTGAATCATAATCAAACATTGTCAAATATTATCAACTATTCTAAATCATGGTTAACTAAATGTCAAGTATAATTAACCATTATTAACCAATGCTCAACAACATCAACCATAGTCAAACATATTCAAGCAAAGTTGACCAAAATTGAACATGGTAAGCCATTGTCAATATTATTCAAACATAGTCAACCATATTAAACCATGGTTGACCTAAGTTAATCATAGTCAACCATACCCAGCCAAACTCAACCATGGACAAACATAAAAAAAATGATTAGCCACAGTCAACCATGGTTCCATGGTCAATAATATTACTATAGTATACCATATTCAACCGAAGTCACATATAGTCAACATCACAAGAAATCCATGTTCAAACATCACAACATTTTGTCAACAATCTTCAACCATGGTGAAAAATAGTAAACCAAAGTAAACCATAGAGAACTATGGTCAAACATACTCAAGCATAGTAAAAGATTCGAGTCGTAGATGCACTCAGTAGAAGAAATCAACTGATGAAAATTAGAACCATCAATAAAATAGACTTGAAGAGAAGATTGCTAGAAGCATTGAGTTTTGATGATCATTATTTGCAAGTTGAGACAACCTTATAGTAAGAAAACACACCATTGAAATATATGCATTTTATATTGGTGGAAGGTGGAGTTCTCCTGTACAACAATAAATTTTATGTACCTAAAAGGGATGAATTAAATAATATTATACTATAGGAGATGCATAATGAATAGAACAAAGAGACATACTTTTTGTGTGCATTAATTACATCCCTAAATATTTATTTTCTATGTCTAATGTTTATTGTTATCACAACAATACCATATAATTTTAACAAAAAGGCTTTGGACTCTCTTCACATCTATCTCAAATTTGTTAATCTAGAAGTTTGTTTTGGGATGTGAGTCTCTAAATTGATGTGATATCATTCTCCCTCACTTTAGTAGTAACATCATCTTATGCTTTTGATGTTTCGATTCGAGAGAGTTGATAATTTTCCTTTAGAAACTCTCATAGACATTAAGTGTTTGTCATGGAAATATATGAGCTTAAAATGCATGAAATATTGATTTTACATTTTAGCTTGATAGTTGTAAATTGTTATTCATATCTCCTTAGAGTTTGATGGATGTGTACCCACCACTAGAAATTTTACTCTTTTAACATACATGCAAAATATATGTATGGATGTCAAATAGGCTCAAATTTACCAAACATTTATATGCTCCAACTAACTACACCTTAAGAACACCAAATCCAATACATCTCTCTTCAATTTAGAACCTGATACAGATGTTCAAACACACTTTGGTGTATCCACGAAAGGATTGATGTTAGATATACATTTATTGAATTCATTTTTTCCCAAATGTAGCATTGACCATTTTCCATTCCAAGATGCAAGACAGAAAAAATTGTAAATACCTTCTCGTATTCAATTAATATCTTGATATATAGTTGCCTACCGGAAATTCAATAGTGCACGTTTTGTCACATATTAGAATGGCTTGGTTGTTCCAAGTACAAATAGCATGCCGACATCTTCAATTGTTTATATCTAACTTTTTGTTTTCAATCACATTATCCATGAGCCATGTTTAAATTTACAAGATTGCACGGCAAACATTTTGAATATTCAAGGAATGGAATCCATTTCTAGAAATTGATGCTTTACTTTTGAGTTTTATGTCTGTTTGTGCTAAAGGATGAGGCTAGTTGGTAGCTTTGAATGAATTTTTTTGTTCCACTTATATTTGAATTATATCTTCTATATTTCTGTCACTTATAACATGATGTGAGCATTAGAGGTGAAATTAAAGACTCAAGATAGTTAATGTAGTCTTCTGCGACTATTATAGGTGAAAAAAAAACAAGAAGGTTAATGTAGTCTTAAATATAGGAGAATCAAATATAATCAACTAGAAATAAAAAAATTTAACCTTATAAATCAATCGATACTTATGCTTAGTCGTACAAACCAACCTATGGTGACTTAGGTTAGAATGCAGTATGAATTATATTTCCTATTTAAAAGAGTTTAAACACTTATTATGATGACAATGACAGCTTCAATAGACAATATAAATAATAAAATAATAAAATAAGGTGGAAATTTCCTATAATATGAATGAAACCATATCGATAATGTGTCTGATATGTTGAAACATTCCTTGTCATCATATACTTAAATGTTCCCCAATGATCTATCATCCTTTCATTTGATTGGGTGTCACCTTACCTTGAGTATGTTGAAACAAATCAATCAAAACTATGGTTATAATTGAGTAAAAATAAGTCCTTATGTATCAAGCAAGTGTTTCAAAAACAATCTCTTTGAATTTTTCTTACAAATATTATATACTCTATGTTTGAATATTATATGGTTCCAAATAAATTAATAATGCTATTTTGATGATGCATGTTTTTAATAATTTTAAATTTTTCAGGGGCATGATTGATTGTTCAAGAATGATATAAATATTGCACTAAGATTTCTGAACCTTGATAGGAGTAAAACACTTCAACTCTCTTTCAAATATGTAAGGCCCATATGTTGTTGTGTATTTATCCTTGGCATTGTTAGAGTTATGGTTATAGTTGAGTAAAAATAAACAAAATACTAGTTTGGAACATACGATTCTATGTCATGTTTACAATGAACACAATCTTGGTTAATCAAAGAATTGGAAAAATATGGTCCAAATATGGTCATATGCTATGCCATTTAATTATGAATGAATAGAATATTGGTTGAATCAAATTTGATTTTAAAGATATAATTCCATACCAAGAAGGAATCCTATTTCATATACCGAAATTTGATACCAATGGCCATTGGTTAAGTAATGGATATATTCCCTTAGTATAAGCATCGAGAAATATCATTGTAAATAAATGATGGCCACCCATCAATCTCATACGTGATATCAATGGCAATTAGTTAAGAAATTGATAATTTTAATTCATTAGGAATTCTATAGCCATACGATAAACAAACAAATTGAAACAACAACTTCCTAACATGACACTAATATAGTTTGAACAAATCAAAACAACCTCCTACTTTTATTTAGATAGTTTGACCAAATCAAACATATATGGTATTACAACATACATGTTCACTATGTGGTATTCTAATTTGAAGAATTTATAAAAGGTAGCACTCAAAATATGGTTAACTCAAGAAAACAACTTCAAAAGTGGAATTAATAAAATAACCTCTTTCTTTTATGAAGATAAATTTGATCAAATAATAAAATATGTCATGATTTTACACAATACATGTCATGTGTGTCACACAACCTCATTTAACTACTTATGAAAAACTAGCATCTAAAATGGGGATCAAGTATTCTCAAGCAAATAATATAAATATCAATCAAACTAGAAATCCTATGTATCGCAGTTACCTAGGAAATCAAAGTCTTTCTACTTTGCAATATGCAAATGTGTTTATAAGCCTATCTCAAGTCCTAATATTTGGATTTTCCAGTGCATGCCAAGATAGTTGTTAGTTAGTATCCGTGAGAGGATTTATTACATGAATCAACAAGACTCACCTTTCATACATTAAAAAATTAGGTATAACTCCAACCCTCCAAATAATATGGGATAGTTAGGTGGATTGCAATGAGGCACTAGAATTTGAGACGATTACATGGGTGGATAACAATCAAAACTTTGGTGTGAGAAAACTAGTTCCATCAATTGAAATGCATTGTCTTTGAATAAAAAATATTATAAATTAGGTGTCTTCAAGGAAAGCAACTAAAATATAGCGTCTTTAAGGAAAAAACATTATAAAATGAGGTTCCTTTAAGTAAAACTTACTATCAAAAGAAATAGATCATTGAATGATGAAACCATGGATAGTAGAAAAGAATATACTCACAATAACACAATATGATATTATACAAATACTTGAGTGAGTATTACAATGGAGTTCACCTTGCTATACCAAAAATAAATTTAAAAACATAGTTTTTGTTTGTTTGCTATAATCTCCCTAACTTGCAAGAGTGGCCTTTGGTCTAGGAAACCATGACCCATGGGAATCTAAGACATGAAAATCACCCAGGGATCGCACCTGTCTTGGGCCACACCAACCCTTAAACGATTGGATTTTGGGTGTATCCTACCAATAACTAGATCACCTTTAGGGGGAATTGAACCTGGGTCGCCTTGCTGACTATACCCACACCTTAACCGAATGAGCTAGTGAGATTTGAATAAAAAAAATAACTTGAAAAAAATTCATAAAGTGCATTTTATTATAAAATGTAAGTTTTTATTTTCTAACACCCCCTCTTAAAGTTTTCAATATTGAAAACAAAACACACTGAAAGAAAACAAACATTGTTCAAACAAACAACATAAGTTACATTCTTTAGAAGCTTCTCTTTGAAAATAGTTCTTGATCCAAGCATATATCATCAAGATACCTCATAACTCTCATAAAGTGTATCTCCCAAGTAAAATTCTCAAGGTCCCAAATTACACCTTTCCAAATTCCTTCCCGAAGTACAAATCTCGTAAATGATTGTACAACAATCTATGTTGAGCTATATCTACAATGCTCCACCAAGTTGTCTCATGATCCTCGTAATAGTATAATTCCTATGACCTGGAGACTCTTTAACTACATGGGAAAACATCCATGTTGAGCTTGATCTACTCTAGATCCCTTTTTCTGTTCAAAGTGTGGGCTTGTTAAAATACAAAAAATAATGGTTCTTTAATAAGGTCAACACCATTGTCAACATCCGGTGGATCTTCAACATTGGTTACATTAGCTAAATTTGGTTTCCTTTTTCTCTTGAGAACATCATTGATAATTTTTTCCTAAATGTAGCATTGGGCATTTTTCAAGCCAGGATGCAAGATAGAAAAAATTGTAAATACCTTCTCGTATTCAATTAATATCTTGATATATAGTTGCCTACCATAAATTCAATAGTGCATGTTTTGTCAAATATTAGAATGGCTTGGTTGTTTCAACTACCAATAGCATGCAGACATCTTTAGTTGTTTATATATAAATTTTTGTTTTCAATCACATTATCCATGAGACATGTTTAAAATTACAAGATTGCAATGTATACATTTTGAATATTCAAGGAATGGAATCCATTTCTAGACATTGATGCTTTACCTTTGAGTTTCATGTTTGTTTGTGCTAAAGGATGAGGCAAGTTGGTGGCTTTGAATAATTGTTTTTGTTCCACTTATATTTGAATGATATCTTCTATATTTCTGTCACTTATAACATGATGTGAGCATTAGAGGTGAAATTAAAGACTCAATATTGTTAATGCAGTCTTATGTGACTATTAGAGGTGAAAAAAAAAAAAAACAAGAAGGTTAATGTAGTCTTAAGTATACAATAATCAAACATAATCAACTAGAAATCAAAGAAGTTAACCTTATAAATCAATCCACACCTATGCTCAGTAGTACAAACCTACCTATGGTAACTTAAGTTAGAACGCACCATGGAATTCTATTTTCCGTTTAAAGGAGTTTAAACACTTACTATGCTGATAATGACAACTTCAATAGATAATATAAATAGTAAAAGAAAGTGGGATTTTCCTATAATATGAATGAAAGCATATTGATAATGTGTTTGATATGTCGAAACATTCCTTGTCATCATATACTTAAATGTGCCCCAATATTGATCCCTCATCCTTTCATTTGATTGGGTGTCACCTTACCTTGAGTATGTTGAAACAAATCAATCAAAACTATGGTTATAGTTGAGTAAAAATGGGCCCTTATGTATCAAGCAAGTGTTTAAAAAACAAATATCTCCAATTTTTTTATAAATATTATATACTCTATGTTTGAATATTATATGTTTCAAAATAAATCAATAACACTATTTTGATGATGCATGTTTTTAATAATTTTAAAATTTTCAAGGGCATGATTGATTGTTCAAGAATGATATAAATATTGCACTAATATTTTTGAACCTTGATAGGAGTAGAAAACTTCAGCTCTCTTTCAAATATGTAGGGTCCATATGTTATTGCCATATCCTTGACATTGTTAGAGTTATGGTTATAATTGAGTAAAAACAAACAAAATACTAGTTTGAAACATACAATTCTATGTCGTGTTTACAATGAACATAATATTGGTTAATCAAAGAATTGGAAAAATATGGTCCTATGCTATGCCATGTAATTATGAATGAATAGAATATTGGTAGAATTAAAGTTAATTTTAAATATATAATTCCATACCAAGAAGGAATCCTATTTCATATACCGAAATTTGATACCAATGGCCATTGGTTGAGTAATGGATATCTTCCCATAGTACAAGCACCGAGAAACATCATTGTAAATAAATGATGGTCACCCATCAATCTCATACGCGATATCAATGGAAATTAGTTAAGAAATTGATAATTTTAATTCATTAGGAATTATATACACATACCATAAACAAAAAAATTGAAACAACAACTTCCTAACATGACACTAATATAGTTTGAACAAATCAAAATAACCTCCTACTTTTATGGATATAGTTTGACCAAATAAAACATATATGGTAGTAAAACATACATGTTCACTATGTCGTAATCTCATTTGAGTAATATCTAAAAGGTAGCACTTAAAATATGGTTCAATATTTCTCAAGAAAACAATTTCAAAAGTGGAATTGATAAAAAAACCTCTTGCTTTTATGAAGATAGCTTTGATCAAATAATAAAATATGTCATGATTTTACACAATACATGTCATGTGTTTCACACAACCTCATTTAAATACTTATGAAAAAGTAGCATCTAAAATGGGGTTCAAGTATTCTCAAGCAAATAATATAAATATCAATCAAACTAGAAAGCCCGTGTATAGCATTTACCCAAACCTTGGAGAAGAAATCAGGAAATCAAAGACTTTCTACTTTGGAAGATGCAAATGTGATTATAATCCTATCTCAAGTCCTAATATTTGGATTTTCTAGTGCATGCCAAGATAGTTTTTAGTTAGTATCTGTGAGAGGATTTATAACATGAATCAATAAGACTCACCTTGCATACATTAAAAAATTAGGTATAACTCCAACCCTCCCAAAAAAATGGGATAGTTAGGTGGATTGCAATGAGGAACTAGAATTTGCGAGGACTACTTGGATGTATCACAATCAAAACTTTGGTGTGAGAAAACTAGTTCCATCAATTGAAATGCATTGTCTTTGAGGAAAAATTATTATAAAATGAGGTGTATTCAAGGGAAAAAACTAAAATATAGTGTCTTTAAGGAAAAAAATATTATAAAATGAGGTGCTTTTAAGTAAAACTTACTATCAAAAGAAATAGATCATTGAATGACGAAACCATGGATAGCAATAAAGAAGATACTCACAATAACACAATATGATATTATACAAATACTTGAGTAAGTATTACAATGGATTTCACCTCATTATACCAAAAATAAATTTAAAAACATAGTTTTTGTTTGTTTGCTAGGATGTCCCTAACTTGCAAGAGTGGCCTTTGGTCTAGGAATCATGAACCATGGGAATCTAAGCCATGAAAATCACTCAAGGATCGCACCCATCTTGGGCCACACCAACCCTTAAATGGTTGGATTTTAGGTGTCTCCTACTGTTAGAACAGTAATCCATCATTAGTACCTTAGTTACACTAATTAGTCAATTTTATTGCTTTTTAAGCTTTAATACACTATGAGGTGGACTAGGGGTGCTTAGGTGGACATATGCCATGTCAAGTTGAGGTTATATGACCCACATTGGTACTCCAGCATAGTCAACCAGCCACATATGCACAACCATCATTTCTGGTGTGCTCCTATTCATTGAATGTGGACATGCAAGTTGACTTGGAGTGCTAGAGTGGGATTTTGCCCAAATTTGGCTTGATTTGGTGCAATTAATGTTGCATTGAGACTCTAAACCATCTAGTTTTACACACCCATGCTGTCCAAGGTGTAATAATTGACCCAAAACACATCATCCATGCCACTTTATCAATTCGTGGCCATTTGGAGAGATTTGGGACGAGATTGGCCCACCTAGGGGGGTTTGATGCCAATTTGGAAATTTTGGGTTATTTGCTCACAATTGGATTCCAAATCCATTCAAAAATATTATGATGTATTTATAAACCTATTAATAACAATTTCCTAGCTAGACAATCCAAAATTATCTTGTTTCCAGCTATCATTGTGTGTAATTTATCTGTAAATTGATGGTTTTTGCTGAATCTTGCACCCAAATTTGATTTTTAAACCTCACTAATGCTCCTATATTCTCTCGTGGTTTGAATTACTCACTTTCTGGATCGAATTTCTCACACCTACCAATAACTAGCTCACCTTTAAAGGGAATTGAACCTAGGTCTCCTTGCTGACTAGACCCGCACCTTAACCAAATGAGCCAGCGAGATTTGAATAAAATACATAACTTGGACAAAAGTCATAAAGTGAATTTTATTATAAAATGTAAGTGTTTATTTTCTAGCACCCCTTCTTAAGGTTTTCAATATTGAAAACAAAACACATTGAAACAAAACACACATTGATCAAACAAACAACATAAGTTACATTATTTAGAAGCTTCTCTTTAAAAACAATTCTTGATCCAAGCATAGCTCATCAAGATACCTCACAACTCTCATAAAGTGTATCTACCAATTCAAATTCTCAAGTTCCCAAATTACACCTTTCCAAATTCCTGAAGTACAAATCTCCTAAATGATTGTACAACAATCTATGTTGAGCTATATATGCAATGCTCCATCAAGTTGTCTCATGATCCTCGTAATAGTATAATTCCTATGACTCACGGAATCTTGAACTAAATGGGAAACCATCCATGTTGAGATTTATCTATGCTATATCCCTTCCTCTATTCAAAGTGTGGGCTTCTTAAAATACAAAAAAGAATGGTTCTTTAATAAGGTCAACACCATTGTCAACATCCGGTGGATCTTCAACAATGGTTACATTAACTAAATTTGGTTTCCTTTTTCTCTTGAGAACATCATTGATCATTTTATCCCAAATGTAGCATTGGGCATTTTCCAAGCCAAGATGAAAGATAGAAGAAATTGTAAACACCTTCTCGTATTCAATTAATATCTTGATATATATTTTCCTACCAGAAATTCAATAGTGCACGTTTTGTCACATATTAGAATGGCTTGGTTGTTTCAAGTACCAATAACATGCCAACATCTTTAGTTGTTTATATCTAAGTTTTTGTTTTCAATCACAATATCCATGAGTCATGTTTAAAATTACAAGATTGCAATGCATACATTTTGAATATTCAAGGAATGGAACCATTTCTAGACATTGATGCTTTACTATTGAGTTTCATGTCTGTTTGTGCTAAAGGATAAGGCTAGTTGGTAGCTTTGAATAAATTTTTTTGTTCCACTTATATTTGAATTATATCTTCTATATTTCTGTCACTTATAACATGATGTGAGCATTATAGGTGAAATTAAAGACTCAAGATTGTTAAAATAGTCTTATGTGGCTATTAGAGGTGAAAAAAAAGAAGGTTAATGTAGTCTTAAGTATAGGAGAATCAAATATAATCAATTACTAGAAATCAAAGAAGTTAACCTTATAAATCAATCCACACCTATGCTTAGTTGTACAAACCCACCTATGGTAACTTAGGTTAGAATGCACTATGAAATTAGATTCCCCGTTTAAAGGAGTTTAAACACATATTATGCTGACAATGAAAAATTCAATAGATAATATAAATAATAAAAGAAGGTGGAAATTTCATATAATATGAATGAAAGCATATATATAATGTGTCTTATATGTTGAAGCATTCCTTGTCATCATATACTTAAATGTATCCCAATGAGCTCTCATCCTTTCATTTGATTGGGTGTCACTTTACCTTGAGTATGTTGAAACAAATCAATCAAAACTATGGTTATAGTTGAGTAAAAATGGGCCCTTATGTATCAAACAAGTGTTTCAAAAACAAGTAACTCCGAAATTTTTATAAATATTATATACTCTATGTTTGAATATTATATGGTTCCAAATAAATCAATAACACTATTTTGACGATGCACGTTTTTAATAATTTTGAAATTTTTAAGGGCATGATTGATTGCACAAGAATGATATAAATATTGCACTAAAATTTCTGAACCACTTTAGCTCTCTTTCAAAGATGTAAGGTCCATATGTTATTGTGTATTTATCTGTGGAATTGTTAGATTTATGGTTATAGTTGAGTAAAAATAAACAAAATACTAGTTTGAAACATACGATTCTATGTCGTCTTTACAATGAACATAATATTGGTTAATCAAGGAATTGGAAAAATACGATCCTATCTTATTCCATGTAATTATGAATGAATAGAATATTGGTTGAATCAAATTTTATTTTAAAGATATAATTCCATACCAAGAATGAATCCTATTTCATATATCGAAATTGAATACTAAGGAATGAATATCTTCCCATAGTACAAGCACCTAGAAATATCATTGTAAATAAATGATGGTCACCCATCAATCTCATACGTGATATCAATGACAATTAGTTAAGAAATTGATAATTTTAATTAATTAGGACTTATATATCCATACTATAAACAAACAAATTGAAACAAAAACTTCCTAACATGACACTAATATAGTTTGAACAAATCAAAACAACCTCCTACTTTTATGGAGATAGTTTGACCAAATCAAACATATATGGTATTACAACATACATGTTCTCTATGTTGTAATCTCATTTGAACAATTTGTAAAATGTAGCACTTAAAATATGGTTCAAGTTTTCTCAAGCAAACAAATTCAAAAGTGGAATTAATAAAAAAACATCTTGCTTTTATGAATATAGCTTTGATCAAATAATAAAATATGTCATGATTTTACACAATACATGTCATGTGTGTCACATAACCTCATTTAACTACTTATGAAAAAGTAGTATCTAAAATGGGGTTCAAGTCTTCTTAAGCAAATAATATAAATATCAATCAAACTAGAATGCCTATGTATAGCAGTTACCTAAACCTTGGAGAAGAAATCAGGAAATCAAAGAATTTCTACTTTGCAAGATGTAAATGTGATTACAAGCCTATCTCAAGTCCTAATATTTGTATTTAATGGTGCATGCCAAGATAGTTGTTAGTTACTAGTAGTGAGAGGATTTATAGCATGAATCAAAGGTATCCCAATTAGGAATAGAGTTTGCAGGTAGCCCAAAGTACCAGGAGGCTGCTGCTCCTTTCAGAGTATGAGGAAAAAGTCTACACACTACATCTTCATGTTCTCCAGCCCTTAACCCTTCTAACGCTAGGTAAAAGCTTTGAAGGTGATCATCTACATCAATGTGGTTCGCAGGGTCAAACTTAGGCAAAAGCTTGTCAAAGGCTTGAGGCAAGTTGTGCAAAGGAGGAGTTAAGTTCAGAGGTGACCTAGCCCTCCATGCTGGCAAAGGGTTAGGTTGATTACCAGCCATGAGCAAAGGTGAACGAGTAACACTAGGAAACAGGGTTTCAAGGATAGAACCGAAATTTCAAACCTTGAGCTAGATTGAAAACTTCAAAACATTTGCTGGTAGGATAGTCTCGGGAAAACAAATTCCACGACCAGCCTTTACTGGCAGCCCTCCTTCTAGCGCCAAAACTGTTGAGGCCTGGAAATTCGTCGGCAGCAACAGTAAGGGATTCTCCCCAATCAGCGTTCCCAACTAGCCCGCTGACTGTTTGGTATAGGGAATCCGTCCGGTTTACGGTCCGGCTACCGTAG
>LPNX010573931.1:426463-463326 GCA_001517045.1 Pseudotsuga menziesii
GTTCACTTTACCCTCAAATCGTAAAAAACCAACAGCGGCGCGGCCCTAGGGTTTCGCGTGGTGGAACACAACGAACAGTGTGGTGAAGGCACAGGCTAGGGCTCGAGAGAAGGGAAAATGCGGGGGAACTGACTGGCCGGATATCTACCATGAATTTTCACCTAAAACCCCATCAAAATACTGACGGAACCCATCATTACTAGCACCAAACCAGGTGCAGGCGGCATAATGGCCGCCTACACCTCGTCTTCCTCCACTTGTTCAAGGCGAAACCAAAACGGCCCGAGGGTTCTATATAGAAAAACAAACTCCCCCCTTCTAACCGCGGACGCCTATCCAACCGTGTATTCTTAGATGAACGGACCACAACCACCGGGGAATAAGATGGGCCTAACCGCGGGAAGGAAAAAACACTAAGGATGCCGGAAAAATGCAAAGGGGAACCAAACCTAATAACCCCCACCAAAGCTAACACTATCCAGTCAAAAAAAACTTTGAAAAGCATCAGGCAAGGCGGTTACGATCCTACCTGGTAGTGGTGCGCAGATGCTGTGGCGACAATGGTTGAGTTTCCAATGGACAGCTGGACAAGGTACGAGCATGATGCTTCCACAAGACTCGCGAGTTCGACAACGCGGAGCGGACTACGACGGCTTGGGCGAAAAATACAATAAAAAACCAAAACATGCCCACCGTATATATAGAACTCCACACGTGCGACAGGTCAACTCAGTCGGAGCGGTCATGAAAGTTATGTCGGGCGACTGAAGCTCAACCCTCTCCGTAACGGAAAACCATCCTCTCTACTTCATCATCCGCAACGTAAAACATAGCTCATGCGATCGAGAACCGCAGTCGGGCGGTGGCAGATACATTGGTCGGATGACCGAGAGTCTGGCCCTTCCCACAACGGCGGAGATTCGGAATAAGATACTGTCCGAAACAAAGAAAAAGGCAATCTATCGGGCTCTGAAACACGTCGGTCGGCAAAAAACAAAATTCTGAACTCCCAAGGATCCGCAACGGCAGAGACGGAAGTCTTTATCCCCCTCCGATGTGGAATAAACAACACCCGAAACAGACAGGAAAATTCCACCACCCGCAACGGTAAACGAAGTAACCTACCTCCGCAGCCGTCGGCGCGAAACAAACAGTCGGAGGGACAAAACCAATCGAGACTTGAAAAGCTCCCGCAACGGCGGGCTCGACAAAACCAATCAAGAATTCAAAGGCACCCGCAACATACCGGAAAAATCCACCACCCACAACGGCGGAACGAAAACACCAATCCTCGCACAGTCGGCGTAAAATGACAACGGAGATCCGAAAAACACCCGCAACGGCGGAACAGTCAAATGAAAAACCTCCCGATATAAGAAAACTTTGAAGGAATTTGCAAAGCAAGAAAAAGGAGCTCAAGATGGGATTCCTTAGATCATTTAAAAGAGGAGAAACCATGATTGATAGCAACCAAAATTCCTGGAAGATGCTTCAAAATCCAAAGGCCAAAAAACAATAAGCTGAAAACAAGAAGAGAATTGACTAACTCAAAGAAAAAAGGGGGGGTCCCAAATTTTTTAGAATTTTGGGGAATTGTTGCAGATGCAACAGGTTGTTTAGGTTCTTTGTCTTTTCTTCTTTATCCTTCATCTCTTCTCCATTCTCCCTCCTCTCTTTTCCTCTCTCCATCCTTACTTCTCCATTATCCCTCATCTCTTTTATTTTTTCTTGCAGAAGTCAGGTTAACCTCCACCTCTATGGCATCTTTCATCATAGCTTCCAAGGAGGCTAATTTCCTTTCACTTAGACACAAGGTAAACTCACTATCGAACGCTTCAGCGTATTGGGTTTGGGCAGAACCAATGAGAGGTTTAAACTGGGTAGGGATGGACTTGTATACTTTCATAAAACTGTCAGAAAAATCTTAGACAGACTCACTCTCCCTCCTCCTCATCGAATTATATTGAGAGAGATATTATTTAGGGTTATTATGGTATTCCCACTTATCCTTGAAGGCATCTTCAACAGATTTATAGCTTAGGATACAGTCATCTGGGAGGTTCTTGTACCATTTTCTAGCTTCTCCAACTAGAATTTGGGTAAATAATAGAATTGGGGAAAATCAAACACAGAGGTATCCGAATGTAAGTCAAAGAGGCTGGACTTAGATTTAGTTCTAGGGAGGGTTAGTCCAAAATCCTCATCACAACGTTCAGATATATCACTAATAGAAATAAAACCTTCATCAGGGCAGGAAATATTTCTGACTAACCTTTGCAGCCTATTGGCTATTCGAATCAGGCTCTCCAAATTAGATATTTATTGAAACGACTCGGCAATAGGGTTTCTCCTCATATTAGTTCTTCTGGTCGCTAGTGTTTCCCAGTGGAGTCACCTTCAAAATTTGTGTGGAGTTTCCAGAGCATGTACAACCAATTTGAGTCTATGACCGGCTGCTCAACCAGTCGTAGAGCTAAACAATATCGTTTCCCAAGGAGATAATAGTGATTACTATTCTTGGTAACGATGCCAAGATGTTATCACCCTGTAATTTGTCCTATGGTTGCAGTAGGAGAATTACATGGGAAACCATTTCAACCAATATTTAGACTGTAGTCTAGCCTTACAGTCAGAGAGGGCTCTCTCTTGTAGGGATGATTTGAAGAACCCCCCCTATATTTATATGTATAAAAAATGGGCGAATCTCTCCGATATATAGGAAAATTTGAAGGCGATTTTATTAATAATATAAGATGTATATTTAAAATTTTGGCGAGTATTTATTTTTATTATATAATGTTTTAAAATCCTGGTGAATCTTTTATTTTATTATATAATGTTGTAGAATATTGGCGATTCTTTCACTAATTTATAACATATTGTAAAATCTTGGCGAATATTTCACTTCATTATATATAAATTGTAAAAACTGGCAAATCTTTCACCGATTTATAAAATATTGTAAAAATAGAGGAAAAACAACATTAGTCAAATAACATGGATCACATCATCAACAATAGAACATGTAGACTCACGAGTCACAACTAGAATGTGTTAGTGAAACAAAACTGTACTGACTAGATTTAGGGTAAGTGGGGATTACACTTGTTTTCTCGTCCCTTAATGGTCCAGCGGACATGTGGGGACCTAAAACTTGACAAAGCGATAAACTTATAGAATCAGACATTATGCTCGATCTTGGCCTCTTAGATTTAACCATTTTTTGCATCTTAAACTTGCTTCACTCTTTTGTTTTGTTCTCTCCTTCAAGCTATAATCAATCTGACAACTAAGAAAGATAGGTTGAACAATATTGCAGATTCTTGTCAAGAACATAGCACAACATCTAACCCATCCGAGTCATCACATAATATGTATATCCTTTTCATGTGAGAATATTGGCATATAGAAATTTACAGTTCAGATTTAACCATTTTTTGCATCTTAAACAAACTAAAATTTTATACTTTAATGCCTAAAACAAAACTAAAACATAGCTAGATACAAAATAGTATTGTTATAATAAATTCAAAACATAATTTCATCTCTTGCAACTTTAACACTCCAATTTTCACTATCTTAAAGTTGGTCATTGAGATGATTTACCAATTACCATGTGTAAAACATAAACAATAACAATATTATAACTAATGAAAAGAACAATAGAAATGTACAAGAAATAAACCAGTAATAGCAATACTAGTAAATTTAATAACCTGGTAACAAAGAATAGTAATAAAGCTAGTCTAGAACTATTTGGATCAACATTATACTCAGATACTTTTAGGTTCAGATCTTGTCACTAAAAGGACAAGTCACCAAAGGAACATATGCCATACATTGACAGAGAGTAGGTTAGAGTGTTGTAGGTTGAGGTTAGATACATATAGTAGAAAGCAAGATATCTTAGACACCATGTGTGAATACCCTAGTAGGATATTAGTAGTGATATTTATCCCAAAACACAGCTAATCAACCTTAAAAGATCACAACTCCCTCTAGCATAAGTAACACCAAACAAGTCATGTACATAAAGGTAAGGTCAAATTAGCCATGACCTATCTAGGAGAGGTTACTACTGTCCACTTTAAGGATGAGGGAGGTCATCACAGTCCATGGCACATCTCAGAGAGATCATACATAGTCACAATCCATTAGGATAGACCTTACAAAGTCACAAATAAGGTTTAGCATCCCCAAAGGGATGACGCCAAAGCTAACAGTCCAAGAGTAGCCCACAGAAATGAAAACAACCTACATTTTCAACAACAAAATGGTCTTGGATCAACCTAATACAGTCACGGGTCAGATTCATAAAGTACCTGCCCAGCATGGTGGCAGGAGAGACACCACACATTCCATGGGTCATATGCATAAGGTCACAACTCAGCAAGAGAGACCCCACACAATCCACGGGTCATATGCATAAGGTCACAACTCAACACAACTTGCGATTAGGCAAATAAGGGAGCACAAAACAACCCCTAAAATTAGATCTGGTAACCCAGGGATGAAACAATGAAACCCTAGCAACATACTCCTTGACGCCAAATAGAAAGATGAGAGCTAAGATGTATCTTCTTGGATTGATCCATAATGAAGAATAAGACTTGTTTTTATAACTTGAAAGGACTTGGAAGGGGTCTTTCTTCAAACCCAACTTTTAGGATGGTTACCAATAAAATAAAAATAGGTTGACTTAGTATAGGGTACCAAAGGTCAAAATGGCCACATAAATAACAATGGATAAGGGCTCGTTGTGACCTTATCCAAGACGCTGAAATTGTTCACAATGGTCTTGGTGAGGAGTCGCTGAAATTGTTTCATCAAATGCAACAAAGTCAAGTTTGGTTATTCCTAAAGTATGGAAAATCTAATTTTTCAGAAATCAATCTTGTAACCATTCTAATATCTATTTACAATATGTTTCTTAGTGAAGGATTTTTCCTATATACCTTAAAATCATCAAAATTTTATTTAACTGAAATTGTATCAATTGTTAGAGAATTTAAAGTTTGAAAAATCCATACATATGACAGGTTGTTGTAGTGGCCTCGAATGTACCAGACACATGTGAAACACACTTTGGAGTACCAATGGTAGGGGTAGTTCTCAACACTCTAAAAATTAGACATGATGCACACAAAATGCCTCTCATTTTGAAGCATTCAAAAGCCAAGGTGGTGTTTGTGGATTACCAATTCTTGGAAGTTACAATTACAATAGTCAGGAACCTTTCTCAGGTGACAGAGGAATTACCATTAATTATTGTGATCCATGAATTGGAAAAATCTAGAGCATCTTCTTTTAATGAAGATCATAAATATCTTCTTGATTATGAAAATATTTTGATAAGTGGAGATCCAAATTTTGAGACTCGCTAGCCTGAAGATGAATGGGAAGCTATCTCCTTAAACTACACATCAGGAACCATGTTCAGTCCTAAAGGTGTTGTGCACAGTCATAGAGGTGCCTATCTCAATATAATTGGTATTATTTTATCATGGGACATGAAGTCTAAGCCTATTTA
Organism: Pseudotsuga menziesii; assembly: GCA_001517045.1. Taxonomy (NCBI): domain Eukaryota; kingdom Viridiplantae; phylum Streptophyta; class Pinopsida; order Pinales; family Pinaceae; genus Pseudotsuga; species Pseudotsuga menziesii. Next base: position 431,994 of record LPNX010573931.1, read on the forward strand.
CTTGTAGACAACACCCATGTTTCATTGTAACGGTTGGGGATTTCCATGGGGGATGGCTGCACAAGGTGGAACCCGTATTTGCTGCATAAGTGTAAATGAAAAAGACATAATTGATTCCATTGCTGAGCACAAAGTCACCACTTATGTGCAATGCCAACAATTGTAGGTATCATTTCAAATTCACCACCTCATGAAATAAGAGAACTTCCTCACACCGTTCACATTATGACAAGTGGTTCACCACCTCCTCCATCCTTGCTGTCCAGAATGGAGGAAATTGGTTTCCACATAACACATGTATATGGCCTCACATAATCACATGGAATCATGGACTCATGTGTTTGGAAGGATGAATGGGATGTGATTCCATTAGAGGATCGAGCCAAACTAAAGAGCATACAAGGAGTCCCTCACTTGGGACTCTCTAAACTAGACGTCAAGAATCCCACCACAATGGATAATGTTCCTCATGATGGAGATATTATGGGCGAAGTCATGATCAAGGGAAATGCAATCATGAAAGGATACTTGATATATTACCAAGTTACAAGAAAAGAATTTGAAGGTGGATGGATTCACACAGGTGATTTAGGAGTCATTCATCTTGATGGCTACCTTGCGCTTAAGGATAGATCAAAAGACATTATAATATCAAGGGGGAGAATGTTAGAAGCATTGAAGTGGAAACTGTTGTTTATTCTCATCCAAATGTACTTGAAGCTGTAGTTGTAGGGTGACCTGATGATTACTGGGGTGAAACCCTCTGTGCTTTTGTGAAGCTAAAAGATTTTGCTGAATAAGTAGTTACTCCTGAAATTATCGTCAATTTATGCTGGCTTCATTTACCTCATTATATGGCTCCTTAGATTGTTATCCTTGGAGACATCCCAAAGACACCCACAGGCAAAATTCAGAAATATCTGCTTTAGGAAAGAGCCAAATATTTAGGCAGAATCTTTCCCAAAAACTATAAAAAGGAGTGAAATCCTTCTAATATAAGGTACAAGGTGCAACATTAGTGATGTCTGAATTAAAAAGCTCTAAGAATTTGCTGAGGTTTCCATTGATCTCTCCTTGAAAATTCTCTGAGATTGCCACTGATCTCTAAATTAACAAGCTTTGAGAATTCTAAGGATGCCATTGATGTCATATAGCTTTGCTTGACCCTTGTATAGGAATTGGATAATTATCATCTCTGGAATGAAACAATGCTCTTTTATATATGTATATCATTTGGATCATATACATACTTTTGCATTTTTTGGTATGGAAGATTACAATATCAAGAGATATTGGTATTCCATATTTCTATAGCGCATCATCCATAGAGTATTTCTAGGCCCAATTGAGAAGACTGTGCTTTCCCATTCAACATATAAATAACTTGCACAAGAACAAGTCATTTAGAATTCAAACACACACTGAAACTGTGTGTTTAACATATGAAGATTATGAAATTGGGAATCCCATTTACCATATCATTTTAGCAGGCTCATGGATTTTAACTTTTAACCGTTCAAATACCCCACCTTTGGATTTTTCATTTTTTAGGGAAGGTGATTTGGAGAGTTCCCCATGCACGAGAACCACTATGAGTGAAATTGTAAGCTGATAGAGTGTGATTATAAAAAATTCACCAGTAGACAGTGGAGATCTACCAAGCTTTGGTTAGAATGAAGCCCCTTAATAAGCATGGAGTACATTTGAAATTTTGAACCGTGGACTTCACCATCTCAAATTCAAGCTCACCGTTTTTACTAGTTCATCTTTCTTGGTAATTGAAAAAACTGTTCACATTGTTGAAAAAATTTCCACTTTCCTCTCATTCCATGGTTTTAAATTTAAATTTTTTTGGTCCTACACCAGCCATGACAGGATAATATATAGAAACTTCTGCTTTTGTTGGTTTCATTTGCATTGGCTGTAATCAGTGCAACAACACTCCCCATCCTTGAAATGATGATATATGTAGACATGACTCAAGAAAATATTCTTGGCCAAAAATGTTGGATGTGAACTCCATGGAAACACAGATGTCACCACAAACATGCAAGGATTCTAATGTTTGGATACTTAACCCTCAAGATGATTTTATAGACCAAAAGGAAGACCAAATCTCATGATACAGTGATAGAGTTTATCTTTCTTCTTCTGCTCCAAATCATGCAACAGGTAAATTGTAAAGTGTGCCCAACACATATCCTGTTTCCATTTTACGACCTCTATCAGTGTCTGCAAGTTTGTATAGACGTCCTCCATTCATGGATGAGTTTTAACTTCTGCAAAAAATGCATAGACCTTGTTCTTGATTTCAATCCAACTGCATCCTGGGTCCTTCCTCACCTGGAGTTTTTTCATCTTCGTCTTCATCTTTACTACATTGTCCCACCTGCCAAACACAACATATAAATTTGAAAGAAACACACAAGTTGTAGCATCATGTGGTTCCAACTCAAGTAGACATTCCGCTCCATGTTTTCCTTTATCCAGATTGCCATAGACTCTGCAGGAACCAAGCAAGCTCTGCCATACTAAACCACTAGGTTGCAATGGAATTTTATTAATAAAGTCTTCTGCTTCATCCAGGAACCCAAATTGACTAAGAACATCAACCATACATGCATAGTTCTAGTTTGGGTGCAATTCAAAAATTATGACTCACAGAATCAAAGTAGTAGCGACCTTCATCTACTAGGCCTGCATGGATGCACGCTGAAACAACACTAACAAAAGTGGATTATTTGGGTTTCATACCTTCGTGTTGCATTTGAACAAAGAGTTCCAGTGCTTGCTCACCATAACCATGATGATCATATCTAGCAATCATAGTATTCCATGAAAATTACCTTTGTTTAGACATATTATCAAAGACTAATCATGCATCTTCTATGCTAACACATTTGGAATACAGGTCAATAAGAGAAGTCTCCACAAAGATATCTAAATTGAGTAGAACTTTAATGATGCTTGTATGGACCTGCTTCCCAAGTCCCAGAGCTGCTAATTCAACACATGCTGCAAGAGAAGTGGCAAAGGTGAAATTATTCATTCTCATGCCATTTTGCTGCATTTGATGAAACAATTTCAATGACTCCTCACCAATACACTGCCTATTTGAACGGTTGAGACTAAAACTGATGTTTACATCTTCATTTTCACAAGTAACGGACTTGGCACTTGGAGATGGATTTTGGTTTTCTTCCCTTTTTCTTGTGAGTTCTGTGCTCAGGTTTGATACTGCCATTGCTTTGGAAAAAACAAACCTTTTCAATCATACAAGGGAATTTTTTATCAAATCCCCATGCCACCTTCCCCTGCACTTTCTTGCTCTACTTGTTATAGGTAAATTTTCTATCTTTTTCTCTACTTAATAAATCAAAGCATACAATAACTACATGACTTCTAAGTAGTTGTGAGGAAAATATTCAAGTGTCATATATGCACAAAAACAAGATAAAAAAACTAGGAAATATGACTTTAATATTTTCTCTTTCAAGGTATATCGTCATGTGTGTTCCATAAATATTTATCATCACTGTATAAGGAGAAGATACAAAATGGCTAATGTGCCACTAGAAAAAGGATACTATAAAATAATATATAAATATATAAAACCATGGAAATAGGAGATGAATGGTAACATAGAACCATACAAGTGAAAATACTCTACTCCCACTATCTGTAGTAAATATCCATGAGCACAACAATATACTTTTGGCGGAATTCACAATGAAGTAGGATTATATAATGATATCTCAACATCTTGATAACACAAAAATATAATGCATAACAATAAAATTCAAATAACTCCATCTGAATAATGCCTTCGATTAATTGCAAAAAAAAAACAATTAAAAGATAAACAGTCTAACAAAAGAATATGCCATTTTCAATCACATGTTAAGATATAATTGCAATGAAATTCAACATTAAACATATTGGTATTAAATGGAAAATGGTTTATGTTCTCAAATAACACGAAAACATAATTGAACCTTAAACCCTTGCCTTTTCTCCTCGGACAATTACAGAATTAAAGAGGAAACTTGTATACCACCTTGTGGTCTCACTAGAATATGATAAAACCACAAATCTCTTCTTGTTCTTGTTCTTGTGTAGTAATCTAGTAAAAAATATCATTGAAGCAAGGGAAGTAGCATGAATTCTTCCATTAACATTCAATCTTGTGTAAGCATAAGGATGCGCAATTCAATAAAATTATGTAGCATTATAATTATCCTACTTATCCTCATCAGTATATTTTACAGAGCTACTTGTCTAGGCTCTTATAAAAATTTGCGAATGGATTTCATCTATGGAAGAAGATAAATCCATGGGGATTTTAGTTTAAGAGTTTAGGTTCTAGAATTTGCATGCAAATGGAACTGTTTTCTTGGCCTAATTTCGGTAGAGTGGCTATGCTTCATAAAAAGAATAACAATATTCAAAGCATTAAAATTCAATTAACTAATACTTCATATGAGATACCACTCCAACAAGGCATAATGAAACAACAATCCACATCTATCATTCTTTGCTCATGTCCATTGTATTATGCTTTGGGGTCATTGCAATAATTGCAGGTTATGCCTACGAAACTCTTTGGTAGCATCTTTGGCAGTTTCCTAGATCTTACCCAACAAATAAATTTATAAACTAAAAGCAAACATCTCAGTATTTGTTATTAGAAGAAACAAAAAATTACTTTATAAACTAAAAACAAAAATCTCAGTATTTATTAGAAAGAAACAAATTTCATCCTATGTAGCAATGTCAATTTAGATTGTGAGAAATGACATAACTCAACTTGAAATCAACATATAAAAGTCATTCACTTTCAGCATATTACCATTATAGAATCACATTTAATTGGGTCTTCCTTGGTTAAGGGGACAAGTTTACAGGGGTGTAAATGTCCTTATATGCCATGAAGCTTATGCCAATTAAGATGGGTCCAGTGGTCATGCCCTTTCCTGCTAACATATTGTTAAATTCACTGTGTGATGTATATGCCTCTTGACCTTTTTCCCCTTCTTTGTGAGTTTTGTGATGTGTGCATGCGTGATTTAAAGTCAAATATGTCCATTGTGTGAATCATGGAATTGGTTCAATGACTATAAAAATCCCTCCTCTCAACAAGAATGGGGTACACAATTACCCAACTATACAATGTAAGCATCAAACTAGGGCATCTAGCTGCATTGAGATCAACATCAATAACATGTACATTGAAAAAAAATGGCAAGGGATTGGAAGCCATAAAATTAGGGGAAAATAGTCTGGAAAATTGTCCTTCTTTACATAAAATGTTAAAAAAAGGCTTCTAAACCCATTAGAATATTAAAAATGTAAAACTAGGTAGAAGTAACCAGGCAATTCTCTAACTCACCAAAATTAATAATGTGAAGTTTCCTTGCAAATTAAAAACATTTGAGCTAGGAATATTGATGCCCAAAGGAGTAATTGTGGAAGTATTGTTCTTCCTTCTAGCTTGTCAAACACCATAAAGAGAAAAAAAATGTTATTCCACCTACTGCGATGGAAAATGAGACCCCTACTAGATCATCATATATCATATTGTTTTGTGGCTACATCTACCTCTCTTGATTTGCTTCAGTTTTGGAAATGGAAAAGATGGAAATGCACCATAACAACATTCTATTGGAAATGTAAGGCATTGAACAATTATTTTGTAAATTTGTATGGATATGGGGTAATGTTTGACCCAACCCTGTTTGCCAATTGTCCTGGAAGGATCCAAATCAAGATTGCCACAAAATCAGATTCATAGCATTAGAAAGCATTGTAAATATTCAAAGGCATTACTAAAATTAATTCATGAAATTATTTTATTATATGTTTACCTGAGTATCAAAGATTTAAGAGTAAAGAGAATCAATAGTCATAGATTGGACACAAGCATTTGGCATAAAAAAATGACGATAATCTATATGTTGGTGCTACCATAAGGTATGAATTGACATATTCTTGTGGTGCTATGTTGGAACTCTAATGAGGTTATGACTAGTAATTTCAAGTTTCAACAACAATAATGGTTTGTGCAGGTAAGTTATTCCCAATATGTGCAGCTGCAATTGGCAAGGAACAATGTATAATGTGAGCCTATGACCATTAGATGTTGCGAAGGGATGGTACATGGGAGTAGAAATTATTCTAGTTTTTTTTTCCCCTTAATTTTTAAAGTGCTTCCTTTAATGTAACACCCCGGTTTTGACCCCGATGCATTAAATATACATGATACATATATTGTAAATATCCATGGTGCAGGGCTAAAGGCAAAGGCCTCACCATCGAATTGGTTATGTTATGTTTCAGATTGGAATTGTCACCGATGGTGTATCGGGACATACGACACGTATTAAATTGTGGCATCATGTAAATGTGCATTTTAATTAAATGAACCCAACCAACTATGTTCACTGCAACCATATTGAAAAGGGAATGATTCCTAAGGATAAGGAGGGGAAATGTTAAACCTTGAGCCCATGGGGGGGAAAGCCATGTGTCACCACCCTGTTTGTTTTGCTCACCTTCCCCTTGTCTCATCCAACCACCACTTTAATGTTCTGCTGATTAGCTGGAGAAGTTATTGCTGGGAAGTGGTGGGTGGTAGGACTGCCAGTATTTGCCACATGCTCACTCCACCAGCCATTTCTGCACCTTCACGTGGGTAAGAGAACCATCACTACACCACTCTCTCGTCGGTTAGGGTTCACTCTCACGCAGGGATGTTTTGTTCTGCTCACCTCCTCACGTGCAGGGAGTTCGGATGGTTTTCCTCACGTCGAGATGAGTTAAAGGAATCCACATTTCATTGATTGGGGGTTCATCCTTCCCTCTCTCACACCAATTTCCGGTCTATGGTTATGTTCTTCCTTCCATTCATGCAGAGGATTGATTTTCCCTTGGTATGATCGGACTGTGTATTGTCCCATCCTTCATTTGGAGATCATGGCTGTGTTTTCCTCATCGATCACTGGCTATGGTCTAATCCACGTCTTGTTGGCTGTATTTTCCCTTTTCAAAGTGGTATCGACTGTAGGTTACCTTTGTGGAATCGTTTGGCCGTGATAAGGCCAAGAACGATTTAGGTTTTGTTATCCCCTATCAAGCTGAAGTGCTTGTTTTGCTGCATGCATGTAGTGATTGGTCTTCGGACTGCATTGGAGTGGTGATGAAGGCATGAGGTGCTTGACAAACCTGGTGTGTTTGGGGAACCACATAGACAGAGTTAGTGGGATGGATTTCTTCTCCACAACCCCTGAATAGCACTGGAAGTGAGGTCAGGGCCTGAGGGACTGCGTAGCAGAGAAAGGGCTGATTTCCTTGTGTTGGGTGTGTGTGGATATCCTAGAAGTTAGGCTAGTTCTGGTATAGGTGTCCTTATCTCTTCAATGAGCTCACCATTTTAGAATTTAGCCTTTCCCAGCTCCTGGATGGCCTGATAAACCCAACTTGGTTGGCTTAGTTGATCCGTTGTTCGCCTGATAAACCCAAATGTGTTGGCTAAGCTGAACTGTGTACCCTTGTGGCATTGTTATCCTTGGATATGTGTAAGCCTACTAGTTCCTTATTCCTTGGGGAATCATTCCCGGCTCAGGTGTGGCAACGTTGCTAAGAGATTAAAGAGCATGCGGGCCTATGGTTGGGTGGAACGTTGTAGCGACGTAGCTGGTTGCAGAGCAAGTTCTTTATAAGATAAGTATTATTTCCTAACTTGTTTCTGAATTCATATTTACCATTGATAAATGATGATGTACATGTTGAATGCTGATTGATATGTTTTGCTTCCGTTGTGTATATGAATGATTATGCTTTGTAGTATGTTTTATTTTTTTTTAAAGTATCTTGTTTCAGAATTATACGTATGTATGTTCATGATTCACGGGGCTAGATGCCCGGATGATTTGGTGTATCGTAGCATACTCTTTTCCAGTTGGAGGGTTGGGGACATTACAGTGTGGTATCAGAGAAAAGGTTACAGCATGGGCTTGAATGGGCCATGGTCAACTAGCAGAGGAAAGTTTCCTTCTGCCCATTAGAAATCAGAAGGAATCTGTGCATGACAAGAGAATTTTGAAAAATTTCTCTAAGTATTGGAACCGTCGGACCATCAGAGGACTCAGTGAGAATCTCCTTTGATACATCAGAAATTGTAGTCAGAAGGCCATCCGATGAGGGCAGGCAGAAAAGAATTTTTGAATTTTTTTTTTAAGTATCAGGCTGTCGGCTCATTGGAAGTCTCAGTGGGAAGCCCTTCCGATGAGGTGGATAGATCAATTTGATAACCGCCCGATACAGAAGACCCCAGTGACGATGAAATTTAGTAGAATGACCAGCCGATGTTACGACGACGGAGGAAGAAAATTGTAAGAATTTTCCTAAGTGCCCGTCGGCCATCGAAAAAGGTTAGAGGAAGGGGGAGCCGATACAGCAACAGGTCCCTGAAGTAAATTTCACTGCAATGATTTTAAGTGCTCGACGGGCCGTCGGTGGAGTCTAGAAGATTCATCGGTGAAACTTAGAGGATGTGAGTGCTGAAACATCAGTGGAAGAGACAAGAGGATAGTGGTTTGAACCGCCGATAGCAACGGCATAAAATTTGGAAAATTTTTCGAAGTAGTGAAATCATCGGCTATCGATGATGATTAGTTGATCGCATCGCCGATGCTTAGATGATGAAGTTGCCGATGAACATCGGAAATTCTTAGCTGATTTTGTGCTGCCGTTGCGGTTGGATAGAGGACTATCCTTCCGACAGATAGAGTCCTTGACCACCGATGCCGCAAAGAATAGCTGTTCCGACGGCCGATGCAGCAGAAGACAAGGCATAACTTTTCTGAAAATTTTTCTAAGGAACAAAATCATCGACGATCGAAAAAGAATAGTGGTTGGGATCACCGAGGATTAGTGAAGTGGATCAGCGATCATTAGCTAAAGGAAGAGCTGATGCAAGGGATAAATTTTCAAAATTTTTTTAAGTGTTCGTCGGCCATCGGAAAATGTTAGTGGTATTGGTTGGCGATGAACATCGGAAGGAACTAGTGGATTGTGCGCTGCTGTTGCGGAATTCTAGAGCACTAATATTCCGACAGATAAAGGTTTCAACTGTCGATGCCGTAATAGTTATGCTTCAGATCTTCGAAGAACATCGAAAATGATTAGCAGATCCGATCGCCGACGGATAGAGGATGAAGCTGCCGATGGGGTAAAAGGTCTGCGAGACCACAGTGGGAGTACCGCCCGCAGTTGCGGCTGCCTAGTTAACTACTCACCTGATGAGAAGTGTATCTGAGCGTTGATGCTGTAGAGACTAGTTGCTCCGATCACCGATCGGAATATTACAGTTAATGAGACCATCGATGGACGCCGATCGAAAAAGTTAAGGTTTTTGGAACCGCCATTGTAGACGTCTATGGGATTAAATGTCCGATGCCACAGCGGGATGTCGTTTCGACCGCTGATAGGATTGTGACCCATGAAAACCTTGGAAGGATCGATGTCCGCCATTGTGAAAGCATAGACAACTAGCCACTCGATGCACAGAGCACCCGACTGTCGATGCAGTGGTTAGTCGATTTTCTCACTGATGAAGTTTGGAGTGATAGATCACTACGGACCCGATATGGCAGAGGAAATTAGACAAGCAGATTGTCGATAAAACTCAGAGTATTAGACCACTACAGGTCGATACAGCGGAAGGAAATAGATGTTTTAGCCACCAAAATGCCGATGAGTAGCGGAGAAAATTAGACATTTTAGTTGTTGAAACTTCGAAAGGTTAGTGAGAAAAGGACCCGATGAGCAGTCCTTGGCATCGCCGAAGCAGATCGGAAGTTTAGACGATTTGATCACCGAAACGCCAAGAATTTAGTGGGGAAGAGACCCAATAAGGAGAAAGAAATTTTGGATTTTTCAAAGTGTAATTTTTCTCAGCAAATTCCAACCGTTTCAGCAGATTGTCAGTGGATTACAGGGCTGAACAAGAGAGAGAAATTTTTGTGTTTTAGAAAAATTGTTGTTTTATGAATTTCCAGAAGAGGAAGGTAAGTAGTTTTGATTTACATTAATGATATGCATCTAACAGTTTGCTACTAACACTTTTGCAGAATTATAGACACCTCCAAGAGCAGTATTCTAGGAATAACAGTGTGTTAAAGAAAGAGGTGGTTCAGTCATGAGAACCCATGATGGGTATGATGCTTGGGATTCCTACGAGCATGCAGGAGATGCCATGGGAGAAAATGTCCGTAATGGAAATGATGACATAGAGTCTAATGGAAGGAGATTCGAAGAGACACCGTCAGATGTTGCAGCCACCATGAGAATCTTGATTAAAGCCCAAGAAGAGCAGCATCAGTTGAATGCTACCATCTTGCAGAGTTTGATAGATTTGCAGAGAAAGATAGACTCTGGACGAGGTACAACAAGACCGGAAGGTAGTAAGAGCAGTGCTAGGAGAAGGAGAAGGAATTCTAGTGGATCATCTGATTCTGAAGAATCCAGTGTGGATACAAGCTCATCTTCCCGCAAAAGGAAAAGAAGAAGACACCATAGGGATTGCTCTCGAGATGAATTTAAGAAAGCTAAACCTCCTACATTTGACGGTGAGATAAAGACTGGACAAGAAGCTGAAGCTTGGCTTCTAATTGGGATAAAGAAGTACTTTCAGGTGCAAGATTATTCAGGAAACATGAAGGCAAGAGTTTCCATATTCAATCTGAATGGAGGAGCATCCATTTGGTGGGAACACTTCAAGCAAGTAAAGAGGATCAGTGAAAGGAAAATGAAGTGGAAATAGTTCAAGAAGTATTTCAGGAAGAAATAACTCTCTAACATGTATTATGATGACAAGATTAAGGAGTTCCATGAGCTGAGATTGGGATATCAGACTATAGATGAATATGCAAATAATTTCTTGGAATTGTTGAGGTATGTCCGGTACATCAGAGATGAAAAAGTGAAGGTCCAACGATTTCTAAGTGGATTACCTCAGTCTTACAAAGATATAATTGAGTTTTATGAACCAAGAACTCTTGAAGAAGCCATAAGGAAGGCTAAGTATTGCTATGAGCAAAGCAAGGGTAAACCTAATTACCATAAGGCATGGAAGGACAAGAAGAATGAGAAGTTTGACGAAAGAAGGAAAGGTTTCAAACCTTCTAGATTCAGGAACCAGCAGAAGCAACCATCCCAAGCTGCGAGTAATCCAGTTGGAGTGATAGGTGGAAAGCCTAAAGATCCACATCAGAATAAAGGTCCACTCAAATGTTGGAAATGTGAAGGGCCTCACTTGTGCAGATATTGTCCACTTGAGAATGAAAGTGCAATGCCAGCTTATAACATTCAGGAAGCAGAAATAGTGGGTAAGTTAGCAAGGGTAGTCCCTAGAATTTATGCAGCACTGGAGGACCGCCAAGAAGATCACCAGTCAACTATGGTTAAAGTTGCAGGTAAGATTGTCGAACAATCTATTTATATTTTGATTGACCCTGGTTCTACTCATAGTTATATCACTCCTAGAGTAGTGGAGATTTGTGCTTTTAAGAAGGTAAAGCATAGGAAATCTTGGTTAGTTCAGCTAGCCACTGGGACCAAGAGAAAAGTCAGTGAAGTGGTAGAGAAATGTCCATTGGTCATGAATGGATTGATCACTTGTGTAGATCTGAATGTTCTACTGCTTGGTTCCTATGATGTTGTCATTGGAATGGATTGGTTATAAGCTCACAGAATAAAGCTTGAATTTTATAACAATACTTTTGAATGCATGGATGAAGAAGGAAACCCAGTAGTTGTGAGAGGTATTTCGAAGGTAATTTCAGTAAGGAAGGTTTCAGCAATGCAATTGAAGAATTTATGTAGGAAGGGTTGCCATTTGTATGCAGCTCATATTTTGGAGCCAACAGGAGATGAAACTCCTAGGTTGGGGGACTATCGGGTGCTACAGGAATTCAAGGATGTGTTTCCTGATGAGATTCCAGTGCTTCCTCCAAAGAGGGACATTGATTTCACAATTGAACTTGTGCCAGGAGCAGCACCAGTGTCCAAGACACCTTACATGATGAGTACATCGGAGATGCTAGAGTTGAAGATGCAACTACAAGAGTTGTTGGAAAAGAAGTATATCCGGCCGAGTGTGTCTCCTTGGGGGGCATCGGTTCTGTTTGTAAAAAAGAAATATGGTAAACTCAGGTTATGTATTGATTAAATATAGTTGAACAAGGTTACTGTGAAGAATAAATATCCTTTGCCTAGGATTGATGACCTCTTTGATCAAATGAGAGGAGCAAAGGTATTTTCCAAGATTGACTTGAGGTTTGGTTACCATCAGGTGAGAATCAAGGATGAAGACATTCTTAAGACAACCTTTAGGACAAGGTATGGGCATTATGAGTTTGTAGTGGTAACATTTGGTCTCACAAATGCACTGGCTATGTTCATGTGCCTTATGAATAGTGTCTTCAGCAACTATTTAGACAAGTTTATTCTTGTTTTCCTTGATGACATTATTGTTTATTCTAAGAATGAGGTAGAACACAAGGAGAATTTAAGATTGACATTGCAATTGCTCAGGGAGCATCAACTGTTTGCAAAACTGAGCAAGTGTGACTTCTATAGAGATAGAATTCAGTATTTGTGTCACATTATCTCAGAAGAGGGTATATCTGTGGACCCTGAGAAGATTGAAGCCATTATAAATTGGCCTACTCCAAGAAATGTGACAGATGTAAGATATTTTATGGGACTTACAGGATACTACAGGAGATTCATTGAGGGATTTTCCAAATTTGCACGTGCCATCACTTCTTTGCAAAAGAAGGGGATAAAGTTCGAATGGAATTCGAAGTGTGAAGAAAGCTTCCAGTGGTTGAAGAATCTTCTCACCAATGCACCAGTATTGAAAATTGTAGATCCAGAGAAAGATTTTGTGGTATGTAGCTATGCATGCGGGCAAGGGATTGGAGGATTCCTTATGCAGGACAACCACGTGATATGTTATGAGTCAAGAAAGCTGAAAGAACATGAGAGGAACTATGCCACTCATGAACTAGAGATTGCGGCCATGGTACATGCTCTCAAGATGTGGAGGCATTACTTGATGGGTAGGAAATTTGAAATCAGGACAGACCATTGTGGTCTAAAGTATTTGTTTGATCAGCCTACTCTGAATGCTAGGCAAGTGAGATGTCTGGACTTTTTATGTGAGTTTGATTTTGAAATCAAGCACATAAAAAGAAAAGAGAATAAAGTAGCTGATGCGCTCAGTAGGAAGGTACAGGAAATGCATGTGGAATATCTTAGTATTTTCCAATCAGATTTGAGGCAGCAGATTGTTAATAATGTTGCTGGAGATGAATTGTATGAGCAGGTAAAAGACAAATTGCAGCAGCAAAGTCTTGAGAAGAGGTATGAGGGATATAAATTGGAAGAAGATGGACTCCTTACTTATAGAGGTAGAATTTATATTCCAAATGTAGTAGATTTGAGGAGAGTTGTTATGGATGAAATCCATCAAGCTCTGTATTCTGGTCACCCAAGATATCAGAAGACAACTGCTACAGCTAGAAAGCAATACTTTTGGCTAGGCATGAAAAAGGACATGGTTGAATACATTTCAAGGTGCATGAAATGTCAATAGGTAAAGGTTGAACATCAACATCTAGCAGGCTTGTTGCAGCCTTTTCCAGTTCCGGAATGGAAATGGGAAGTTATTTCCATGGATTTTATTACAGGATTGTCGATGACTTGGAGACAACATGATTCCATCATGGTTGTGGTAGACAAGTTGATTAAGGCAGCACATTTTATACCATTGAAGTCTACGCATAAGACTGATGACATTGCAAAGATCTATGTGAAGGATATTTTCAAATTACATGGGTTTCCGAAGGCAAAAGTTTCCGACAGAGATGTCAAGTTCACTTCCAATTTTTGGAAGGGGTAGTTTGCAGATTTGGGTACAAAGCTAAACTTCAGCACTTCCTACCATCCTCAGACATATGGGTAGACAGAAAGAGTTAATCAGGTGCTTGAAGACATGCTTTGCATGTATATGATGGAAAAACCAACCAAGTGGGAAGATTACTTACACTTGGTGGAGTTTGCTTATAACAATGGACAGCAGGCATCCTTGGGGACGAGTCCGTATGAAGCTTTGTATGGAATAAGGTGTAGGACACCAGTGACTTGGGATAACCCAATGAACAGGCCCTGTGCTTGGACCAGAATTGCTCAGGTAAATGAAGCAACAGGTTGTAAAGATCAGACAGAATCTGAAAGCAGCACAGGACAGACAGAAAAGCTATGCAAACAAGCATAGGATGAACAGAGTGTTCAGTATTGGGGATCATGTCTACCTTAGAGTGAGGGCAAAGAAGAGTTCCTTAAAGCTTGGAAGTTGTGCCAAGCTGTCACCAAGATATTGTGGGTCGTTTGAAGTGGTTGAAAGAATCGGGCCTGTTGCATATAGACTTGCATTGCCTGCTAGTACTAGAGCTCATAATGTTTTTCATGTTTCTTTGCTTAAGAAATATGTAGACAATCCTAACCATGTGATAAATTGGGATGTGATTTAGGTGGAACCTGAGGGAGAGTTCCAAATCTAGCCAATGTGCATCTTTGACAGGAAGGTCACAATGCTCTGGAACCAGGCCATAGGGCAGGTAAAGGTGCAATGGGAGCACTACGGACCTGAAGAGGCTATGTGGGATCTAGAGGATGCCATGCGATTGGCACATCCATTTTTGTTCAATTCTGTGGAACACTGAGGCAGTACCAGTGTAGCTTTTTGTTCAATTTTGTAAAGCACTGAGGATAGTGCTATTGAAGGGGGAGGGGATTGTAACACCCCAGTTTTGACCTTGATGCATTAAATATACATGACACATATATTGTAAATATTCATGGTGCAGGGCTAAAGGCAAAGGCCCCACCATCGATTTGGTTATGTTATGTTTCGGATTGGAATTGTCGCCGATGGTATATCGGGACATATGACATGTATTAAATTGTGGCATCATGTAAATGTGCATTTTAATTAAATGAACCCAACCAGCTATGTTCACTGCAACCATATTGAAAAGGGCATGATTCCTAAGGATAAGGACGGGAAATGTTAAACCTTGAGCCCATGGGGGGAAAAGCCATGTGTCACCACCCTGTTTGTTTTGCTCACCTTCCACTTGTCTCATCCAACCACCACTTTAATGTTTTGCTGATTAGCTGGGGCAGTTATTGCTGGGAAGTGGTGGGTGGCAGGACTGCCAGTCTTTGCCACATGCTCACTCCACCAGCCATTTCTCCACCTTCACATGGGTAAGAGAACCATCACTACACCACTCTCTCATCGGTTGGGGTTCACTCTCACGCAGGGACGTTTTGTTGTGTTCACCTTCTCACGCACAGGGAGTTCGGATGGTTTTCTTCACACCGAGTTGAGTTAAAGGAATCCACAATTCATTGATTGGGGGTTTGTCCTTCCCTCTCTCACACCGATTGCCGGTCTGTGGTTATGTTCTTCCTTCCATTCACGCAGAGGATCGGTTTTCCCTTGGTATGATCGGACTGTGTATTGTCTCGTCCTTCATTTGGAGATCGTGGCTGTGTTTTCCTCATCGATCAATGGCTGTGGTCTAATCCACGTCTTGTTGGATGTATTTTCCCTTTTCAAAGTGGTATCGGCTGTAGGTTACCTTTGTGGAATTGTTTGGACATGATAGGGCCAAGAACGCTTCAGGTTTTGTTATCCCCTGTCAAGCTGAAGTGCTTGTTTTGTTGCATGCATGCAGTGATTGGTCTTCAGACTACATTGGAGTGGTGATGAAGGCCTTAGGTGCTTGAAAAACTTGGTGTGTTTGGGGAACCACATAGCTAGAGCTAGTGGGCTGGATTTCTTCTCCACAACCCCTGTATAGAACTGGAAGGGAGGTCAGGGCCTAAGGGGATGCAAAGCAGAGAAAGGGATGAATTCCTTGTGTTGGGTGTGTGTGGATATCCTAGAAGTTAGGCTAATTATGGTATAGGTGTCCTTATCTCTTCAATGAGCTCACCAGCTTAGCATTTAGCCTTTACCAGCTCCTAGATGGCCTGATGAACCCAACTTGGTTGGCTTGGCTGATCCGTTGTTCGCCTGATAAACCCAACTGTGTTGGCTTGGATGAACTATGTACCCTTATGGTATTGTTATCCTTGGCTATGTGTAAGCCTGCTAGTTCCTTATTCCTTGGGGAATCATGCCCAAATCGGGGGTGGCAGCGTTGCTGAGAGATTAAAGAGCACGTGGGCCTATGGTTGGGTGGAACATTGCAGCGACGTAGCTGGTTGCGGAATAAGTTCTTTATAAGATAAGTATTCTTGTCTAACTTGTGTCTGAATTCATATTTACTATTGATAAATGATGATGTACATGTTGAATGCTGATTGATATGTTTTGCTTCCGTTGTGTATATGAATGATTATGCTTCGTAGTATGTTTTTTTTTTAAGTATCTTGTTTTAGTATTATATGTATGTATGTTCATGATTCATGGGGCTAGATGCCCGGATGATTTGGTGTATCGTAGCGTCCTCTTCGTCGGTCGGAGGGTCGGGGACGTTACATTTAATATCAAATAATATAATTAGTATTACAAATGACCTCTTCACATAACTCAAAGGGTGAACCATTAAAATATTGTAGAATGAGCACTTAGCCCCAATCACTTATTCATACACCTCCGAGGAATTGTACCTCAGTGGGTGTCCTTGCAATTTGCCACCTCCAATGCTTAACCACAACTCCGTCAATGAATCTTATTCTAGTCTGTATATTACTGAAAAAATGAACAAGAATGGTCTTATTATTACCTGAAATTCCTAATTAAGTTCTTTAGTTCTCCAAATTATTTTTCGATATGTTAAACCATTCATTTTGAAGAAAAATAACCCTACAACAACATCACAAATCCCAAATTACCCTTAAAACCATAATCATGTGAGGGCCATAACAATCCACTTCATAGCTAATGCAATCCTTTCTGCATGAATGCTAGTCAACCCAAGACCTTCCTTTTCTCTACCAATGTTGCAAATGTCCAAGGAAACTGGTGGTATACCTTGTTCCCCAAGTAAAAATTGTTAGAATACATTGTATAATTTAGCCTCTCTGAAAAGGAAAACAAAAAAAGTACTATTGAGTGAATATTGATCATAGGAGAAACTATCATAGTGATCATAGGAGTCAAGTTTGGTTATTCCTAAAGTTTGGAAAATCTAAATTTTCAAAAATCAATCCTGTAACCTTTCTAGTTACAATATGTTTCTTAGTGAATGCCTTTTCCTATATACCTTAAAATCATCAAAATTTCATTTAACTGAAATTGTATCAATTGTTAGAGAATTTAAAGTTTGAACAATCCATACATATGACAGGTTGTTGTAGTGGCCCCGAATGTACCAACCACATATGAAATGCATTTTGGAGTACTAATGGAAGGGGAAGTGCTCAACACTCTAAATATTAGACATAATGCACACACAATGTCTCTCATTTTGAAGCGTTCAGAAGCCAAGGTGGTGTTTTTGGATTACCAATTCTTGGAAGTTACAATGGCAACAGTCAGGAACCTTTCTCAGGTGACAGAGGAATTACCATTAATTATTGTGATCCATGAACTCGAAAAATCTATAGAATCTTCTTTGAATGAAGATCATAAATATCTTTTTGATTATGAAAAGCTTTTGATAAGTGGAGATCCAATTTTTGAGACTTGCTGGCATGAAGATGAATGGGAAGCTATCTCATTAAACTACACATCAGGAACCACGTCGAGTCCTAAAGGTGTTGTGTACAGTCACAGAGGTGCCTATCTCAATACAATTGGTATGATTTTAGCATGGGCAATGAAGTTTTAGCCTGTTTACTTGTGGAAAAAATCCATGTTTCATTGTAATGGTTGGGGATTTCCATGGGGCATGGCTGCACAAGGTGGCACCAGTATTTGCTGCAGAAATGTAAATTCAAAAGAAATATTTGATGCCATTGCTGAGCACAAAGTCACCCAATTATGTACATTTCCAACAGTTTTAAGTATCATTGCAAATGCACCACCTCATGAAATAAGACCACTTCCTCACACCATTCACATTATGACAAGTGGTTCACCACCTCCTCTAGCTTTGCTATCCAGAATGGAGGTACTTGGTTTCCACATAACACATGTGTATGGCCTCACATAATCATATGGAATCGTGTACTCATGTGCTTGGAAGGATGATTGGGATATGCTTCCATCAGAGGATTGAGCCAGACTATAGAGCAGACAAGGAGTCCCTCACTTAGGAGTCTCTAAACTAGACGTCAAGAATCCCACCACAAGGAGAGTTTTCCTCATGATGGAGATAATATGGGTGAAGTCATGATCAAGGGAAACACAATTATGAAAGCATACTTGAAATTTTCCCAAGCTACAGCCAAAGCATTTGAAGGTGGATGGATTCATGGCATGTGATTTAGGAGTCATTCATCCTGATGGATACCTTGCGCTCAATATAGATCAAAAGACATTATAATATCAGGGGGATAATGTTAGCATCATTGAAGTGTAAACTATTTTTTATTCTCATCCAAATGTACTTGAATCTGCAGTTGTAGGCTGACTTAATGATTACTGGGGTGAAACCCTGTGTGCTTTTGTGAAGCTGAAATTTTTTGCTGAAGAAGTAGTTACTCCTGAAAGCATCGTCAATTTCTGCTGGATTCGTTTACCTCATTTTATGGCTCCTCGGACTGTTATCCTTGGAGACATCCCAAAGACACCCAAAGGAAAAATTCAGAAGTATCTACTTCAAGAAAGAGCAAAACATTTAGGCACAATCTTTCCCAAAAACTATAAAATGGAGTGAAAGCATTCTTATATAAGGTACAAGGTGCAACATTAGTGATGCCTGAATTAACAAGCTCTAAGAATTTGTTGAGGTTTTTATTGATGTCTCCCTAAGAATTCTATGAGATTTCCATTGATATCTAAATTAACAAGCTTTAATATTTCTGAGGATGCCATTGATGTCATATAGCATTGCTTGAACCTTGTAGAGGAATTGGATAATTATCATCTCTGGAATGAAACAATTCTCTTTTATATATGTAAACATGTATATATTATGGATGATTTTTTTGGCCTTTGCAACAAAAAATAAGTTGAGGACTTGTTATTAACTTGAAAGGAAAATTTGTGGCTTCTGTAGAGCTCTCAAGCAGAAGGTATCCAGAATTGAGAACACTTTGATTTGAAAGGGTTCACAATGTGGAAATAAAAAATGGAGGTACTTCCTAGTGCCATTTTCAACAACAGTTTTCCTGCAAAGTCATAATTGGGTTGCTATAGATTGAGAATACCAATTAATAGGGAGAAAGTACCACAACAAATGTGCTCTTCAATTTGCAATTGGCATTTAATCAAAACAATTGTGCAACATGTTTGACATAAATGTGTGTGTGTGTGTGTGTTTTAAATATAATATAGACACAAGGAAATAAAATATAAACACAAAAATGTAAGTTTTTTAACATAAAAATAGAACTACCATGCACCAAACACAAAAAATACAATAGAGGTCATACATATAGAACTATGAATTGTAGTTCTCTAATTTGATGTCATCAAAACATATTGCATAGATAAGATGATAGATGGGAATATTATGGAAAATAAAAAAATAGGGTAGAAGAATCTCATAGCTCATCTCTCATGAGTCATGACCAAAATCATCAATGTCACCACCGCTGACACTGCCACTGTGTTGTTCTCCCTCCTCCTCCAACTTATCCAGTCCAAGTGTTGCATCCACTTGTGATTGAACTCATATATATCACAACCAATAGTCACCTAGAGCACTCTCTATATCCCCTCTTTCCAAAAGGATCCAACAAAGCTAATCTAAAGAGTGACGGTAAGTAGTGAAAGACCATAATTCTGCCTTTGTGGCCACTAAAGAGAGGTCGGGCTCTACCCATGCACGTGTCATATATTACTGCAATACATAGTCTGAGAACCCAAAACCCTCCCTCCAAAAAAAACCTTGTGAGTACTAAAAGTTCAATCAAAAAATTTGTTCAAGCATTCACAAGCATCCTATATCAGATACTAAAAAATGATTGCACACCTAGCTCATGAATGAGGGCATGCATGTGCTCTTAGCCATGATGCTCTGGAAATTATACACTACAATTTTCATCAGTTGTTATTAAAGGGAAGAGAGAAACTACTACTATGAGGGTATTTTTTTAGGGATACAAAATACCCAACAGTTGTAGATCTCCCCCTTTTGCATAGACCCATTTGGCATGTCTCAGCAATTTCATAATTTCATTGCCAAAATTTCACCACCAAAATTTCCAAAATTGCTTTGTTAGGTTTATCATTCACATCGAAACCTCCTGCACATGGATTTATTGAGTTTTGGGCCATCAAAGTTCATTTTCAAGTTCCTTTTCATTCAACTGAAAATCCATGTTGAAGTTGTAGAGCCCTGGTTCAAGCTAAAATTGAGTCTTTTATTATGGATATTTATGCACCACAGTATTGTATACATTATGGTGAATCCAAAACACTTCTAGATGGAATTGCAGCACTGTCTCCATCACATATTTTTGGAAATTCCATTGAAGTGCCTGCTGCTGGACTTATGGACTTATGGTTTGCTTTGTTTCCCAGCTTGAATTCTACTTGTACAAGTAAGGTCAGGTGTATTTTTCTCCATGATATCATTCTATATGCATGTGCATGAATGATTAGTTCGTGTTTCCAATTGTGCTTGTGTATTATTTTGCCCCGAGGACTAGTCATATCCTTAGTTGGAGGTAGAATATTAGCTTGGATGGTTTTTGTTGCTTATCATATTATCTAAAAAACTTCATTATATGTATTTATATGTATTTATCACATGTAAATATCCATATCGAAATTCATGCAATTTAGATTCCTCGTATGGATTTTATATCATGATTCAATTGGTTTGGTAAGTGATTGACTTGCATCATTCCAGGTCATCATTGCACATTTGTGTGATATGAAAATCGTAAAGTGAGTTGAAGTTTCACACATGTTCTTCATTTTGCAACTAATCCTAGCTCACAATGATTTCATTAACTGCATTTGTTCTCCATGAACATCCTGCCTTTGACGTCAAGGGCCAAAACATCCACTAACCAAATCATAACCAATTGCACATTTAAAAACTTCCATATCAAGCTTATGCACCTTTATACAACCTTTCCCTTTGCATGATTGCTTGAATATGTATTATTTTATCTTTAATGACCACCCTTTGTTGTGAATTGAGAAATTTTGTGAAGTGATCACTATGGGGGTCCACTTGTTAGAAGTGAACCCACCAATACTTATTATGTATATAAGGATTCCAAAGTGGTAGAAATATTTACTAAAGCGGCATGGATTTAATATTTTGAGTTCCTTCATTGATTTGATTCAAGCATAGTGCTCAAAATTGCACAAACAATGGATAATTGGAATTGCTAGGGTTCATGGAATTAGTATTCCTATTACAAAATAAGCCTTGGAAAAGTGATTGAATTGGAGGCTAGAGGGAAGAAATGGTTTGAAAGAACGTGGACATTGTCTACCTTAGGGGAATAATTTGTGAAAGAAACTGATGAGAATCTAGTGGGACATGGAAAGGGAGTTTAGAGAAAGTCATTGGTGGACACATGGTCATAGGTAGCCTTATGAATACAAAAATTCCTAACCTGCTAAGGTCATTATCAATTATTTAATGGTTAAAATTTTCAACTATTGATACATATATGGCATAAAAGGTATGTTAATATGCGTTTCTTCCTTCATTGATCGTTGGAATCAATGAGCTCAAAGGTGAAATCAAGAACAAACCCTAAGAATAGTGTAACACATCACGGTTTGATAAAAATACTAGTGAAAGGCGCATTGCTTAATAAAATATGGAGTTGGGTGTCCTTAATTGAGGGAATCCTAGAGGAACCAGGGTTAAATGACGGTGAAAGTTGTTGAACCAAGATAGATAATTCAAATATCAGATGGTGATGTGTCTCCAATATTATTTGGTGTGAGAAGGTATAAAATAATTTAATATAAAAACATTGAAACCCCTATCGCGAAGAAAAAGAGGCGTACATGCCCAATTCGTGAGGATATTGTTGACCCAAAGCACGAATTGTTTAAAATAAACGATAGAATGGGAATTTCTTTTGACATAGAGAAAAGGAAATACAATGGAGTGACAGAGGCATGTAATGAATCAAAGGAATCAATGACAGTTAGCCAAAGAAGAAAGAAGTAAGTTGTGTTTCCTAAAATAAAATATATTTTCCTCGTATCACACCTTAGAAAATCCTATTAAAAGAAAAAGAAGGAATATAAGGCACTAATGAGGGTGAATAAAAAAGTACAACATGAAATGGCCAAAATGAGAGAAAAATTGAAGATTTAGTAATGCAAAGAAGGGTTTCATTCCCTTTAAAAGGCCATTGATGTAGAAAATAACTTGTTATCATCCACTTTGTGTGATATTAACAATTTGAATGAGGAAGCACATAAAGTTGAGGCACATATGTCGTAGACTAGGAAGATTGTAGAGGAAGGAACGTTTCAAGTCAATGTAAGAATGCAAGTGTTGAGAATTTGAAACAGAAATTGATAGAATAAGAAGCCCAAGTGGGATTTTTTGCAAAAACAAGTTGATAGACTTATGACATGACAACGAGCAATGGAACCTCAACAGAAAGAAATCAAGATGAAAGTACGCCAAGCTAAGTTGGAGATATAAAAATTAAATCATGAAATTCAAATAATCAAGATGGATAAACAACATCTATGTCATTTAGCTCACATGATGCATGCGTACTCGACCCCTTCACCATTTTATCCAATATTTCTCAAGATCCATCTTGCATCTTTACAATTTTGAGCTTTAGTTGCAGATGTTATGTGTTATATCAATAGTAGATATCATTCCATACATTTGTACAAATATTTTGAATAGGATGATAGAAATTTATTGTGTGAGTTATATCAACATGACTTAGTCATGACTGGCCAAAGTGATTGGAACCCAAATCCCTTGATAGGTGATTTACAAATGAGAGCATTATTATCCTTTATGAATAAACATATCATATGGAGTAAGGCATTATATTTTCTAAAGCACACTAATAAAATGCAAGGACTAAAAACTTGAGTAGAGACTATGCCAAGAAGGTTGCATGAGGAAAAGAGTGAAATCATGAAGAACTTAGATTTTGTCTACATTTTCATAGAGAATCAGAATTTAGTCATTTCCCAATGTGAAAAGTGGATTGCACTCAATAGATCAGACTATACTTTGTATCTAGAGGAGGCAACAATTTTTGTTTCCTGACCAAGAGGGAAGGGAACCTCTCTCTCTCTCTCTCTCTCTCATTCCCTTTGGTATGGATTTAGATAAAGTGTCTAGGTGTGTGGACTATGTAAAAAAATTAGGAATCCATTGGATCAAGATAATGTTTAATTTTCCTATCTTATGGGAGAACATAGAGAAAGAAGAAGAATATGAATATTGGGAAAGTATAATCACAAGGTTGGGATTCAAATAACCAAATGAGCAAGGGAAGCCAACACATGATTGGAGAAAATCCTATTTTCAATCCCTACCTCCTGTTGAGATAGAGTCATCAAATTAATTTTGTTGCAGAGGGACCTACATGTTCATTAGTTGGGGGGATATGTTGGGACTCAGAAATTAGTCCATTTTTCCAGTCATTTTCCATATTTTCTTGTCATTTTTTCCCATTCTATTTGCAGATACCCATCTTTTGAAGAACACTGGTATAGTTATGGAACAAGGTACCTATTCATTGTGTATTGTGTATTTGGATGAACTATGGGTGAAAAATGTGTTTTATGCAGGTGTCATAGCTTACCGCACTACATAGTCTAAGAACCAAAACACTCCCTCCAAACAAAACCTCGTGAGTACTAACAGTTTAGTCAAAAAAACAGTTCAAGCATTCACAAGCATCCTATATCAGATACTAAAAAATGATTGCACACCTAGCTCATGAATGAGGGCATGCACGTTCTCTTAGCCATGATGCTCTGGCAATTATACACTACATTTTGCACTAGTTGTTATTAAAGGGTAGAGAGAAACTACTAGTGTGAGGCTATCTTTGTAGGGATACAGAATACCCGACGGTGTTAGATTTACCCCTTATGCACAGACCCATTTGGCATATAAATTGTATAGAGCTAGGATTGTCCTGAGTTACCTTGGTTAATTACCTACCATATCATTTTTTGGATGGTATGCGATACCTGTGTTTATAGTAAGGATAAAATACTCCAAAAACCTATAGGGAAAACAAAACAACATAATGT
Source organism: Pseudotsuga menziesii (assembly GCA_001517045.1). Taxonomy (NCBI): domain Eukaryota; kingdom Viridiplantae; phylum Streptophyta; class Pinopsida; order Pinales; family Pinaceae; genus Pseudotsuga; species Pseudotsuga menziesii. Next base: position 456,403 of record LPNX010573931.1, read on the forward strand.
AGAATATCATTGAGAAAAGGAACTGACCCTTACCAGTTAAATCCCCGGGCCTTACTAGAAATACCCAAAACAACGTGATAGCCCATTTCAACATTTCTTGGCTTGGATTCTCTGACAGGCATGCATGTCAATGAAGATTGATCTATCCCTTCCTTTCCCAATTGTTTCTTCTCGCACATGGCACCATTTCCATAAGCTCCAGGCTGTAAAGAAAGATTTTCCATTTCTTTTGATGGCTGTGGAAGCACTGGGGGCATATTTTTGAGCAATTATTATAAAATGATTCTTGTGACCCTTAAAATTCATCAAACCCATTCCTTATAAGAGCCCCCTGTGCAGTTCCATAACGGAAGTTTACACCCATCTCTACAAATGGCCTCCTTTTAAACTTACGCTTATGTAAGTTCTGGGGTAGACCTAATTCATAACTACACCTTCTCATCTATTCTAATGGATTCAAATCCAAATAAACATACATATTAATTCCATCATCGCATTCTATGAAGAAATGAAATTTACCAGACATCGTAGAAGAGGAAACGAAAGAAGATTTGGGTCAAATTCGACTGGAAATTGAGGGTGAGCCATAGATCCCGCTCATTTTTTTTTTTAGAAATCGGGGCGACCTGCCAACCAAAGGATTTTTTTTGTAGAAATCAAGGGCAAGCCAAATATCTGGGTCAAATTGGGTTGGAAATTGTGGGCGAGCCATAGATCCTGCTCATTTTTTGTTAGAAATCGGGGGCGATCAGAGGAATTTGTTTTTAGAAATTGGGGGCGACGTAAAGAATTTGGGATATTGGGGATTTATTTCATAGGGATATTCAGGTTAAATGGATTATTTTATTAATAATTAGTGGATAGTTTTAATATTTTATAAAAAAACTTTTAATATACTAAATTCGCCCAGTAAAAAAAATTAAACTCCTTTAAAATCATCCATGGGCTATAATTCTCCCCCAAAATCATCTTTTCTCTCTTGTCACAAAACATTCACATATACATATGGATTTAAACAAGCAATCAGAAGGGTAGATTATGAGGGAACATGGTATTTATAGTTTTAAAAATGGTGAAACAGACAGATAAGAAAAATCATTGGGCAATGGAGTCACAACCTGAATCAATCAAGGATATTATAGTGAAAATGAGTGGCGATTTTCCTTTGTATTCTGAGGAAAAGTAGGTGTCACATTCAGTTAAATATCTTTAAAGGGTGGTAGGAGAAAGAGGATAAATCCCAGTGAAGCAAGAGGCACCTATCTGTGGATGAATCTCTTGCACCACCTTTAGAAGAAGTAACAAATAAGGGAAATGACAGAAATGGAGCATCTAACACGAATGAATTCTAGAACAGTTATCACAGACACATTACAAATGTGATATTTGATACAAGAAGCGCTTAATGAAACAAATTCCTCATATATAATGTAGAGAGCATTAGTAGGAAATCACAGAAATGAAAATGATACAAACAGGAAACACGAACTGAATGTAGAACATTGTGATGAATATCAGAAACAAAGAAGAATGCTTCTCATTAACTCTTCCAAGAAATATTATAGAGATACGAAAACCAAGAGTGTGAGGCTTCTGAATGAAAGTTTTCAACCCTTTCTTCCTCTTTCGAGGGTATCTTTATAGAGTCCTCAGCTCTCGATACCAACCTCAAAACATAGCCCTAAAATCAATTACAAAAATGGGGATGAAATCTGAATGATCATAAAATCCAAACAACCTCTGATCTGGTAGATTTTCCATGATTGTTAACAAAATAGGAAAGCATTATGGGACATAGATGCTGGACAAAAATGGAGAATCAAACATCCGAAAACCATGACTTCCAGCTGAAAACGATGGCTCCAAGTACCTTTGATGATCTGCAACAACTTCACTCCATGCGTGCATCTTCACCTGTGAAATTGATTTTGGACTGTATATATTACCTTGATATCCATTCTGGTTCATTGATCTAGGGTCAGACTATAGAGGGCGGAAATCAGAATTCTGACTTTCATAACAAAAACTTTACATTTCCTCTTTTTCACTTCTGCCCTTTCGCTTCCGCCTTTGGCAGAGAGCGGAATGTGGATCTTAAAATTTTCTTCATCAAACTTCTCTTCTTCTGCCTCTGCATTTCCACTTCTTCCCTTCTACTTCTGCCTTTCACAAAAAACAGAATGTAGAAACTGAACTTTCAATTTTCTCGGAGCTCGGTTTTGACCTTTCTGCTTTCGCCTTTCTGTTTCCGCTTTTTCTTTCCACACCGTCGATCTTGTGCAAGAGTTCTCTGAACCGTATATCTTGCAGATCATGGAACATGGAACTTCAACCTTTCACAATCAATTTCTTAAGTTTTCTCTTTTCGATCTTCACCCTTCTGCGCATTTCCGCGCCATTGATATCTGCGGATGTGTTCCGAGCCGTCAATCTGGTGGATCGCGGGATTCAAAACTTCAACCTTATATGGGAAAATTCTTATGATTTTTAATTTATGACCTCTGCCCTCCTATGCCTTTCCACACCGTTGATCTTTGGCAGAAACGTTTTGAGCCGTCGGATCCTAGATCACGGAAGGCGGAAGTTGGGATTCCATTTTTGATAACCAAAGTTTTACCTCTTCTATATTTTTGCTCCTGATTTTCCTTTGGCAGGAATGATTTTTGGCCCTTTGATCTCTTTTGCGGGTTGGATCTCCACTGTCCATTCTTACCAAGACCTATCCTTGATCGGATTTTTTCATATTAGGCTCATTTCCAAGGTCATACCTAAGGATTTTCAATTGTTTTGACATTTAGGATTAGGAAGAAGCCTCCCAAGCAACTTAAAACCACTTTCCTGCATACATCTAGGTCACAAGACATGGAAAGTATTTGACCCTACCCCTCATTTTTTATTGGTCTGGACCTTTGAAGGGGGAATTAGTGCAGACGCCTTGTGTAGAAGTCTTCAAAATTTAGCACAGGTGCTAACAGAATGTATTACACAAAAGGTACTAACAAATATCTTAGACAAAAGTCAAAGTGATTGTTTATTATATAATGTAAGCCTTGTATTCTAATAAAATTGAGGCCTCATAAAACAAGAGGCTCATTTAACGACATTCAAAGAAAGTTGATATGTTTGGATTGCAATAGCTATAGTGTAAGCCAAGTGGAGAGCCTCCAATGCTTCTTGAATTTTGGATTTTAAATCATCGAGAGAATCAATTAAATGTAGGATTTTTGATTCAATCCATCTCTAGTTGCATTTATGTAACTTTCCCAACATGATCATATTCTTGTTGATCCATGAGAGGGAATCACTATTTTCCAAGCATCTGGATGGAAAACAACAAAACTCATATCAGATAAATCTATATTAAGAAAACTAGAGATGCATTATTCTTCACAAAAATTGAAATTGAAGAAGTGTTCTTTATGATAACACTTGTTGTTGTTATGGATTTTGTTGGGCAATAGGGCAGACCCAGGTTTAATCGTTTTGTGTCACACCAACAAAAGACCCACATGTTGGCCCTTTTGGAAACAACCCGCGCGCAAGTTGCAGTCTCACCCGAAACAGCTATGGGGTGCCGCAGAATCAGGTTTCTGCAAGCAGAGAGGGAGATTACTGTACCTTAGCCTTTAATAACCTTATTAATCAACAATTATGAAGCTTTACCATTCATTCACATATAACTTCACAGATAGATAGACAGTCGTGACTTGCTCAACCCACTACAGGGAATTCACAACGAAGCTTATTATTAGCAGCGATCTAACTTATCAGATGTATATAGTTATTAATGCATAAAATACAATAGAAACAGAAACAACACAAGAAACCACAACACCAGATATAACGTGGTTCACCCCCAGTGTAGGGGCTACGTCCACAAACTGTGTTTTATTCAACTTGCTACAAAACCACAGTTTGATCTGCGCACTCAGCTGCAGATCCCTTCAATCCTTAAAAGCCGCGCACACAGCAGCAGGCCCCTGCGCACACAGCTGCAGGTCTTTCCTCAATCTTCCTTACAAAAACCCTCTGCGCACACAGCTGCAGAGGTCGTCCACACACACAGCTGGGACTTATCCTTTCCTTAAACGAATCAACCTTAGATTTGCCTTAATCTTTCTTACATCATAAAACCTAACCTATCTTCTTTACACAAGCGCTTATTTATACTGCGCATTTTTACAAAACCATGGTCTTAAACCATGGGCACCCCAAACCCTAAACCCTGGACTTAAACCATGGGTTTATTACAGAAGACTTTGACTCAACCCTGACACCCCTAAGACTATTTTGAGTCCACACTCACGGAGTTATCCATCTTAAGGATCGTTAGGGTGTGCGTCCCAACAGGCCCCTAAGACTCACCAGTGGCCCATCCCGGGACACTCTTCAGTTTCTCTGGTGGCAGAATTTCGTTGACGAAGCATAGTGTACTGCTTGTTGAAGCTCTCCATGCTGCTGCCGGATTCCTACTTCTGTCCTTTGCAGAAGTTTTGCTGATGAAAGCCGTCGCGATCCATCTGCAACACCATCCTTCACTCCAATTGCCGATGCCTGACCATCCACAACTTGGGGTCCCCTGGGATTGCGTGTCAGACTGCAGAAGGAATATAGCTGCCATGGTTCTGCTACGCCGAAAGATTGCATGGCGGGATTCCCCAGAGTCTTTCTGCGAGGCCTCATGCCCTTTGTTGCTCTACGTTAGAGCAAAATCCTGTCCGCCTTTGCAAATTTAGAGCAAACTCCTGCCTGTCGATGTACTTCTCGTACTTCTCGTACTAGCTCCTGAACTTTACAGTCGTTTGACATGGTTCGGGCTGAATATCTCACAGATGTGCTTAAGACAGAAAACACAGGTCGCGATGGCTTCTTATAGAATCCAGAGGCGGAATTTGTCATTATGGTGCAGTAATGACGCCAAATCTGATGAAGTGCCGGAAATATTCTCCACACAGCGCCGGACTTTCCCAAAATCTCATTATGACAAGTAATGAGAGCAGCTCTTGTGCCAGCTCCGTCGAATGCATTATGTCCCATCCGTCACATTTTGGGCTGTGACATACCTTGACAACCTTTGACTTCGACACAGTTTGACCCTGCGACCTACGACCAACCTGTAGCTTCGCATCCTTTAGAAAAAACAGACCACACTAATCCATAATGCTACGAGCATCTTCGCGTATTGGCTTGGTGCTACCTCCTATTCTGAGTACCTGGCCTGTCCGTGTACTTTTTTAAGCGGCTCCCATTTATCATAGAGGGAAAAAGCTCACCGTTTAACTTAGCTAGCTGGACTGCGCCTCCGTTAGTAACTTTCTGTACTACATACGGTCCTTTCCAATGTGTCTTAAACTTTCCTGGGAACTTCATGAATTTGCTGTCATAAAGGAGCACAAGATCACCCTGCTGAAAATGTTTATTCTTGATGTGTCTGTCATGCCATGCTTTTTCTCGAGCTTTCTGCACCTGTTCTTGGAAGCCTGCGACAAATCTATCCTCTTCAAGTTCTAATATCTGTTTCAGTCTCTCTGTGATTATGGCTGGGTCATCCATCTCGGTGAAAGCAGATATTCAGAGGCTGGGAACAATGTATTCCATGGGCATGACAGCTTCTTGCCCATAAACTAGTCGAAAGGGTGTATGGCCTGTCAAATTTTTGCAAGTAGTTCTGTAAGCCCATAGCACTACTGGAATTCGAAGATCCCAATCATTCCTATTAGTGTTACAAACCTTTGTCAAGGCATGCTCAAGGATTTTGTTAAAATCTTCGACAGTCCCATTTGCTTGTGGGTGATATGTGGTACTCTTTTGATGATACACCTAAAATTCTTCAGTCAATACTTCAATAGTCCTGTTCAGGAAATGTGACCCCTGATCACTCATAAGAACTTTGGGACACCCAAATCTGGATAAGATGTTGTCGAAGATGAACTTTGCAGCAGTGGCAGCGCTACAGGTCTTGACTGGTTGAGCTTCGACCCAACGGGTAAGATAATCAGTTGCTGTAATGATGTATCTGGCTCCTGACTTTTTCGCAGGGGGGTTGATAGGACCAACAAAGTCAATGGCCCATTTGTCAAAGTCCTGTAATGTTACTTGCAGAGCTAGGGGCATTTCATCCCTCCTAGATGGTTTACCTATCCTCTGACAGATGTCGCAGTTGTGGCAATATTCTCTTGCATCTTTGTGAAGTGTGGGCCACCATAAGTCGGCTGTCAAAATCTTCTGCGCTGTGGCCTTGCCTGCATAGTGACCTCCTGCTACACCAGAGTGTGCTTCAGCCAATATTAGAGGTTTTTCGTGTTCCAAAACACATCTGCGCAGTATCTCATCTGGTCCCATTTTATACAGCCGTCCTACTATTAAAGTGAAGTCCGCGGCTCGAACCACCAACTGCTTCTTCTGCTGTGTGGTCATCTCTGGAGGGGGGATACCTGTAGACAAATACTGAGCAATATCCTGGAAATATTCATCAACTATCTGGATAGCAAATAATTGTGCATCGGGGAGGCCTTTGTCCAAATTGGTAGGTTCTTCGCCTGACTCGAGCCTCGACAAGTGGTCAGGTCCTAAGTTAAGTCTTCCAGGCTTAACAATGATCTCAAAATAATATTCTTGAAATAGAATTAACCATCTGCATATTCTTCCACCTAGCACAGGTTTGTTAACCAAGTACTTCAAAGCAGAGTGGTCAGTAAACATCTTAAAATGAGATCCTAGCAGATAATGTCGAAATTTTTGTAATGCATATACCATAGCAAGACCTTCGCATTCTGTCGTAGTATAATTTTTCTCTGCTGTAGACAACTTTCTACTGGCAAAAGAGATAGGGTGATCAATATTACCTGCGCCTGGCTGAGCGAGCACAGTACCTAAAGCAATAGAGGATGCATCAACATGCACATGAAACTCCTTGTTCCAGTC
>LPNX010573951.1:0-292751 GCA_001517045.1 Pseudotsuga menziesii
CCTGCGAGGTTTTGTTAAACCAAACACACCGGACGCTGTTTTAAGCTGATTGTGTGGACAAAACCTCCTTATTGACTCTGATTCATAAAATCAGGCCAACAAGCCATTATGGCGCGATATGTTTACACATGGTCAGATGTGAGTGCTAGGCCTTTCTGACAAGATGAGGTCAGATGTGAGTGTTGGGCATGCCTTTCTGAAAAGATGAGGTCAGATGTAAAAGCTAGGTGGGCCATTTTGACTTAGGGTCAGATATAAGTGCTGAAGACCTACATGAAGGGTAGGCCTACAACCAGCATGAAAAAGGGTTGGCTCTGTAGAACTTCCTGTGACGAGAAGAATCGAGAGATAGCACCATTCTGAGATAGCACCGATGATGATGATCTAGACTTGATGATGATCCATATCAAGTGATGATCCAGATGTGATGATGATCCAGACTTGATGATGATCCAGATTTGATGATGATACAGTGATGATGATCCAGCAGTGATAATCCAACAATGGTGATCCAGATCGAGTGATGAAAAAGACTTGAAGACAAAGATGACTTGAAGATGAAGAAGACGAAGAAGACTTGAAGGTGAATATGATGAGATGATCTAGTAGATACAGAGAAGAAGAACAGTGCTGAAAATTGTGTCAAAAGAATACCTTCCTTTTTAAGAGGGAGTGTTGATGTATTTGTAACTTCGGAATGTATTCACTTGTATATCTTATGTCTTGTACCCCAGTGTTTATTCCAGGAAGTGTTTGTAATGTATTTGGGTCATGTCATGCCCCGATGTTCCTATCGAGAGATTCAATAATGTAAACAAGTCATGTCAAGTCATTGTGGGTAACCCTCCTATTGTTCAAGGGTTAAAGTCCCCGCAGTTTTAGGGCCCTAGGGTTATTAGAATCTCCTAGAGAAGTCGGCCCTAGTGAGTCATTTTCAAGTCAGGAATTAGTATAAATAGAGAGTGAGCCTCTCTATTTATAACACACTCACTCACACTCAGTTGTAGCGCATAGCTGAGGAAGAAGAAGTTGTTGGGGCTAGAGAGAAAGAGGCTACTGCTATCGGGATATCATCTTACTATTTTTGGGGCTTTGCTATTGGTGTTGATTCTATCTCTGAGGAAGTTGCGGGGTTTTCTCCTTTATGGTTTCCCCGAGGAAAATCTTTGTGTTCATTGTCTTATGTGTTTGATTGTTGTGCTTGTTCTTCTCTCAGTTAAAGATCCTAAGTTAATGCTAATATAAATGATAAAAATCTAACATGATCAACCAAAAAAAGTATGCTTCAGACATGTTATTTAATTTTAATATGGTTGAATGTAAGGCAGCCAAGTTCCCATTCCTTTCTAGTATCAAACTGGGTGAAGTTGGTTACTCTCCATTGGTGGATTGCTCATTGTATAGACATCTAGTCAGGATTTTGTTGTATCTTACTCATTCTAGACCTGATTTAGCATATGGTGTAGGTGTTTTAGATAGTTATATGCAGCAGCCTCATCGGATCCATTGGAAGGCATCCAAGAGGATCCTTCAGTATGTACAAGGCACCAAGAACTTCGAGGTACACTATGTTGCTAGTTGTCCACTAGAACTAGTAGGATTTTCTGATTCTGATTAGGCTGGCAATCCCAATGACAGAAAGTCCAATTCAGGTTTTGTATTCATGCTTTCCAATGTTCCCATATTCTGGTAAATAAATAAACATCACACTATTTTCCTTTCTTCAGCTAAGGTCGAGTACCAAGGAGCAATGAATGCAACTACACAATGTGTGTGGCTGCAAGGCATTCTTTGGGAACTTGATGTTGCACTTGATTCACCCACTGTTATTTGGTGTGACAATCAAACTGAAATCAAGATTTCCACAGACACAATACAGAGACATAGGAACAAACACATAGAGATTCATATGCACTACATTCGAGGATTAGTGCATGATCGTTGATTGCCTTGCAGTATTGCCCTTCTGTTGAGCAAACTGCTGATATTTTCACCAAGTGCTTCACAGAGAATACCTTCACTTACTTGAGATCACTTCTTGGAGTGAGTGATGCATGGCGATGGATTCCATTCACCTTCATATTTTCGGCCCCGTGTCCATTTTTTAGGACAGGTTTTGTTCCCATGTGATTTTCCTCTTTTCCTTGTTTTCATGGACAAATAAATTTCCTGTTGTATGAGGTGACTTGAGCCTTTGTTTCCAATGCCTCCATGATATTTTTGGTTAAGTTGTACTAATTAAAGCTTAAGGGGGAGTGTTATAACAGTAATCCATCCTTAGTACCTTAGTTTATACCTTATCCAAAGTCTTTTGCTGCTATGCATTGATTGTTATGGTTTAGACTTAGGGAAATTTGTCTAGGATCTAAACTGGTTATTTCGGCCCATTCACACACACACCAATGCTCTAACTTTGTCAACTTGGAATATGTGTTCCCTAATTAATGACCCTTGGTTTCTTGGAGTGCTTCCCTTCCTTTTTTCTGGAATCTAGTTTCACTAGGGGCGCTAGTGATGTTTTTAGACCATTTTGGCCCTTCTAGTGCATTTATTGTTCACCTTGAGCCACTCCCACACCTCTGTTTGCTCACCAACTCCTATAATAGACTCATGTATGCTCCAACATGTCACACCAATGTTCACACCAGGTTTCATGACCATTTGGGGTGATTCGAGTGTTAATTGGTCCACCTAAGGGGGATGGAGGTCAAATCTAGTTATGACATGTGCACACCCAAATCGCTTCCTAAGCCTCACTATTTTTCCCAAATGTAATATATGTCTATTCTAAACATATCCATATGTTAGAAAGTGTTAATAATATCCATTATCATTTTCATGTGTGAATGCAATTTTAGACTTTTTCAGCTTTTTGTGCTTGTTTTGCAAACTAGAGCGAATTTGTGAGAGTTTCTTGGACTATAGATCCAACTATGAATCAATTCTCCCACATAAAGAAACCTCCAACATATTTCCCCTTGTCTCGGATAATGAAGAGATTAATGTAATTGATAGTTTAATTTTTATAGGTGAAGATTTTAAATTATTCATGATTCTACCCAGAAGATAATCAATTTTTTTCTCAGAAAGTTGCATTAGGGATATTATAAACTCGACGTTTCAAGCCACAAGTTGGGACCATAATTAGGAGGTATAATTCCACAGTTTTAAATTTCACAAATATTGACTTATAAATATTAGTATGGTGATTTTTTTATTTGGTTAGGTCAGCTTCTTTATAAATATTACTGTAGGGTAAATGAAATATTTATGAATTAGGGTTAGTTCTTCTTAAGAGTTGTCTATATTGTATGCTCCCAATTATTGGTTTCCAACTATGGCTTATCTTCCATCCATCATCTATGTTAATATTATTAGGATTTTTTTTATTTCCACCTCCTCTCATACTCATCTCTTAATATAATGTTCTTCTTTGCAGTTAATATTGCTTTGTTCATGCAAATCAGATGTCTGGTTTTAAGAGAGATGACTAAAGAAAATTGGCAGCAACCACGACAAGGAAATCACATTCTCACAAAAAAATGAGTGCTTGATAAGGTCACCAGCACGTAAAATACTTCGCCATCACCTATAAAATGGGTGCACTTCTTCAAAGTTACCATTGGTTTCCTGTACGTAGGAATACTCAGCACTGGAATGGTCAGTTCTTAGAATAAGAGATTAACTGAACACTCAAGATATTTCCACACACACATAGCATATTTTAGAGGTAGGCTATGGTCTCACCTTTTTATCTTCTCATGTATTGGTTTTGTGAGTCTCTCCTCCCTCTTTTCGTTACTTAATGTCATCATTGTTAATCTCATGCCATTTTAGAACTTTGTTAAGTCAAAGCTAATCCCTAGGGCCACCTGTTTGCAAGTCGACCTTTAGGGTCCTTTTCCTAAACCCTAAACCTTACCCGCATGGCAGTATTTTTTCTAAGGAGTTAGTGTAGGATATCAGTACTTGAATTTGGAATACACATTGTTAAAAGGAACCCATATAAACACCCAAGCTTAAAATGGTTATAATTCCTTTAGGTTTATCTCTTAAGCCACAAGCCCTAGGGAGGTATTTGTTCAAAGTTAATCTTAATGCATTTTGTTGTATGCCTCAAGTGTTCCCTCCTTCTTACATGGAAACAAATATCCCCTCAAAAAAATGATGGCATCTCACTATACCCTAGACCCTAGAATTTGTGACCATTTTAATCGGAGTATCATGCACCTCTGAAGATAGGATTTAAATCGTTCGAGCATCATGGTTCTCCCTTGAATTTCTAAAATAATTCATGAGAAACATTTATCATCTTGCAAAATTTTGTAAAGTTGTCCTTTTGAGCAAGGAAGTGTTCCAACAAATCATTTATCCCTTGGATATTTAGAGTTAATTAAGTGAACTTCTTTTGTATTATGTAGAACATGTATATCTATATATATATATATATATATATATATATATATATATATTGTAAATTAAAGTAAATAATGAATCATAAAATGACTTGTTGAATTCATATCAGTCCCGAGCACACCTACACTATGCATATAATCTAATTTTATCCATTGTGTTTCTTAATATGACCATAACCAGAAGCATGAGAATAATTGTTAAACTGAGTATTAGTATGCATTCATTGTTCAATATTGCAATATGTCTCTCATGGGAAATGTTATAGATTCTAATGGCCTAAAAGGTTATTCTATGTTTCATTGAAGAACCAGACAATAGTCCAATACTATACAAGAGGTATCATCTCGTAACAAGATGGAAGAAGGGACATGAACCCTATCCCTCTAGATTCAATATGACGATACCAAAAGAACCACTAGAGTAGAACCTGAATATCGTTGGGGGGGAATGTATCAATTCTTCAAAGCATAAGAATATCACTCAACCATTATAGAGGAAATATTAATATACCATAACATCAACCTCTCTAGCCTACACAAATCCATAGCGAGGTATGAAGTCTTTCCAGGCATGGAAGTGATAGGATGGTTGATCCCTCATATTGATGCTAAAATGTGTATCCTCGAAAGTGCCACAAGAAAAGGAATCGATTTATTTCAAGAACCTACCATGAATAAATATTATAATTTCTCGACAATTGAAATCAATATGATGGATGGATTGGGGCCCAGGTAAATAATTTTGTCAAAAAGTAAGTGGTGTATATGAGACCAAATTTATAAAGCAATCCTATCGAATGGACTCAACGATATTGTATAGAATGCATGGGGAACTAGATATGCTACACTTGAAGTTAGAATGGACTCCTTATTGTATCATATTGTTGTCATTATATAGAGATTCAACTAGGAAACTATTCTCCCATCCAACATGGAAGACATAGTTCAAAGTGCACGGGACGACCTTCTTCTGCAATGGTCTAACTTCCATATGTCTTCATATCTGTTGGATGCATCCTGCACTCTAAACAATTTCCTTTTCATGGGTGGAAATGGATGCCCTTAGAGCCACCCATCCATGTTTACTACCAAGCTATGTGGACACAAAATCATCCCAATTATTATAAGCATATTTGAGAGGAGTTTCGTATGCCCCTCTACACAATCATATATACGAAACTGACCAAGTGTATGTCAGATAATGCCATTTATAAAGTGATTGAATTGGGATATTGGTTCTTGACCAAGGGAGGAACATATTTATAGATATATGTTTGATCAAAGGCCCTATACATTTTTCCCAAGTACATCATAGATCTTATGGTCCTCAAGGAAATTGCAAGATAGACCTTCATAAACAGGATTGTGACTTCTCTTACCAACACTAAAAGGAATCATGGTCATCCATACCAATAGAAATTAGACTCATACAAGATCACTACAGTAAAGGAAGTTATGGATTTGAATAAGGAATTAGATATCTTTCACTTTGGAGAAGATTAGTTCCGAAGGATTGATAGCCATGGGAAATTTTCAATTCATTACTTGGCCGTAAAGTTCACATGGCCATATGTAGATGAGTTCTACATTGAGGAGGAAATTTATAGACATGCTCAAGTTCTTTGAGACTTGTCTAAGAGGATTAAAAAGGGAAAAGGCACATATAAGGTCGTTTCTAGAAAGGAATTAGAGTTGGATCAAGATAAGGAACAACAAGAAGAAGAAGAATCTCATGGACGGGCTATAGAAAGAGCTCAACAAATCATCAAGGAGGAACAATAGAAAAAATATGAGGTAGAGGAGCAATGATTACATGAATTCAAAACAATCAAGATGAAGACATAGAAACCATTAGAAGCACATCGCAAGTGACTATAGAAGCATTGAAATATTGGGTTGGGACCCCCACATGAAAGATTCATTTCATGACAGCGTGCCATAATTGCACCATTAAAGAGTTGACCTCATTGGCTAGAGAGGCAGTGACTCATGAAGTATCCTTACATTTACTAGAGCCTCGATAGTTGAATGTTATTTCTTATTATTGTGAATTGTGGGATCAATTTATTAATTCAAAAGGGAATTCTCCCCCTTGAAAATGATGTAATCTAAAATATAGTTTTATTTCATTTTGAGAGAATTAAAGCTCCAAGTGACAAGTACCCCAAGAACCCAAGAGTCATAACTAACTATGGGAATATGAAATGTCACTTGGGAGTTACTTTTTAAAAGTTATAAAATAAATATGAAGGGGAGGGAAAGGGGAATTTGGGTTGTAGATAGTACTACTCATTTTTTTCAAAACTATATTTGTTGATGAATATAAGAGCTATTGGAATCAAGTTTTTCCATGGAAATGTGGTTTTGGTGTGTGCAAATGTTATGGAATTGTCTCCTTTTTTATCTCTCCCCTATATCTAGTAAGATTGTTCTTGATTTATGTTGGATTATTATTCTAGTGTTTTTTTCTACTGTATATATATTTTCATGTTGTCTTTGCTTTCTACAAGTTGTGTATGTAAAATGATTTTGTTATTGTTACCATTATAATGTGCACATAGCGTTGATGTGATTGTTATACATATCTTGTATGTCATTATCTCTTTTTTTAGAATATGTATCTCAATACTATTCACATCTCATGTATTTATTCCCACTCATATATAGGATATGTTAGCATAATGTAGAACTGCATTATAGGTTAAATCATATTGCATCTCATCCCCTTAAAATAAAACCCTAAATGGTGGACTAGGCCACAACCAGTAAAACCCCAAAACTAGTAAAGGCCAGAATCTGGATGGGTTCCCTATTCCAAATGGTTTAAGGTATAATGGGGACTTTCTACTGAGGAAAACCCCTACTACCGATGCAAGGACATTTATGGGAATCAACATATTTGGCGCTAGAAGGAGGGACAATAGTGGATGGTGGTAGATGAATTCCTCTCTCATGTAGATATTTCTCTGGGTCTCCACCCAAAAAATTTCACCTTGAAAGTTGAGTTCTACAAGGGGTAAAAAATGGGCACAATACTAATAAATTTGAAGATAGTAACCCTAAGTTAGAGGAACCTGGATCTTCACCTAAGGATTTGTATGTATTTTATCATAAAGAACTTAACTATTTCCATCGATTTTCCTGGGCATATGCAAAGAAGATTGGATGGCTACATGTATCTCCTTTTTATCTAGGCAACATGCTTCTTGAATAAAAGTTTTAGAAACCAAAGCGTTGGTGTTTACTGATTCTCTAGATAGTTTGGTGGAATTGATATTACAATATATTCTTGAGCCTATTGATCATATTGGAACATCATCTCCTGAGTCTCCTCATCCTTAATATAATATTTCTCCTCTAGATTCACCTCCTCATATCAACAATATGGAACATAACTTAAATGTAATACCAAACTGGAGGTTATAGGGTGCTTTGAATTTATCCAGTCATCTCCATGATTTTCCTAAGAACCCTGAATGGATTTTCCCTAAGTTTGATCTAGACAAAGGGACCACCCCTGATGATCACCTCAAAAGATTTTTTTTGGCTCTCAAACTTATGAATGTAGACATATACTTTTGAAAACAAGGCATATTCTTGGTATTTTATCCTTAGACTGCAATCAATCACCAACTAGAATGACTTTGAGAAATATTTTTGAGTAAATGTGGAGAAGAGTGAACTCTTGCCTCCTTGATGAGAGAGTTATTACCTTTGAAATGGATAAGAGGTAAAATATTAAGGAGTTACATGCAACCTACACAAGAGGTGACTGTTGAGTATTACACCACCTCCCTACATCCTTATGTGTCCATGTTTGTAAAGCGAGCTGATAAAGCCACATTAGTAGAAAGTTTTGAAGAGGATAAGAAGGTTGAGTTAGAAATGTCTAGAATCATCGAACATTTAGTAGAAACTGAGCCTAAAGCCACAACCGTAAAGAATCCTCTGCTTTTGACCAAACCTACCAAAGAGAAAGCCTCTAACTTAGGAAGTGTTTTCAAATTGATCCAAAAGTTGTCCAACGAAATAATGGATCTAAAAATGAATATTGGGGAGCGCTCTTTTAGGAAGAAACATTTTAAACCTTTCTTTAATAAAAAAGACAACACTCTGAATCTCCCAGAGAATGGGGAAACTACATTCAATTTAAATGACGTGGGAATGGATCATTTTGGTACTTAACACAAAGAGAATAACTCAAAAAATGCATGTCCCCACTAGATAAATTCCATGACCTTGGTGATTAATCAATTATTGGACAAGCACTCCTTGGATGAGGAAGAAGAAGTGGAACCATACAAAAGTCTATTGAAAATGAGGAAGATGCTAAAGAGACCACTTTGGTATTATGAGACTAAGCACCTAACTTGGGAGATTATTGTGAAGGAGATATAGTTGAAATTCAGAATGTGCAAATTCTCCCCATAAACTATGCACTGGGAAGTAAATGGCTTATCAACACAACTCTTGATATAGTTGGAGGCAGTAAAAAGTGAAATTTTGTTGAGAAGGTGAAAAAAAAATAGTCCCTTCCAAAAGTAACACCATTTATAAACAACCTCATAAAGCATCAGGGACTACTACAACTTAGAAATCCAATAGTCAAGTTGGGTCACATAAAATTGTCCCCGTGTGAACACTAAGGGCTCAATTAATCCACAAGGAGATACTGTAACATCATAATGTATCAATAATGACCATATTATAGGATACGATGACGTGGAAGTTATCAAGAAAATCAAGGAAAATATCTCATTGTTTGAAATGTGCAACATGCCTCACCAAAGGAAACACTTGATGGAATCCTTTGGTCTCACTAGGAAATCACAACCCACCCCAACCAAATAAAAGGAAGGGAAAAAACCTAATGTTGGGTAGGACAAAGGAATTAACGAAGCTAGCATTGGACGTAAATCCAAATCTTGAACGCCACCTTTTTTTGCTAACATTTGAAATTTATAATTGCAATGTTCATAATTGTATGGTTGATTCTGGGAATTCATCCAGTATAATTTCTTATTTGGTATGTACTAAGATTAATGGTCAACAAATACCATGCCATTCTAGGATTATACAGCTTGATAGATATGATCTTAAAGTGATGGTGAATTGAATAATTCCCTAATTAGATTAGCATCGAATGAAAGAATCTGCCAATTTATTGACATAATTGTGGTTGACATTCCTGAGGCATATGGTTTGTTACTTAACATATATTTTTCAAGAAAGTTGCAAGGATATTTTTCCACCAATTAGTCTCACTTTTGTCCTCCTTATCAGAATAAGTTGAATCATATTCATGCGGATAGGGAGATACACATGAAAAAAAATTCACAGAGTTAGAAGGATGCAATGAACTTGTCAATTTTACTCAGTTTGTCCTGAGAAACTACTTTTTAGAGATCAAACCAGGCTATTACTAAATTTATATCATCAACCATGAATAAGATGCTTAGTTCGATCTCCTTCAATTTTCGCATACTAATGATTATGATTGTAACATATTAGTGTTAGACACCAACATTCATTTAGGTGTTGATGTAGATTCTAATAGTAGCATAGATTCTATTTTTGGGAGTATGTACTTTGATGGCTTAAAAACACAGGAAGGGACAAGTACCAATTGTGTCCTCTTGATCCTCAAGTACATAAGACTTACCTCTCCTATAGATTATAATTTGAATGCATGAATAGCACTGTTAAATATTAAGCCTTAGTCCAAGGCCTCAAAAAAACTATTGATCTTAAAGTAAAATATTTGAAGGTTTTTAGACCAAACATTATTTATATCCACATTTAATAGACTATTAGATAGAGGTGTGGGATTTGATTTAGAAATTTGAAGCTTTTAATATTAATTCTATTCCTTATTCAATGAATGTTGGTGTTGATATGTTAGCTAATACAACTTCATGTCTTATTCTTTTGAATAATAAGTTTTCCATTGAACTTATTTTTAGGACTTGTATTCCTAAAAATGCAACCAATTAGAGAGTGTTCAATGATGATCAATAGATTATTCACTTCCTCATAAGTGAAGGAAATTTTAAAGGCTTTATTATAGATGACAATGAGCACCAGACAAACCTGAAAAAGGCCGAGGGAGATGATAATATTGTCAAAGGGAAATTCATGACCAAAGGAGTGTTCACATTGGAAAAATTATTTGACCTACAACACAAGTTCAAGAAATCATTGGATGTCAATAACCTAGCTCATCCATGCAGTGTGAACCAGTGAATCTAGGAACACTAGAAGAACCTAAGTATGTGAATTTACATGTTGGATGTTAACCGAGAGAAAAGAAAAGATCCATCCATATGTTTAATCAATACCAAGATATCTTCACCTGTACTTATAATTAATTGAAGATGTATGATACTTGGACTATCCAACATGTTTTTCCTATGAAACTAGGTTTCAATCTTTTTCAGCAGAAACTAAGGAATGTTCACCCAACTTTGGAAACTCTGATCCAAAAAGAACTGAAGAAACTATTGGATGCTAGAATTATTTTTAAAGTTTCTCCATGATGGGTGCCATCATAATCTTGATGTGTGTGGGATCCATGTGTGGACAACCTAGAGAAATGTGGAAGGGGGCTTGCAGGCTGGCAGGTGGCCAGTCTCATTCTCCACATCTTCATGACATGGATCCTATTACGATAACCCATGTATGGGTTTGGTACTCTCTCATCACCAACCGCTAGTTTGCAGTATTGTTATCTGGTATGTTTCTTGTGCAAGTGTTTATGGATTTTCATGTTAGTTCATTTCATGATGGGAAGAAAGTTTGAGCGGGGTCAAGGTTTATATTGGGGAGGCAGTGCATGGTTGTCCTCCTCGACCTATCATCGATAATCCTAGGAAAATACGATATTCCTGGCTTGATATCTTCTCTATGGACTTAAATTTTAGGTGGCATTTGTCTTGGAGTCTCAATTTATTAGGACTTAATATGGTGTGCACCAAGGTCACTAAGCGCAAGACTTTCAATGACCCAAAACGTTCCCACATGTTGAGGGCCCTCAAGGACATGGAAAATGTGAAGGGATTCTTTGAAAACAAACTCAAACGACAAGTAAGGGAATGCACAAAGTATTTGGATATGAGATTACACAATAGAAAGACAAGCCCTAAGGCTTAGTATCTAGACGAGGAATTTGAAGGCCTAATTGAAGATTATGGTTCTACCAGAATCAGGGAAATGAGGCATACTAGGAACATAAGTTTGTTCTAGAGAATGAAATATTTATTTAGTTTGGCTATGGAGGATTGCATGGAAGGTTGCATGAAAGATGAGATGCATGGTCCCTATATGGATATGTGGCTTACGTGTTTAGAGGAAGGATTATGCAGGATTTCCTGTTTGGAAGATAGCATGCATATGATCGCATGTTTGGAGGAGGAAATGTACAGGGTCACATGGTTGGAGGAGGGCATGTGCAGGATCGCTCATAATCAGGTCATCATGGACTAACACACCAATGAGAAGCTAGATTCTCTTGTGAAATAAATGAATGGGAAACATTTAAACAAGTCACCTTCTACTTATCCTTCGACTACCCATATGGAGAATCAACGCTGCCAAAATGTTGGTCTTAAAGAAGTAAAGCAAGAAACCCCATGTTCAAGCCCCTACATAGTAAAATTGTTTATGATGATGATTAGTTCTAGTTCTACTTAATGGTTAATTTAGATGTCGGACTATTAGGATTTATAATCCTCCCTTGTCCAAACTGTATATTACATTATACTTTTCTAACTTATGATTCATTTGGTTATTATTGGGTCCACTAGTAGCATTGGGTCCACTTGGACTAAATGGGCCACATGTACCAGTCACTAGAGTGTGGGGAACACCGATAGAGGCTAACTAGAATTGACTACACCTTCATGCATCATTTTAGGTGCCTCCTAGACCAATCCCTACAATTTAGGAGCCACTAGTAGTGTCGGCACCATTCTCCTTCAGTTGTTGGAAGTTAGTAACTACTTAAGCTTAGTTATGCTTCAGTTACATTGAGTTAGATCTCCTCCAATTCAATTAGCGCCAGTTATGCATGGCTGCATGTGGGAAGGCGCCAGATCTCACCTACTTATCACCTACCACTGCTGTTAGACTAGTTTGATTGATTGTAACTGATGGACGGACTGGATTAGACATCTGGAGTTAGTCAGTTGAAATACAATTGTGATTTAGAACTTCTAGTTATACATGCAGCCAGATTGAGTTGGTAGATTTGAATTCATCTCTCATGATTCGAATTCTCCTTTATGTATTACCATTGTATACTGTTGGGATGTAATGAATTTTATATTATAATTATACTAAGCAATACTTGTCTATTTCCTGTGAGGTTTTTTTCGTTCAATGTGTATTATTCATTCCTTTTCACTGCACAATAATTAAGAATCTGATTGCACTCATTTCTTGAAGATCTAATGGAACAATAATTCTAATATGGTATCAAAGCCATCTCAAGCAAGCTTCAAGTCTGTCTACTCTCCATTGTACACCAGAAGCAACTGGTTTTCCACAAAAGTACCACAAAGAGTGCCTTGCTTCCTCTAAATTTATTCAGAGTGGCGGTGTGGGCATGACGGACCCTGAGAAAGTGTACATGTCGAGAGGGAAGGATTGATTCTAACATAGTGCGAATGGTTTTGGCTTTGTAGTGATTTTTCCATAGGTACTACGTAGCTTGATTAAAAATATTGTCTAATCAGCAGGAGAATTATGGATTCTCAACCTTCTACACCTCGGATCTTAACACCCTTCAATTATGTTAATTGGAGGGCATATATGCAAGTTTCCTTGCGCAACAAGAGATTCTTCAGGATAATACTAGGAAGGGAGGTTGAGCCCCATCATCCAGCTGAGAAAAACAATTTTATGAACCGTTTAGATGGATCCTTTGGTTATCTATGTACTCACATATCCATAGACCTCCTCTTTCACCTTGAAGGTTTGAGGACTCCCAAAGAAAATTGGGAGAATCTTGAAGTCTTGTTTGGAAAGCAAGATGAGCTTCGGGGACACATTTTGGAGAATGAGTTGGTAGCCTTACATCCCAGTAGTTTCGAGACCATACACAAATTCTTTACCAAATTCAAGTATCTTGTACTTCAATGCAAACAATGCAGAATAGAAAGAAAGGAGGAGAAACATGTGCTCTCCATACTCAGCAAACTAGGTACTGAGTATTCTGTATTTGTCTCAATCTTCCATTCTGGAAGAGCTTCCATTCCGAATTGGAAGATGCCCTCACTTGATTCCTTTTCTGAGTCCTTAATACAAGAGCAAGAGAATTTGGTCCATATGGGAGTCATACAGAATTCCAAATATCAAGCTCTCCTAGTGAAATACTCTACCAAAGCACAAGATAAAGGGAGACCTAAGGGGAAGGATCCTAAAGCATTTGATTCGAAGTTGTAATACCCCGGTTTCAACCCCAATTGCATTAAATTATATATGATGTAAATAGCGTGAATAAATCATGGTGTGTAGCTCAAGGAAAAGGCCTGTCCATGGATTTAGTGTTTTGCATTTCAGAAATTAAAACCGAAGTCGATGGTTATCATGATAGCCGATGGCACAATATAATTTTCTACATCATGTAAATGTGAAATTAATCAAATACCCACAACTAGCTATGTCAATGCAACATTAAAGAGATGGGGGCATGATTTCACGAGGAATAGGGGGGGATATTCAAACCCTTGATCCAATGGGGAAAATTTAAATGTCAAAGGGAAAACCCATAAAACTGTCAACTACCTTTTTTGTCTTTCATGCCCAGTCATCCAAAAGTGGTTGAGTTAGTTATTGCATGGGAATGGGCAAGGTATGGAGGTCAATTTCGAATTAGGTAGAGCACCCATTTTAGAAAAATGTGTTTTGACTTAATGGGTATTTGAGAACCCAAAAATTCACTACTCACCCATTATGCATTCACTTTCTCTCTTCCTCACGCAGGAGCTAGATATATGGGCATTTTTCCTCACGTTTGCAGCAGTTTCCTATGTTTTCCCTAAGGCTGGGAAGTTTTTTTGTTAATGTTCAGTAGTTGGGATCTCTCCTGGGCGTTTTTCTGTTGTTCCCTCCTTCACACAGTTGGGTAATTTCGTTTTTGGGTGTTGCACAGTCAATGGGAGAGTAGACCCACGAATTGGGGAATTGAAGGGGTTGTTTTTCCCACGTGAATCCCATATAACGTTTCTGAAACGAATTGCTCATCCTGGGTTGTTTTTCCCCATTTTTCCAGTCCATTTTGGGCTACAAACCTGTTTTTTGTTATGCTCAGTGGTTGGGAAGATAGACCCACGTTTTGGGAGTGAATAGAGGTCAATTTTTCCTCTATGAAGCCATTGAACGTTTCCTGAAACAATATAATCACTTGGGTTGTTTTTCGCCATTTGGCATTTTCGATTTTGGTTTCCAGGGCGTTTTTGTCCATACCCAAAACTTGTATTATGTTGTGTAGTGCATCCATGTGTTTCCTTAGATGAGTAATTCCAAGAACCCATCTATTTGTGGGATGACTGTGTTGGATTTGATTATTGACTTGACTGTGGATGCCTGGTTTTGTTGGGTGTAAATATGTGTTCCCTAGTTCCTTGTGGAAATCATGCCCAACTCAGGTGTGGCACTAATGCTGAGAGATTAATGACCACACTGGCCTATGGTTGGGTGGAACTTTGTAGTGACCTAGATAGTTGCGGGTCAGCTTCTTTTCAAGATAAGTATTCCTTGTGTATTTACCTCTGCAACTATATTTATTTTAAGGAATTATGATGAACATGCTAAATGCTTGAACAGGATGAATGTTGCTTGTTTTATGAGTATGAACAGCATGAATGTGTTGAATGAAATGTATTTGCTTCCGTTGTAGATTGAATTATGCATCTGTAAATGTTTTATGTTCAATGCATTTTTATTGTTTATGTTCATGGGTCTTATATTGCCCGATTAAATGATAGTATTGTCGCATTAGTCGCATCCTCTTAGACGGGAGGGGATGTGATAGAAGCCTAAAGAGAATCAAAAGACTTCTGAAGGAACTTCGGGATCCAAGAAGAAGAAAACGTTTGAAAAGAAGATGTGTCCCTATTGTATTAGGGGTTTCCATCCATAAGACTCTTGCATGAAGAAGCAAGTTGGCCAGTTGAATGCCCTTCTCAAGCAGAATAACATTGCTCTTCTACAAAGAGTAAAGAAGTCTAATGATGGACCAGAGACAAAAGATGATGAAAGGTGCCATGCCTTTAAGGATAGCCTTATTCAGTCAACAGCATATTTGATTGATTCTGGAGCATCCAATCACATGGTTACCTCTAAACAATATTTTTCCACCCTCACACTATCAAAAGGGCCTAATATTCACATGGGAGATGATTCCCAAATTCCAGTAGCAGGAAGAGGTTCAGTTAATATCCATCATGGCGAGTTCAAAAATGTTCTCTATGTACCCTCCCTTGCAGCTGATTTGTTTTTTGGTTATCATATGACCCATACAGGTGCTCCCAAGAGAGTTACATTTGACTCAGATTCAGTTGAGATCACAAAAAAAGCTACTGGAAAACTCATAGCGAAAGGTATTGCAAATCATTCTACTAAAGCTTATGAGTCTCACATTTTTTGCATGTCTCCCCTCCTACAGCTTTATTGATTCATGCTAACAACACCAGTAAGATTTGGCATGAGATATTTGGGCATCTCAATTTCAAATATCTCCAGAAACTCCACAATGATAAAATGGTTGAAGGTTTGCCTCTCATCCAAACTTCCGATGGAGTATGTTCTGGTTGATTGGTAGGTAAGCATCCAGAGAAGAGGTATGAAGTTGGGAAGGCACATAGAGCTGCCTCTATACTTGATTTGTTACATAGTGATGTGGCAGGACCAATGCCCACAACATTCATTAATGGTTGTAGGTATTTCCTCACTTTTATTAATGATTGTTCTAGGTGTTGTTGGATCTAATTTATGAAACAAAAGTCAGAATTTTTTGAGGTTTTTAAAGTTTGTAAAGCTATGATTGAGAATTGTTTCAGTAAAAATATCAATTCCATAAGATTTAATAAAGGAGGAGAGTATATTAAAATATATTCTAGCATTATTGTGAAACAGAAGGGATTCTAATGGAACACTCAGTTCCATACACACCAGAACAAAATGGTGTAGCTGAGAGGAAGAATGGGTCACTGGAGGATATGGAAACATGTCTTCTCCATGCGAAGAATCTCCCTCATTCTAAGTTTGGGCAGAAGCTATAAATTGTGCTTCATATTTGCAGAATAGGGTGCCTCATAAATCAGTGGTTGGGGCCACTCCATTCGAAGCACTGCATGGGCATAATCCCAATGTCTCTCATCTGAGAGTTTTTGGTTCCAAATCTTGGAACAAAATACCCATTGACAAGAGGAAACCCTTCCAATCCTAAAGTAGCAAATTCATTCTGCTAGGATATGTAGAAGATGAAAAAGCATACAAGTTGATGGAGGTTGCAACTAGGAAATGCTTCATTGAGAGGAGTGTTCAGTTTGAAGAAGATCGGTTGTGTGATGCACCACCATCCGAAGCACAAGAAGGTATAACCACTCTTCCACTACATTTTTATGATGACGATTTGTTACATGTTTCAGATTTAGATAAAGAGGATCAAGTCCATCATGATCTTGTTATTGAGGTGAAACCTCATGAGATTCTAGATCCATATCCAACACCCATTCCAAACCAAATTCCTAAGCCTAGATGGGATCAAAAGCTCATTGATGTAGTTGGGGATGGTGTTGGGAATCCAGAAGACAGAAGGAGAACTAGGTCCCCGTATCAGAATAAGCATGTTTCTCTTTCCCTCACAGATTTGCTCCCTACAGAGTGGTTCAACAAAATTCCAGGAAAGTGCTACATGATGATAGCGAGTGATCAAACACTTGGCCCACATAAGAAGAAAATTGATCATTCTCCACCTCTTCCATCCAGAATAAACACACAGATTCATCAGTTCAGAAGGACATTGAGAGGTTCACATGCCAAAATTTAGGATGTTGTTACACAGAAGAACCATACTGCTGCATAGTGCAGCAAATTGCAACATATTTTTGACAAGTTATTTTTCTAAGGAGGAAGATTCTTTCTTCTAAAGATAGCTTGTATTTTCCTGTTCTGGGGGGGTTCCCATGAGGTTTTCCCCTATTTCCTTGGTTTATTAAGCAACATTTTTTATCTTTTAGATTGTATATGGGTGACTTTTGGCCTTGTTGTCAGGGCCCGCATTTGTCCAAGTTAGGATTCATGGGGGGTGTTAGGATTTATAATCCTCCATTTTCCAAACTATCTATTAGATTATTTTTTCATAACTTAGGAGTCATTTAGTTATTATTGGGTCCACTAGTACCATTGGGTCCACTTGGCCTAATGGGGGCACATGTACCAGTCACTAGAGTGTGGGTAACACCGATAGAGGCTAACTGGAACTGACTGCACAATCATGCATCATTTTAGGCACCTCCTATACTAATCCCTACAATTTAGGAGCCATTGGGAGTGTGGGCACCAACCTCCTTCAGTTGTTGGAAGTTGGTAACTAGTTAAGCTTAGTTATGCTTTAGTTACATTCAGTTAGATCTCCTCCAGTTCAGTTAGCGCCAGTTATGCATGGCTACATGTGGGAAGGCACCATTTCTCACCTACCATTGTAATTAGACTAGTTTGATTTATTGTAATTAATTCAGAGGCTGTATTAGACATTTGGAGTTATCCAGTTGAACTATGATAGTGATTTAGACACTTCTAGTAAGCCATGCAGTCAGATTGAGTTGGTAGATTCGAATTCATCTCTCATGATTTGAATTCTCCTTTATGTATTACCATTGTATACTATTGTGATGTAATGAAGTTTATACTGTAATTATACTGAGCAATACTTGTTTGCTTCATGTGAGATTTGTTTTGTTCAATGTGTATTATTCATTCATTTTCACTGCATAATAATTAAGAATCTGATTGCACTCATTGCTTGAAGATCTAATGGCACAATAATTCTAATACGAACTACATTTCCTATGTTTTAATTTTACATGCCATAACCCCCATCCTGTGGGGGATCCTCTGTTAAAGGTACTTCCATACTTTCTTTGTTTAGATTGGTTAGCGATGCTTTTCACACTTTTTCAAGTTTTGAATAGTTTCTCTACCACTAACATTCAAAGGAACTCTCTAGTCGACCGTTATAGTCTTGAGATGTATAGTTTTTTTAATTTTCTAGACTAATATATATATATATATATATATATATGAACCTTGCAAAAAAAGAATTATTTTTAAAGTTACACATTCCAAGTGGGCAGCCAACCTAGTTCCCGTTAAAAAAAAAA
This sequence comes from Pseudotsuga menziesii, assembly GCA_001517045.1. Classification (NCBI taxonomy): domain Eukaryota; kingdom Viridiplantae; phylum Streptophyta; class Pinopsida; order Pinales; family Pinaceae; genus Pseudotsuga; species Pseudotsuga menziesii. The sequence continues at coordinate 18,800 of LPNX010573951.1, forward strand.
TCAAGGGACATTAGACTATGTATGGATCTTCAAAACTTAAACATAACTTCTAACAAAGACAAATACCTTATTCCTCCCATGGATTAGATTTTGCAACTCAATTCTAGTTCTGAAATGTTCTCATTGTTGAATGGGATCTTGGGTTACAAACAGGATGCTTTTGGTCGAAAAAATCAATTAAAAAACACTTTTTAGATGAAGTGGAAAACACGAAGTTGGTATACACTTTTTGCCTATTTTTTGACAAAAAACTGCAAAATTTTATGTTTTTCAACTAAAACCCTTTCAAACCCATATCCCCCTTAGGAATTTCACCTTGACATAAACAAAATAGGTTTAGAGAATTATATTAGCTTCGTACTCAAAAAAATTTGAAATTTTTTTATGGACATATAATAGGTCAAATTTGATGGGAACAAACGACATATACATAAAAGTTTTAGGTTTGGATATTGAGTGACCTATGTGCCCTTAATTTTTTTAGAGATGGTTAATCATTTTACGGAAACCAAATGTATGTTTATAATCTACACAGATTGTACTTTGCAATGGACTATATGTTGAGTATTTTCATACCTAAACACTATTTTTTATTATTTTTTGAAATAACATATGTTTAAAATATGTTACCTCATTGGCACATGTTTGTGTCCTCCCATTTTCTTTCAAATGTCACTCTTATCACACAAGCTAAAGATACCCTTTTGAAGAAGACAATGCAAGGAACATCACTGTGAGTTTTTACATTATTTTTTTTGTTTTCATTGTGATGATCTTGAATTTTCAATGTGACTGATTCTCAAAAAAATGTATAGCAAAGTGAAAGTGAAAGTACACTTTCACTTTTCGAAGAATTCCTTTCGATCTAGTAAACACAAAAGCCACATTTTAGAGGGCCATGGACATTGTATTCTATGGATTTATTGGCCACAATCTGGTTGTGTACTTGGATTATGTCACAATATTTTCCAAAAGGAGGTCACACCATTTGCATCACCTGAAACAAATCTTCGAAATATACAAAAAATATGGAATATCAGTTAACCCAAAGAAGAGCATTTTCTGTTGTTTCATAATGGAAAATATTGGGACACGTTATCTCTAAAAGGGTTATATCTATCAATCCTTAATCCGTACAAATTATCCTGTGAGTTCACACGCCCCATAATAAGAAATAAATGAAATCATTTGGGGGGAAACAAATTTTGTTCGTAGGTTTGTTATCGATTTTGCTAAAATAATTAAACCCCTGCAACAAATGATTAAAAAGGAAGCATCTCATTAAAGTGTACTATTGAGGAAAAGTAATCATTTTAGAAAATCATGGAAGCCATCATTGATGCACCATCATTAAGTAGTCCATATTTCAAAAGGGGTTTTCTAATATAGATTTTTTTGTTTGACCATTCCCTTGCAACAGTGCTCACTCGTAAGGGAGAGTAGGGGGATGAATGTCCAATTTTTTTCATGAGCACTGGATTACAAGGTGTTGAGTTGAATTATTCCAATGTAGACAAATAGGCTTATGTAGTTTTCAAAGCGATGAACATTTCATACATGTATACTTTAAAACATGACCAAAGTCATTGTCTGTCACCTAGTTGTGAAATCACTCTTCGAACAAAAGGAGTTTGGGGAATGAAGAGGAAATTGGGTTACATATTTACAAGAATACAAATTGGAGTTAAAATAGGCTACCATCATTAAAGGACAAGGCCTTTGCAGGATACTCATTAAAGATCCTACATATGAAGGGATAGATGGTTAGATAATGAGTTATTAATGTGTCTACAAGACACCAAATACTTACCAGCTATCACTAATTCATGGTATTGAGACCTGCTACAATATTTGTATCATAGATATGCCACTAAATATTGGATTCCAAAACAAATAAGAGCTCTCCATCTCAATCCAACTTCATATTAGATCATCAATGTAATATTGTTTCATAAGAATTATGATGGTGTACATATAAGGTGTTTGGAAAATGATGATGTACAAAAGGTCCTTAATGCACTGCATGACGAACCTACAGGAAAACACTACACCGATAAGACCACAACACATCAGATCCTTAAATCTGGATACTAATGGACAACACTTTTTAGATATGCCCACGCATATGCTAGGAAATGTATCGTTTGCCAGAAGAGTGTTGGAAGAGAAAAGAATCCTATAGTACCTTTATAGATGATGGTTATCACAGATTCATTTAAGGAGTGGGGGTTGTATTTCATAAGAAAGATACATCCCAAATCCTCAAACCGGCATAATTATATCCTTACATCCATGGACTATTTCACAAGGTGGATGGAAGCAGTACCTTTCTTCAAATTCAATGAGAAAGAGTCATTCAGTTTTTGGAAGAGCACGTCATTACCAAGTTTGGGATTCCAATTTCCCTTGTGTTTGATAACGCATTGTATTTTTCCTCTTTAAAACTGAATAAGTTTGGTTTGGAAAAAAGGATCAAGTTGCATTATTCTTCGAGCTACTACCCTCATGGAAACGAGTTAGTTGAATCTATAAACAAAAAACTGATTAGAATTTTAAAGAAATGTAAATAAGAATCAGAAGAACTGGCATAACGCTCTTCCAAATGCCTCATGGACCGATTGATTTACCCTAAAGAATGCTTTAGGAGTCTGACCTTTCACCTTCATGTACGAAAAAGAATTCATCCCACCCCCAAACATTCTCCTGCTCTCCCTACAATTATCCCAAGCTTCAAGAGGATTTAATTGTTATATCATTCAAGATCAAATAAACATGTTACTAAAAGTTGAAGAAGAGAGGGAGAAGGCTAGGAAAAAGTTTGTTGCCCACCAACATATAGTGAATAAATGGTTTGACACTAGTCATTCAAAGAAGAAAGAGTTTGAAGTCAGATATATCTTCCTAAAGTGGGATAAGCCACATGAGGATAAAGCAAAACACACAAAGTTTTAACATCTATGGCGCATTCCCTATATTATTTTTGAAAATCTTGTCCCTACTATTTACAAATTGCAAGATATAGAAGGGGAAGTTGATGCTCTTCCCGTTAATTTCTAATCCTTGAAACAATACTTATGTAGTTTGGAGGGAGAAACTAATCATGTACATAAATAAAGGTTTTCCCCTCTTTTCCTTTGATTTGATTTCGATTTGTTAGTTTCATTTCATCCTTGTCACCCTTATTTTGTTTTGATTTCAATAAAGTTGACTCCAACACTTAGAGTGCATATTGGGAGAGTCTGAGTCTTATTTTGTGATTGATTTCAAATGTTTCTCAATATTTTGAAAAGCTTATGCATTATATAAATAGTGGGGAACACTATGTAAGTCAAGGGTTCCATGTCATTAGTGTGAGGAGCTAATCATATGTCTTCTAGCAATATCATTTGAAAGGATTTCACCCCATATACCAACATATGAAAATGTGTCTAACTCACTGAGGAAGGTATGAGAGATTTCAAGTAAATATCATGATTAAAATGAAATTCTTATGAATTGAAATATGCTTGGGATAGGTTTCTTATTACTTTCTTTGAGCTCCATCCACTATAACACATAAATCAACTATATCCTATGATGTCTTACGAAAGTTAGACCCACGTGAAGAAATCAAGACTTGATGATGCATAGCAAATCAAAATGACTATATACACTATCCCATGGATGTAAAAGGCTTATTGAATCAACACCACCTTATAAAAGTGTCGCTAAGCATAAAATTATCTAATAGAATAATAAATTTTCATGTACAATGATATATATGTGTGTGTGTGTGTGTGTGTGTGACAAGAGCATTCAATCGTAAAATGGGTGCAATAGACAACTATGTCGAGGCTATGGGCATGTGTTGGTTGTAGAGCTATGTCTATTATGTAAGAGGTGCGAAACACACATTTTCACTTTTTTGGTTTTGTTTCTTACCTTGTGATGTCATCCCTTTATAAGTTCAATGGATACTACCTAGAAAATGAACCCTATAACTTAGCTCTTAGAGAGTAGCTATGAAATACTAACCCGAGTCTTTTAAGAAGTATGGCAAATGATTGCATATAATTAAAGACCACAGTATGCCTCATCTCAAAATCTAGGTAATATCATTCAATATAAAAGGAAGATGAATAATACTATAACTTCTACACTCTTAGAATACCTCAGACTGTTTAGTGAGACTCATGTATTTCAGTAAATATTTTCTAGGGGCTAAGGAAATAAATCTTAAATTGTTTCATAGATCCTAGATTCTTCTATTCTATCTCCAACTATTACACTTGCAACCACCCTCCCCATGAATTTCATAGAAACTATGGGATCCCCCCCTTTTAGAATTTTCTTACCTCAATCCATACTTGGTCTTCCCCCAAGATTATTTATGTATTACTAAAGGATTCATCAGTTAATCTTTGCAATAATTTTCAATTTTTGACTAAGTATAAAGAAATTGGTGAGGAATTACAAGTATTGATGACCGTTGTGGCAAGAAACTCAAATTCTTGTTGAAACGATCGATGGAAATCCCAAAAGACGCAAACCATTTTGGCCATTAAAAGCATGTGGTGAGAAGAAGGAGAAATCATCGACGGTTGTGGTGAGGAAATCAAAACTCCTCTTCCCGGACTTTCCCCATGTGTGCGGAAAAAAAAGAGAAAGTTCATTGATTGTTGCAACAATGGTGTTCACTTACCGCCGCAACATGGATATGGGGTTTGCAGCGAGGAAATGGAAGTCTCGCCAACCCATCTCCCTCCAACCAAGTAGAAAGAAATGAGAAATTTCACCAATGGCTTCAACATTTAAGTTGGACTCTACACCGTTGGTTGTGGTGAGAAACTCATGTTCTCACCATAATTTGGATGTAAATTCCATGACGACTAAATAATATTGACCTCGCCTGCAACAACGAAATCACTTTATCGTCGTAAATAGGTATTTGAGAATGTAGGATAAATAACTTCCGAATTTGATTTATTTCATGGCAAATGCATTTATTTATACATTGCATATGGTGGTTGATGTTCATCTTCCAACTAATCGTTTCAAGGTGACTATTCATATTCATAATTTATTTACAATATTTACATAGTCTATGGAACCATAATCTGAGGATTAGGTTTCCAACATTCCCCCTCTTAATCCGAAGGGGTGTTTATGAGTCTGAGCATAGTTCTGAATCTTTCAAACTTTTCTCGTCCAGGTGATTTAGTGAAGATGTCGACAATTTTCTCATTTGTGGAACAATATCGTAAATGAATTGACTTGGCCTCTACATGATGTCAAATCAAATGGTACTTTTTGTTGATGTGTTTGGTTTGATCACGGAATCTGTGGTTCTTGGCCAACTTGAAAGCAAAGGTGTTGTCGATCAATAAGGGAGTGGAGTTTTCTTGCTTCTCCTACAAATATTCAAGTATCTTGCATCAACAAATGGTTAATACTTTGATGACTAGAATCTCCACTTGATTATTTGCATGTGGCCTAATCCCAAGCAAAAGAAATATATTTATTTCCATTAAGGTCATATATAGGCACCTCCTGCTACTGTTTCCCCTACAAGATATGGAATAATGTTTATAAAATGCCAAAATATTAATAAAAAACACATGCAAAATAATAGAACAAATATAGAGTTAAGATGCAATGTACATACCAAAAAATTTGTTATAGAGAGGACATTATGAATTGTGCATACAAGTATTGCTTGGAATTGAAAACATTTTTCCCTAATGGCATGGAGATGTCAACATAGTGATTCCAGCCCATAGCTTTAAAACTTTTCTAATATCGTAAATGAATTGACTTGGCCTTTACATGATGTCAAATCAAATGGTACTTTTTGTTGATGTGTTTGGTTCGATCACGGAATCTGTGGTTCTTGGCCAACTTGTCGATCAATAAGGGAGTGGAGTTTTATTGCTTCTCCTACAAATATTCAAGTATCTTGCATCAAAAAATGGTTAATACTTTGATGACTAGAATCTCCACTTGATTATTTCCATGTGGCCTAATCCCAAGCAAAAGAAATATATTTATTTCCATTAAGTTCATATATAGGCACCTCCTGCTACTGTTTCCCCTACAAGATATGGAATAATGTTAATAAAATGCCAAAATATTAATAAAAAACACATGCAAAATAATAGAACAAATATAGAGTTAAGATGCAATGTACATACCAAAAAATTTGTTATAGAGAGGGCATTATGAATTGTGCATACAAGTATTGCTTGGAATTGAAAACATTTTTCCCTAATGGCATGGAGATGTCAACATAGTGATTCCAGCCCATAGCTTTAAAACTTTTCTAATAAGAAGCTCAAGTTAGACATACATACGCCTAGCTTACCATGACATTTCAAAACATGTATAATTAATTCCATGTACATAGAAAATATGTGATAAACAATAAACATGAATCAATATGTTGGCATTCTTAAAAATAAATACCTAGAATAATTACTATCAACATTGCATCCTCTTTGTTAATGACATATAAGGAAGAAGGCTATTGTTTATGACAAAACTTGGCCACACAAATTACATGGATTTGATCTCTCCATATTGATTAACACTATCGATTGCAAATGAAAGTCTAACATTACAAGATTTTGTGTTAAAATTAGACCATCTTTCCTCGATGTCCCTAAATGCAAAACCATTTATAGGGATTCAATCTATACTTCTCTTCCATGCATGATAATCCGTAAATTGTGCCATTGTTTTTCACCTAAACAATCAATGTTGAAAACATCGAATTATGGATATATGATGAAGACACCTACATGGTACCTTATTTGACACCTGATTAATTTGATATCTGTCAATTCCACATTTAAATCATTCAACTTTGTTGCATGATTTCCATAATATATAATAAAAGTAATAGGACATGCATCAATGGTTTGATACTACATTCATGTATAATTGATAAGGGCATACAATTCTCAACATGCGTGAGACGAAGTATTTAACAATGGTAGAAGAATATCACTTAACAATCTACTAAAAAGAATGCACTAAATATAGCATTAGAATTTCATATATAGAGAATTTGAATGGTATTTACAAATTTTACTTGAGAAAAAAAATGGATTGTGAAGATAACTCTAAGATGAACATCATTGTAAAAATAGTTACCACTTCTAGTATATCGCTTAATCTCTAATATTTAGACCAAAAAATATGGTTGTTTTCTCATGGTCGCTTTTAAAATTCAAAAATATATCTATTACAAACATCAAAAGTATAAAATATTTGATGGTATTCATCACCCCATATATATATATATATATATATAAACAATAAGTTACCAAAATCAATTGACTCTCACAACCAAATAACATCGGGTAAGCAATTAATTGATTGACATGACTGCAAGGATGTTGAAAAATCGACATTTATCCAAATCCCCAAAAACAATCATGAAATTTATGTAATTTTCAATGTTAAAATTGATTTTTTTCTTCAATGTGGAGTAGTTCTAGAAATTAACAAAATGAATAGAAGACAATTGCTTATAAATATAACTCAAAAATATTCATTGCATACATGAATTTATAGAGATTTGCAACCACTCGATTACAAGGATCATTATTCGCACATGACACTTGTCAAGGCCCTATTTATTTCATTAATTCAATTTAGAAGATTCTAAATCATGTGACAATGTGATATAATTGCACTTGCCATTAAAATCTAGAATTGCTAGGATTTCTCTTCATTTGCTAGGGCTTCATTATCTTCTCTCATGACCACTCCTCCAGATCCTAAGCCAAGGGGTTTTCTTCTTTGTATGATCATTATCAACGAGCCCTCACTGCTGCCTCGATAGATGACCCAAAGCCAACTTCTAATAAGGACCTAAGGTTCATGAAATTGGTGGAATCTCCAGAAGTTAAACTCGGCTCCGCCGCCGTAAAAAATAAAATAATTGCTCTGACTGAGAAAGCACTGATTGGCCAATTCATAGGATTATGGTCGTCCCCAAAATCTATAGAAACATGGTTAAATAGAAATTGGAGGCCATTTATCAAAGGTGAGGTGGTTCAAAAAAAATTTGGAAAAGGGTTCTTCGTTTTTCTATTTGAACATAAATAAGATAGGGTAATACATCATGTTTCATGGGTCCAATAGGAATGTATTTGAATCAATGGAATGCCTCCTTTGACCTAGATAAAGATATCCCCTTGGTGGTCCCTTTCCTAGTCAATCTCCCCCATCTCCCTCTTCACTGTTGGGGGGACGAGGATCTCAAGGCCATAGGGAACTCATTAGGAAAGTTCATTGATAAGGTGAAAACAAATCCTCCTCTATTCTCATGTGCTAGAATCTACGTCGAGGTTGAATTGGAAAAAGGGATTCCAAAGGAAATAAAATTATCAATGGGCAGTTGAACGCATCTTCAAAAAGTAGACTATGAACAAATCCCCTTTAAATGCAAGTTTTTCCATGAGTATGGTCTTTTTGTGAAAGATTGTGCAAACAAAAGAAGTATGGAGGCAAAGTAAAATGAGGAAGGAGATTGGAATGTTGTCTCGAAGAATGGTAGAGGCCCTGCAAAGCAGGATTCACTTTTGCCAGCTTCCAACAGGGGACCTTCCTCAAACAAGTTTCAAGCATTGGAAGGGCTTGAGCCTAAATCAATAGAAGAAGGGGAAATAAGGGAGCATACACTCAAGGAAGTAGGAGGGAACCATCCAATGATATTAAGAATGGGAAAGAATACGAAAATGGGTCATCCGTTCTGGAGAAGATAAATAGCAGAGGCAAATTCTGGAGCTTTTAGCTCGGTCATTAGACCTCGGACTCAGTCTTATCAGGTGGTATCATCAGAGAACACAAAAGAAGAGAAAGAAATAACAGGGAAGAAAGGTATAAAATCTAACAAAACTCATAGGGAGGAGCAGGCGGAAAAAGAAAAGGCTCAAAGAAATGAAATTTGTCTAGATCAACATATCAAAATAATTCCAAACCCAACGAGGCATCAAATAGGAGCAAGCATGAATTTAAAGGGTAAAAACACTCAATCCTTCCCTAAAAAATAATGATAATTGTCTCCTGGAATTGCATAGGTTTAGGGAGGATGACAAAAATAGAAACTCTAAAGTATATGATTACAAACGAGAAGATCTCCATAGTCTTAATCCAGGAGATAAAAATGAGTGAAGAAGAGTGCAAAGATTATGAAAATCATATGGAAGAATGGGAAGGATCTTCATTAAGAGATAATGGTAGTGTTGGAGGAATATCAATCTGATGGGACTAGAGAACTTTCTCTTACTCAACAAAATGGCACAGCCCTAATTGGCTAATGGTGGAGCAATAAAATATAGAAGACAAGGAAAGGTTCAAAATGTTTAATGTTTATGGCCCAATGAACTATTGTAAAAAACATGACTTTTGGAAATCCTTGGAAGGGATGTGTATCCAAGGGCTGCACACTAATAGCATAGTAGTTGTGGAATTCAATGCAACAATCTCGGCTTCAGAAAGAAGAGGGGGATCTAAAGTCAGACACCCATTTGTAGAATTATTGGAAGAGCTACAAACTTCATGGAATTTCATGGATGTCAAATAGAGGAGAGTGATCTAAACTTGGAACAATAGAAGGATCAAACCAAGACACATTGCGGAAAGACTGGATAGATTCGTGGTAAGTAATTACTTCTTGTTTCAAAAGAGTTTTCCCTCTTCTAGAATTCTACCTTCCTCAATTTCTGATCACAAACCCATTCTTCTAGAATTTAAATCTCCTAAAAAAAATTGGCCTCTTCCCTTTGAGTTCCTATTCACTTGGACGAGAGAGGAAGAAGTATTCAGAGTTATCAAGAAGGAATGGGGAACCTTTATAATAGGAATGTTGAGTTTTATATGGGAATCGAAGCTCAAATTCGCCAAGAATGCTCTCAAGAAGTGGGAAAAATCAACTTCGGGGGTCGGTTAAGAGAGAAGGAAGTTGCAAGAAGAGATGAGTATTATAAAGGAGGAGATGGAAAGAGAAAAGATATCAAAAGAATCCCTAGTAAAGGAGCAATAACTGGAGGAAAAATCCAAAATCTAGAAAGGAAAGAGGAAGAAGAGTGGCAGATAAAGTCATGGAGCTTTTGACTCAAAGCGTGGGACAAAAACTCTTCCTTTTTCACATTTAGTTTAAATAAAAGATGAGGACAACTATTGTCTTGGAACTCGATGGCGAGGAGGGGGAGAAACTATTTTCCTTACAACAGATCAAGGAAGAGGCCCAAAGGCACTTCCAACACTTATACCAAAAAGGGGAAGAAGATGAGGCTCGTGATGAAGAGCTCTTAGGCAATCAACCAATCTTGATTTCTAACAAAGAAAACCATACCCTCTTTAAATATATCTCAGAAGAGGAATTCAGGGTAGAAATATGGCCACTTCATCTGGAAAAAGCCCCCGGGTCGAACTAATTCCCCATCATTTTTTACAGGAAGTATTGAAACATAATTAAGGTTGATCTTTGCATAATGCTTAACTACTCAATAGGAAGAGACAAGATTGGCAGAGAAACCAACTCGTCCTTCATCACTTTGATCCCCAAGGAGACAAGACCAACCTCTCTAAAAAGGTACAAGCCTATCTCTCTTTGTAATGCATCATATAAGATTCTTACCAAAACTATAGTCACGCAAGCTTAAAGTTCTTCTTCTAAAGATCATCTCTAAGAATTAGGGGGGATTCTTGGCTAGAAGACAAATAACCGGTAACATCATTATCATTCAAGAAGAAATCCATTCCAGCTACTAGAGGAAAGATCAAGGAATGGAAATAAAGCTAGACTTAGCTAACACCTTTGACAGAGTGAGGCATAGCTTTCTATTCAAATTTTTGAAAAGGTTTGGATTTTTATAATCTTTTGTTAGATGGAATCAACCCTGTGGATAGCGCCATTGGTAAATAGAAGACCCACCAACTTCTTCAAGCCTTCGAGGGGTATCCACTAGGGGTGCCCTCTTTCTCCTTTCCTCTACATTCTTGTGGTTGAAGCTCTCAGCATATTTCTTAATAAGCAAAGAGAATACAAAAGTCTCCCTGGAATTCTCATTGCAAGAGGAATCAAAGCTACTAATCACGCTCAATTTGTTAATGATGCCATTATTTTGGGCAGTGGCTTGAAGATAATTGACAAGAAGTACAAAGACTCTATGCCCCTCTTTTTAGAAGTGTTTGTTAGAGAAACTAAAAAGGGTAAGTGTTGCATTTACAGCTGGAATTGTTCTGCTCATCTAAATCTCGATATTTCTAGAATTGTAGGCTTCAAAGTCAGCAACAAATGGCTCTCGTTTAAATATCTGGGAATCCCTATCTCCCTAAAAAAGAATAGGATGGATCTTTGCGGAGAGGTAGTGCAAAAAATCAAGAAACAAATTCAGTCCTAAGGGATAAAGTGGCTAAATATGGCTGGGAAGGTCACTTTAATTAAGTATGTTCTCTCTTCTTCGCCCATTTTTTTAGTTCCTTGATTCTAGCCCCTATAGGGGTCATGAATAGTCTAAGTAAGGATCTCAATAAATTTCTTTGGAAGGGAGGAAAATATGGGAACCATAAGCTTCACCTAGTTAAGTGGGAGACAGTCTGGAATCATAGACTGGAAATTCTTTGAGTATGATAGGTAGATTTGCAGAGAATGGTTTACAGCACATAAGCAAATTGCTCGATAAAAGATATTGCCACGGTAGTAGAGAAGAGAGATCCATTGTAACCCTGCAAAAACAATTGTATGCAACTGTATTGAACTTGCCATATGCCTAGCATATTAATAACAAGCCAAAAACCCTAGCATGCAAAAGGTAGCACATAGGAGGTTCAATAAACACACTAAGAACACCACATAGTACATTCACAAGGAGGATCTAACTAGAACTTCCTCCATGCAAACATTAGCGCCCTTCCTCAATTAGCTTGAATTGAAAGTAACTGACTTGAATTGAATGTTAACTGACATGAACTAAATGTTAACTTTACTTGAATTGAATGTTAACTTACTTGAACTGAATGTTAACTGAATGTGAATTGAACTCAATCTTTAACTAATTGTTGATCACTTAGTTAACAAGCCAACTTGAGTGTCATCAATGCTTCACTCTTAGTTCCATCCATACGCAATTTCTATTATTAAATTTTGCATGGATCTCTTTAGTTAACTGATGCATGATGCTTGATGAACATTAAGCTCTTCTTTACTTAACTGATTACATTAATTAATAGTTCAACTGATGCTTTGACTGAGTCATTGATTGAGGCCATATTTTACCGAAGCTTTATAACTTGAGTTCACTCAGACATTTGCATGGGAAATTTGAATTCTCTTTCTCTATTCTTTATTTCATTATCATTAAATAATTAATGCATGGTCCATGTGCGTATTATTTATCCATTTTATCATACCATACTCAAAAGAATTATTCTATACATATCGATGATCATATATATTACCCTGGGCCATATAGTCATCTGCTAAAGTAATTCACTCTAGAGGTAGCTAAGCCCTAAAGGAGACTTATAGCACTAGGTGACCATGACTAGCAATGTACCACATAGTATTTCTGCATGACTTGATACAACACAAGTCTATCTCCATAATTGGAGATCTATTCTCATAGGGTACCATCTATGAGAATCATTGACTTGATACAACATAAGTCCACAGTATTGATACAACACAAGACTTCAATCTTGATACAACACAAAATCACAGTACGTGCATCCCACCTCAATACATGAGGACATAGATAGGACTTGATAGAACACAATGTTTTGACTTGATACCACACTAGTCCCTAACTTGATACAACACAAGTCTCGGAGAATGACTCATGATGTTGTACAAAGAACAAAGGAGAACTCTATAGTCCAGGTGAGCAACAAAGATACACAGGAATGAAGCCCAGATTATATCCTCTTTTTTTATATTAAAAAAATGTTTTTTTACCAACTTTTATGTAAACAGTTTATTAGGATATACACACTTAGAGGAAATAGAAAAGTATGTGAAAGTTCCTTTTTTGAAAACCAGCATGAACTGGAAGAAGGATTCTTCTTTTTGGACTTGTTAAGGCTAGTAAATTTTGAACAGACTGTTATGAGCAGGAATTTTTGAACAAATTGTCATAGGGTACCGTCTAGTAACTTTATTTCTCTAAATTTTAATATATATTATATAATCTAAATTCTTGTTAAAAAAAATCATGGAACGATGTGATACATAATAATATAAATAAGGTAAACACCAATACTCTTAAGACTCCCCCAACCCTCTGCCACATCCCTCAATGTTTTCCCTTTAATGACAAAGAGATACTATTTTTTTAACTTGTCCTTTGCCAATGATTTAATAACAATATTTGTTGTAAGGTCATTTGAAGAGCAATACTCCAACTTGGTTTGTTATGTTGAAACGTGTTCTCTAATATAGTGATAGAGTATCTCAATGTGCTTAACCCTCGTGAAAAAATAGGTGCTTCATCATCTTCAAAACATTATGAATATCATACCAGACATATTAGTTTATAGTGAAGATCCTTAAAGACTTTTTGTAGCCACAATGTCACATGCATTAATGTAGATGTCACTCCATATTCAATGGCTGTGTAAGAAATTTCTAAAGTGTTGTTTCTTCCTACAACATGATAATGCACCTAAAACTAAATTACGTGTAACTTGCGGTAGATTTTGTCTTCTAAAAAGCAAGTGCAATTTGCATCTAAATATCATGTTCTATGAAAATTTAAACTTATCCTTGAATATCGAATGCATATATAAACAATATATATATATATATAAGATTCATTTATTCTAAATAGTGAGAATGTCTTGTTGATGTAATATATTGCCCCTTTTCCAACCGTAAATGAAATGGGTAGTCTAGTTTTTATCAAAGATATAAATATCTTAATCTAGTGTTTGTGTCTACATTTTTTTTACTTTCCACTTCCTTTAATATAAGTGTATTTCCTTTAATGCACCCCTCCTCCAAACCCTATGTCTAGATCATGAAGTGCACCTATTATCTCATTTTTATCTATTCCACATTCATGTTTAATTCCTAAAGAGTTAGAGAGGCTTCTCAAAGAAGCTATCGGAGGAGAACTACGTGTTTCCGTTAACTTATGTTCATATTGTCCTATTATCCTACTTTTAAATGCCAAATGTAATACATTATTCCTTGTTTATATCTAAGTATCCTCTTAGTTTCTATACAATGAAAATGTCGTGGTGATGTCATATATCTGGCCACCTTTTCAATTGTGAATGAAAAGTCTAGTCTAGCTTTTGTCAGAGATATAGGGCTCTCAACCAATTGTTTTTTATCAAAATTTCCTTTGGTGGCTTTCCACTTTCTTTAGTGTTGGTGGATCTCCTTTGATGTATCCATCCTCCAAATCCTTGTGTTTTAGATCTTTAGGGGTACCTATTATCTTATTTTGTCAATTTATTCTTCATGTTTAAGCCATGAGTATTTGAAGAGGCCTCTAGGAGGGGAACTATTGTTGAAATTATGGGTGTAATTGTTGCAATTATATATATATATATAACATCTTCCCTTATTAATATATATAGTGAAACCTCTTCCTCCTATTAATGATTGCAATTATAACTCCGTATGTTTAAGGAAAGATGAAGTCCTCAAGCTAATCACCTATGTTGTGCCAAATTTGATTCATCACACTAAGGACAATAAAGTGTGAAGGAAATATGGGATACCTTCAAGATACTCTTTGGAACAATGAATACTACAAAGATCAAGAAAGTCAAACTAAGTGTTTGAATCTAGAAATTATTGAGAAGTATAATATAAGTTTTTGAAACCAAAGGGTGGCATCATTACATCAAAAGGAAGGGAAAAATATATTCAACATATGTAAGTATTACTCTGAGTAATATCTCTATAGCATTCAAATCCTTGTTATTATATTCTATAGTATACTGTTATTTGTAAAGAGTTAAATAACCGCTTCTTGTGACGAGCATTTCACTAATCTTATCTAGAATCAAGCCCCATTGAGCAATATGGGGGAATTACTAGCATCACTGAGATCAAGCTCATTCAATGGCTAAATCGACCCTTATAAGTTTGAGCAGGTTAGGGTGCAAAACTCAAGATCCTTAAAGAAGAAGAAACCCATATGCAACTATTTTCATAAGAAATTCATGCCTTCAAATCTTGCATCATTTGTCCTAAAAATATTGAAGAACGTGCAATATTAGCAATGGGTAACAAGGATTCTTTTGATGAGACTGATGGATCTTGGCATGTTTGCACATTTCATTGTGCACTCCACATATTGGTCATCCTCTTCCGCAAGAGTGGATTGTTGATTTTGGAGCTGCCAAGCATATGACCAAACACCAACACCTTTTTTTTATTACCAACATCACTATGGATAGAGATTGGCAATTGGCGATAACTCATTTGCACCAGTTCAGATTGTGGTGATGCCATCATGAACACTGTGAAATTTGGAGATGTCCTTCATGTTCCAGGTGTTGGACCAAATCTTTCTTCTATTTAACCATGTCACACATGCCAATTAAAAGGTTGAGTTTTGGACAAACCAACATGCCATAAAGGACACGAGTAATGTTTTTCAATTGGCTTCCTTAGGATATTATCATGAATCCAAACATGTGGACATGTTAGGGAAAACTCCTTCCTCGGAACAAAAAGAGTTTGTTGCTATGGTAGCTAGTGTTGATGATACCATCATGTTATGGCATAAATGTCTAAGTCACGCCATATTTAGATCTTTGAGACATACAAGTTGTTTACATATGGTTGATAACATCCTATAATTTGAACTACCTAGTGGTGTCTATGAAAGGTGTGTGTTGGGGAAACACCATCAGTGTCATTTCCTAAGGACAAAGTGAGGCAAACTTCTCAACTTCTTGTATTGATTCATAGTGATATTTGTGGCCCTATGTCTCTCTATTCTCTTGGGGGAGCTAAGTTCTTCCTCATCTTCATTAATACTTTTCCCACTTCCTATGGATATACATCATTGAATCCAAGGATGAAGTGTTTGGCAAATTCAAATTACTTAAATCTTCAATGCAAAATCAAATCAAGAAGAAGATAAGTGTATTAGCATTGATGATGGAGGAGAAAATACTTATAATGCTTTCCAATTATTTCCCATTTCGCATGGCATTTTTTAGCAATAAATTGCTTCCTAGGACCTACGCTCATAACTACACTATGGTATGTTATACTGAATATTCCAGGGATGTCGTTTTTATGATCCTTCCACTCACCAAGTGATTGAATGTAGGGATGTTATCTTTGATGAAGTTTCTACTCAAGTTTTGCCAAGATCTTTTTCGTTGCTTCTACATTGGATTCCCAACATGTCTTAGTGGATCCTTCTCCTTCACATTCTAACACATGCCCTCTTTCTACCTCTCCTAGTGCTTCCTCAAGCACTCCTACATTGACTAGGCAAAGAAATGTGGTTGATGGGGAGCATAATGATGACTAATCTAACTCCAATAGTTTCTCCTATACGAGATTTTATTTACAATGCTCCTTCAATATATCTGTAGTGCATTGATGATGATGATGACTTCTTAAGCAATCCATTTGATCTAGCTACACTTGCTTCACCTAGGTCGACCCTATGCCCAAGTGGGCCATATCCACACTTGTACAAGTTAATTTTCTTGCAACACTATAAGAGCACCATCAAGGTCCTCCTCCACCATGAACCCTTTTCTCCTTGGTAAATTATACACCCATTGCACTGAAGCTCAAACCACCTCTCTCACTTGGGAGCATGGTATCTACTACCACCCCTCACTAGATATACAAGGGAATGATATAGCATTTAGGGAAATGATGTGTAATGACTTTGTTATGTGTCCCTTATTCAACATTAAGGTGGGATGTGAATCTTGTGACGTAACGTATTATATTTGCACCCCCTCGTTCAAATTAATGGGGAATTATGAAATTATAGGTGTAATCTCCACTCTTGACCATAACTAGCCTTATATTTGTAACCGTACTTGTATTTGCAAATTGGAATAAGTCTAACCTAGTCAAAGTGGGCTCATAACCCCTCTTCGAGAAGATGGCCCGCCCTTTTATTTAAACACATATACAACCACTCTTATTTGCTTTATGCATTCAAGAGATTCATTATCATACTTATTAAATTGATTTCCTAAGGTCACTGATATATTCGTATGCTCTCTCTCTCTCTCTCTCTCTCTCTCTCTCTCTCTCTCTCCAAGCATAACACTGCCCTAATGTTGGTACATTTTCTCTTATTGCAAAAAGAGGGTCTTGTGGCAATTCCATTCAATTCTCTTTATCTTGTGAATCTCATCAACTACTTGTTGGAATTATCTTGAATTTTTATTATCCTACTTTTAATTTGAGTGGTAAGACTACCTAAGATGGCTCATGTCATTGCATCTTTGCACCTAAGATCATGTGTTATGTGTTTAGAACTATTTTATGGGCCTATAATAGGGCAAAGAACTAAAGGTCCAAACCATGCTATCAACAGGGTTTAATGGTAGTATTTCTTATGTGAAACTTGAGCAAATACAGGGATCCTAAGTGAGATCATTAGTGCCTCAAATGAGGGAACCTCTAGGTGCTTCTCAAGGCTCTTTCCCTAATTACTATTAATGTTAAGAGAATGTATTACATATGGAGGTTTAGCTAAGCAATCCACAAGTGTAATACCTTCATAGGGCTTAAGGTTGGAGACTACTTTACCATTAGCAACATTATCCTTCTTTGAATTATATTTCTAACATCGCGCATGTTTTCCCCTATTTCTAAAAGGAACCCTTTGTTCCCACATTATACATATAAATCATGTTAATGATGGGTTTTTAGTTGTTTTCATTAGCTTTTCAAAGCCCTCCTTGTCATTGTGTCTCCATTTTTGTTGACAACAATCCCTAATAAGATGACCATAAGCATGGTTTGATCAACATCTAAATGAAAAAGATTCATAATCCACTTGTTGAAGTAGCCACTTATAGTTTACATCATATTCTAGGTTAAGATTTTTGGAATGAGTTTCTCCAATGTCGGTTTGACCCAAACCTTGACATAGGATGTGAGACATATTTTTAATGATGCATTCGCAATACAAATAAAAACCCAAGGAAGTTGTTTATCTCATGGAAAGCATACTCATTCCATAATTCTTGAGGGTGTTTGAATAAGCAACCCCATATAGGTACTTTTGAAGGGATATCAATAGTTGGTTCACATTGTTATTCCCATGTGGAGAGGTCAATGTTCCTAAAGAACCAGGCGTATCCTTTAAATATTGTATCGTGATCTTATATCTTTCCATTTATTATAGTGTTTTTCAACCCGCTAGAAGACGCTAGAGTTCAAGGGCCATGTGCCCATAAGTTGCAAATTATGAAAAGACAAGTAGTTAATGTCCTTCGGTACTTTAGATTTATCTAGCTTGAAGGTAGGTGTTGAGGAGGTAGTCTCATAGCCCCTATCATTGGGATCTAGTTGTCACCTTCCATGGCAAGTAGTTGCAATGCCCCTATCATTGGGATGTGGGTGCCACACACTATGGCAACTACATGTAGTAGGTGTTGTCGTCGCCCTTTCCTTAACAACAGCTTGTAGATGAGATTACTTTAGGGAAGAAACCTCAGATCCTCTCACCTCTACCCCACATGATTACCTTGAAAGGACCTTAAAATCATTTATGGGCATAAGTCTAGACTTGTACTCAATATCCTACTTTTATCTGGGCTAAGGCCGACCTAGTCAACATAGGATCATAACCCCTCTTGGGAAAAGCACCCTAGCCTTTCAGTTGTATATAGATACAACTTGTACTTGTATTATTCATTCAAGTGATTCATTATTATTCCTATTAAAGTAATTTTCCAAAGGGAACTTATATAGTCTTGTGCTCTCTTCTAATTGGGTTTCTCTCCCTTTAGTGCAATCTCTCTCTTTGGTTGATCTATCTTCAAACATAGCACTACCCTAGTGCTAGTACATTTTCTCTTATTGTGAAGATAAGGTTTTGTGGCGACTTTGTTCAATTCGCTCTCTTGTTAATGTCAACAACTACTTGTTGGAATTATCTTAAGTTCCTATTCACTAGATCTCTTGCAACCACTACCTCTACAATTATGTGTTGTGAGCCCAAATCTCTTTTATGTAGACCTCTAATAGGGGTAAGAACTAGGGGTCCAAACCATGTTGTTTACAAGGTTTGATGGTCAAGTTTCTTTGGTGAAACTTGAGCAAACACAAGTATCATAGACGAGATGGTTGGTTCCTCATACGAGGGAGCCTTTAGGTCATTCTCAACATTCTTTCCTCAATTCTGATTAGTGTTGGGATATATATGGAGGTTTATCTAAACAATCCACAAATTTCATTCCTTTTGAGGGCATAGCATTGGAGAGTACTTTAGCATTAGCAACATGTTCCTTCGAATTAGAATTTCTGGCATTGTTTATATTTTCCCCTATCATGATAACCTTACCTAAGGTTTCTTCACCAAAAGGAATAGTTTGTGCCCACATTGTGCATATATTTCCTATAAATTATGGGTTTTTAGTTGTCTTCAATGGCTTTTCAAAGCCCTCCTTATCAACATATCTCTAGTTTTGTTAACAACAACCCTTTTAATATGAGTTTAAGCATGGTAGGATGGACATTTAAATGGCAAACACTCATAGTCCAATGTTTGAACCAACCACTTGAAGTCTACATTATCTTCTGGTTTAAGCATTTTTGGAAGAGATTTCCCTAGATCCAAGTTGACCCAAACCCTAACATATGGGTGAGAGAATTTTCTAATGATGCATTTAAATATGCGAATAAAATCCCCAAGGATGTTATTGATCTCCTATAATACATACTCATTCCACAATTCTTGAGGGAGATTGAATAAGCAAATCGATACATGGACTTTTGAAGGGATCTTAATAATTGGGTTGAATCACTCTTCCCATAACTTTGTGGAGAGGTCAACATTCATAAACAACCAAGGGTTGTCTTTAAATATTGCATCATGATCTCAAAATAGTTAAAAAACGCTAGAAAGCACCCACACATAAGATATCTAAAATATATTTTTCATTTTACTTTCAAGTGTTTGTCAACACAATAGAAGATGCTAGAGTCCAAGGGCCATGTGCTCATAAATTTGCAAGCAATGAATGTTCTTATATACTTTTACATTTATCTAGCTTCAAGATGGGAGTTGTCGAAGCAAGTCTCGATGCACCCATCCTTGGGATGTGGGTGTCACCAACCATGGCAACTAACATGTAGTTGTTACTTCTCTCTTAAGGAGGGATTCTCGGTGAGATTATTTTGTGGAAAGCAAGCCTACCCCCTCCCACATGCTTACCATGAAAGGAGTTGAACATTGTTTTGTGAACAATATTTAAGAATCATATTCAAGATCCCAATGCTTTGCAAACAACTTGCTAACACTAGCTTGGTTCCAAGATCTTTGTATTCCATGTTGATCTTCTTTAGACATGTTAGTGATGACATCACTAAATAATATTATTGGTTGGGGATACTATTCATTTCAAAATGTCTATGTGTACACCTTCATATGGATGATTGTTGGATTCACAATATTTGTTGTTATAATGCATCGATAGTGAAATATTTTTATTTTATTAACTCGCTGAAATATGGTTTCATCATTTCTAATAAGTTGGTTTACACCTTTCCAATTGCTATGTGACCTAGCTTGGTTTCCCTATGCATTCATGGTTCTAGTCCCCAAATTATATATATTTTTTGCAGATACTCTTGCTTTTAGATGGTCATACACAAGGCTTAAATGTAACTCCACTCTCTTAGGTACATGACTTTACAGTTATACACATAGGTAATTGTATTATCATGAGTAACCCTAGTCATCCTGGCAATTTTCTTGATCGCCTTAAGTGGAATCCCTCACAAAAGTAGTTCTTGGAATATGGTAAAGTCTCAATTGTTCACAGGTGCATGCCATCAAGGGATTGCAAGATTCAGACTCAAGATTTTGTGTTCTTTTCAAATTTACGTCAAATTGTTCATTTTACCAACAAAATTCACTTGTGTTACATATTACATAAAATGGTTTTTAATGAATAAAATCCACAATATCTATAGATAACTTATGGAAGCAATACTAGGATGCACATGAATAATGTCACTTATATTGATTCCACCCATTAGCTCCCACTCAAGTTACATGTCACTTGATTGTTTTGGCATTCTAAATCTACAATTGGACATTGTTTCCAAAGTTCTACTCTCGCTTTCTCAACTCTTTTTGAAATTTCCATTTCCACAAATCAGTTACCATGCAAGTACTAAAACAATAAATAAAATGACCAACCAAACAATAACATTGACAAAATTAATCTAAACCTAATTGGAAGCCACGGCAATTTCCATGTTCAGCATAGGTTAGGACGTCTCACCAAACATGAGGTTTCACCTAATCTTCTCATGCTCCAAGAGCTTTTATCCTTCCCTTAACTCAAGAATGGGAACCATTAGTTTACACTACCCTTACTATTATTCCAAAAAGGACAGATTCTATTTTATGCCTTATGGCTTGTGCCAAAGAATCTTTCTAGCAGACTTTTTTATGCCAATATCAGCTGCTCACGTTTTACTATTGATCCTTCTAGAGAAAACATTTCTTGAAACAAGTGTCTACATTCAATATTCCCCTACTATGTTAAATGAATGGATCTCTCTTAACTGCTTCTACATACTTTGAAGGAGAAAATCTTAGTGCATCTTTTCCACATTTTAATTTTTTCAGTTGAAGTTGTTTCTTCATGTATCACACGGACAATTACATAGGGTCCACAGTTCTTTGGTATGTGGAAAAAATATTCTCCCAGTACAGTTTCTTGTTTGGCACTGCCAGCAAAACCTGTACAATGAAATCTACTTGAGAATCAACTTGTTCTTTTTCATGCAAAAAAAGTTTATATGATATTCTAACAGAATGAGCTAATATTGTAGCAAACAGACCCTCTTTTCGGCTTCAAATCTGATGAGGATCCGACAGAAATTTCAAGGATAAGCTGTGTTTTACTATGATCCAAGGCCCATGCGTGGTGGAACAATGTCCTTAGGTTTTGCCCAATTCTGAATTGACCTGGCTCACAGAAATTCGATCAGAGTTCCGGATTGATGGGAACTCAACAGTCTGTACTGCTGGATTCCAACTGGTGGGAAGTTTGCTACAAGATTAGACAGTTCCTACTCTAACTAGCTACCATACTTGCAATGCCAGTTCAGGTTTTCCTACAATTACATATGTCTAGCCAAGTTGAACGTACATCACATGTGTTTGTCACTCCATATCCTAACCTATTTCCTCATCCAAAATGGTCTCTGATCTTCATTTACTTAATTTTCACTTTTTCTTATTCGCTCAATATTCCAAGACATCCCCTCTCCTCGTACTTGAAGAAACCTCAGTCTTATCTCTTCTTGCATGGATTCTAGTTCTTTGTGCCAGTTTAATTGATATCAACTAAGTCCTTTTTGTGTGTCTATCCATGCCCCATCCCTCTTACTTGAAGTTTATTCATCACTTTTTCTTTTTCTTTGACATATCTTCTCTAACATTCCAATACATTCCTAGCGTTCAGCTTAATAGATTTCCACTAGACAACTTTATGTGTCCATCTGTGTCGCATCCCTTGGGCTTGTGTTCTACAGCATCCGTTTGTTAGGCATAGTCAGCAATTGATATGGCTAGTAATTGGATCAAGAAATTACAAAGTTATGTTTATTCAACCAGGCACATATGTATTGTCCGTTGCAAGCTGCGACCTTTTCTTATGCCCTTTCATTTTCTTATTACTAAGATACCCATTACATTATTAGCTCCAGAGCATTATCCTCCTTTCATTTTAGTAGGCCATTCCAAGAGTTTTCCACTCTTTCTATCGGTTGAAAACCCCTTGCATTACTATTTTCCAGCTAATATAAAGAGTATATTTCTTAATTACTTCTAGTTAAAAAATCTTTATGTTCGGTCTTGGTTCCCATTGGCTTGATACTTGTCTTCAATGAGCTTTGGGAATGTTCAGCTTCATTAATGTTCCACTTGGGTGACAGCATACAAAATACATTTGTCCAAGTGTGCCAACATACTGATCAAAATCTAAAAG
Source organism: Pseudotsuga menziesii (assembly GCA_001517045.1). Taxonomy (NCBI): domain Eukaryota; kingdom Viridiplantae; phylum Streptophyta; class Pinopsida; order Pinales; family Pinaceae; genus Pseudotsuga; species Pseudotsuga menziesii. Next base: position 41,966 of record LPNX010573951.1, read on the forward strand.
ATTTCAAGTTTCATGGTGAAACTCCAGCAGTGATTGGCTGTCTAATATGGCCATGCATCTTCTATTTCCTGCAAGGTTAGATAAGCAGAAAGAACAATCCTCCCAAAGAATGTAAACCAAAATATATTGTAGTAATATTGCACTATAATCATTCAATAAGAAACGATGATGGAGCATATAAACTACTTAACAAATATCTGACCTTGTTGTTCTGGAAATGTAAGTTAGGACACTACACTGCTCAATACATAAATGCAACTAGGGCCGTTCCCCAACATGAACAAAAAGCTCTCCATAAAGGAAGCATGCTCATCCCTTTTACATAAACAATGTTTAAGTACTAGGCAAAAATCCCCGCAATTGTAAAAACATAATTCCAAGAAAATGTTATGTATCACTGACACCTCAGATACAACTTGGGAATATATACATGAACAGACATGATGCTAGTGTATTGTAGTAAAGCAAAATATATTGTAATAATATTGTACTATAATCATTCAATAAGAAACGATGATGTAGCATATAAACTCTTAACAAATATCTTACCTGGTTGTTCTGGAAATGTAAGTTAGGACACTACACTGCTCAATACATAAATGCAACTAGGGTCGTTCCCCTATAGGAAGAAAAAGCTCTCCATAAAGGAAGAATGCTCATCCATGTTTCTAATATCCCAAATACCGATATTCTCTAATGTTCTATGATAGTGCTGACTCACACACTCAATCTCATACAAATTTGCAAAATAACTGTGCATGCAAACTTGCCATGCAAAAATTCCCTAAAATATAGTTGAATTAGGGTTAGGGTTTTGCAGAGAGAAATTAACACTTACCACTGATATTCTGGCTTATAATGACTCCAGAGATAGCTGCATGCATAAGGATCCGGATGGGTGGTCTAATAATGCTCTTTTCCTCCGGTGTTACCGCCTTGCAGTACCGTAAAAACCGTCCAGACTGAAGATGACATTTTTGTAGGAGGAGAGGTCCGTTCGCCTTGAAACTTTCTGAGCTTGTCCGTCTGCTGATGCCGGAGAGATGGCCTGGCACATGCAGAGGTTTGGCTGCCTCTAAGTGCCCTAGCGAATTGATTAGCAATTCTGCTGCTCATGCCCCCAACTGATCTGTTTGGTTGATAGCTGCTCCAAGTGAGCAAACTGATGGCTAATAATCACTGCATACCGTAAGATAGGCTTGCTGAGAAAGAGGAAGCTGACATGTAGAGGAAAGACTGGATTTTGTGGTTCCAGCGAATCCTTCTGTGTTTTCCCTGCTACTTCCGGCTACAAAACGTGGATCTGCTAATAACCCTTCGGAATGTGTTGGATCTCCGAATATTGTAGTATATGATGGATGCAATGGATAAACCTAGATGATATATCCCAATAAGAGGCTAGAGCAGATATCTCACTGCCGAACCCTCGCTAACTGAAGACACCATCTCCAACCCCAACTGTCACGGCTGCACGCTGTGCTTCTGCTTGAAACTCCAAAATCAATCAACAATAACAATAGATATCTCCTTTAGTCCCATAACCCTTCCTAAATAGATCCTTATGCACTTTTAGGGTTTCATGTCACTTTTAGGGTTTATGCTCACTTTTGCATGCATGCAATTCTAATTTCAAGTTGACTTTAATACTGAATAAATAAGGCCTGCATGCTCCGCATGCTTTAGGATATGAACTCTGATGGCCTTCTTTCTACACCGATGACTTAATAATATTGAATTGATGTACCTTTCTGCTCCTAGTGCTATCAGTCCTCAGTTATTCCCTTTTTATCAAAAACGGAACATTACAGTCCTCCCTCGCCAAAGATTACTTGTCCTCAAGCAATGCCAACGCAACTCCACAATCAATCAAACTAAACCAACTGAATCAGAGGATGATCCCAGGGTCTCAAATTATCCTAGGAGATTTGTAGCACCCTCTGCTCAAAGAACTGCACTGCACGGTACCATCATAAGATATCCCATGGAAGCCTCCTATAAGTAGAGTAACTAACCAGGTTGTAAACGAGGTACCATCACAATAGACCTCTTGAAAGCATCCTCTAGCAATCACGAAATGTTAGTCACTGTAATCCAAGGGTCCCAAATCAATCTGAGAATTGTAGAGGTCAAAATGCATCCACCGCTACCCTGCGTAGTATCGACACAAGGAGCATCATGTAGACTCCCACATAACGCCATCAGTAAACACTCTATCCATCCCTCATAAGGTCTTCCACCTGGATCCCAATGCAAACTTGTGCATATTTCATCCCAAATATCTGAAGGCTCTTGTGGGACTATACCCTTGGCTAGGAATGTCTTCCCAAGAATCACCCACTCAATAGGACACCAACTCTTAATCTCTCTCCAATCCAACCCTCGAAAAGTACCTTGTCCATAAGCACCATCACAAGGAATAATCCTACCAAGATGACATTCTGCCCTTCTAATTTCAACTGGAATGCTCATATACTGCAGGTCAATTTCTCGATCCTGGCCAACCTGTAAAAACCATCTGCCATTATGCAAATGTGGACTCAAGCTACTGCAAGCCTTGTCTATGTACTCCTGAAGAGGACTGCTTTGAAATGCAATAGTATGTTTCTTCTGCTGCCCCATCAAGAAATCTAACTGCTCTTCAATACTAGAAAGCCTGAACGCTGACTCGGTACATACAACTCGAAGAACAGTAAGCTCAACACCTCATTGTACTATGGTGTCTCGGAGTATCTTGGTCCTCTCTTTCATTGCTAGAATGCTTTCTTTAACACGTTGAATCTTCTTTCGGTGACTATCATCTGGAAGCTCTTATCTCATGCATGTATAAACTCTCCCTAACCTCCATGTGTGACTTCTCACTGTCTCGACTGTTGTGCTCATTGCCTTGCACCTCATGTATTCCACCTGCCATAACTGTCTGGACTCCTGCTATAGGTGTTGAAGAGTGTACCAACTCCAACTCATCACACGGCTTGTCCACAATCTGATTAGCAAATGTGCTTGTGTCACTAGACTCACAGGATGGCTCTAATGCTATCTCCTCATGCACATCCTCATCATGTACTATTAACTCCAAATGAAGCTCACCAACAACCTGTACTTCATGCTAATCTTTCTTCCCTCCCCCAACTATGCCTTTAAGGAGACCCTCATCCAAATCCTTCGGCTGGCTCCCGAACTGGATGGTGTAATCTTGAAAGGACAATGTTGCACATACCTCATCACCCAAGGCTAGATACTCCTGATATCGAGCCAAGTGTTGAAGTACTGCTAACCTTTGACAATTTCCAGTCAAGATCCTTCTCATTGTCTTCATGTTCTCACAAGCTGGCAAAGAGAAACATTTGTTCTGACATGCACTTCACCAACATCACTGACATGCATTTGCATGTACACGCATGCATCAACATGCACTTTTATTCAATTGCTATGTGCCCACAATTGGCAAGGATCATGCTATGATACCACTGTAATATCCCAAATACTGATATTCTCTAATGTTCTATGATAGTGCTGACTCGCACACTCAATCTCATACAAATTTGCAAAATAACTGTGCATGCAAACTCGCCATGCAAAAATGCCCTAAAATATAGCTGAATTAGGGTTAGGGTTTTGCAGAGAGAAATTAACACTTACCACTGATATTCTGGCTGATAATGACTCCAGAGATAGCTGCGTGCATAAGGATCTGGATGGGTGGTTTAATAATGCTCTTTTCCTCCGGTGTTACCGCCCCGCAGTACCGTAAAAACCCTCCAGACTGAAGGTGACGTTTTTGTAGGAGGAGAGGTCCGTTCGGGCTGAAACTTTCTGAGCTTGTCCGTCTGCTGATGCCGGAGAGATGGCCTAGCACATGCAGAGGTTTGGCTGCCTCTAAGTGCCCTAGCGAATTGATTAGCAGTTCTGCTGCTCACGCCCCCAACTGATCTGTTTGGCTGATAGCTGCTCCAAGTGAGCAAACTGATGGCCGATAATCACTGCATTCCATAGGATAGGCTTGCTAAGAAAGAGGAAGCTCACATGCGGAGGAAAGACTGGGTTTTGTGGTCCCAACGAATCCTTCTATGTCTTCCCTGCTACTTTCAGCTGCAAAACGTGGATCTACTAATAACCCTTCGGAATGTGTTGGATCTCCGAATACTGTAATATATGATGGATGCAATGGATAAACCTGGATTATCTATCCCAATAAGAGACTAGGGCATATATCTCACTGTCGAACCCTCGCTAGCTGAAGAAACCGTCTCCAACCCCAACTGTCGCGGCTGCACGCTGTACTGCTGCTTGAAACTCCAAAATCAATCAACAATAATAATAGATATCTCCTTTAGTCCCATAAACCTTCTTAAATAGATCCTTATGCACTTTTAGGGTTTGCATGTCACTTTTAGGGTTTATGCTCACTTTTGCATGCATGCAATTCTAATTTCAAGTTGACTTTAATACTGAATAAATAAGGCCTGCATACTCCACATGCTTTAGGATATGAACTTTGATGGCCTTCTTTCTACACTGATGACTTAATAATACTGGATTGATGTACCTTTCTACTCATAGTGCTATCAGTCCTCGGTTATTCCCTTTTTATCAAAAACGGAACATTACATTGTTACATAAACAATGTTTAAGTACTAGGCAAATAGCCCCACAATTGTAATAACATAATTCCAAGAAAATTTAATATATCACTGACACCTCTGATACAACATGGGAATATATACATGAACAGAGATGATGCTAGTATATTGTCGTAAACCAAAATATATTGTAGTAATATTTTACTCTAATCATTCATTTAGAAACAATGATGGAGCATATAAAGTTATAAACTACTGATTTTTCCTAAGCAGCAGCGAGAGCCATTCTCTGGGAGAATGGAGGCCCCTGGTTAGTTACCAGGAATTCAACCCAGTCTGGGACTGGGGCTAAGGGCCATTCTTTGGGAGAATGGAGGAACCTAGTCAGTTACCAAGAATTCAACCCAGCCTGGGGCTGAGGGCCACTGGTCAGTTACCAGGAAATTAACCCAGCCCGGGACTGGGGTCTCAGCCTGGGGCTGAGGGCCATTCACTAAATGGAAGCACCTGGTCAGTTACCAGGAATTTAACCTAGTCCAGGACTAGGATCTCAGCCTGGAGCTGAGGTCCATTCTCTGGGAGAACGGAGGCGCTTGGTCAGTTACCAAGTATTTGACATTGAGTGATCTTATGCAACCTGGCGTTGAGGCACCTGGCCAGTTATCAAGTCATCACCATAAGCCCTAGACTGGGTCTAGGCAAGTGATGCACTCCTCTCCTCGATCTATGAGCTATGAGACCTTCTCCAGGGACTAGCTACCCCTGGTTGAGAGACCTAGCACCTGATCTTGGTGGCAAGAGGAGATCAAGATAAAGCATTAGATAATTATCCTTATTTATGAAGATGTACTTTGAGTGGGCATGAATGAACCACGAAGACCCTAAAGAACTCTTGAGACAACCTGTTGTGGTCACAAAAATAGTAGTAGGACCATATAACCCTAGTCTTGGTCCATGTGACCATCAAGTGAAGGACCAAGTGGCACAAGTCAAACACCAAGAAGACCTTTGAACCACAAAACATTAAAAGTCAACGGTCAAAAATGAAAAAGAAAGGAAGCCCTAATGTCAACTTCCTAATTATGTGGAACCAATTTAAATGTTTGATGGACTATAAATGAAGAACATTTGCAAATCATTTTAACATAACAATCACTTGACTGCTCCAATATACAACTCGTTGACTGAGGTCTTCTCCATCGCAGCTGTTTGACTGAGGAAAATTCGGTGGCTGATATCTTTCTTCCTTTCTTCATGTGGCAGCACTTAAGCTTGCTTGGGTATTCTTCCTTCTTTCTATAGCTCACAGTGGTGGAGAGTAGTCTCTGTGGTAAAGAGCAGTAACAGCAGAGCTGCTACAGCTCATGATAAAGGCTTGCTGAAGGTCACGGTGGTGGTCACAAGAGAGCAGGAGAAGGAAGCAGTCACGGTGGTGGTCACGAGGGTTAGCAGCAGCAGGTGGCAGCAGCGACAGCAGTAGGCTGCTACAGGACACAGTGGAGGGCAGCTGCAGCCCACAGGGCATCTACAGACCCTCGCTGAGGTGGCAGCAGGTACAGAAAGGTACAGTCACAGCAGCTCAGCAGGTACAGGAAGGTACAGTCACAGCAGCTCAGCAGGTACAGTCCAAGTCCATGTGGCACCAGTAAAAGTAAAGTCCATGTGGCAGCAGCAGCAGCAGCAGCAGTAAAAGCCTGTTAGGGCTTCTTCAGTATGGAAATTTTTCAATACATTCATCTCAGAGTTCTGTAAACTATTTCTCTGCTCATGTACAAACTCAGTCATCTCATTTAGAGGATGAATTACTAATGCTTTGGGGTTTTTGTCCTTAAAAGGTTTCCCCGTGAAAAATCGTGTGTTCAATTGTGTGATGCTTGTTTTACTACTGTAATTGTCTTACTGCTGTTAATATCTCAAGTCCTATCACTAATACAGTCTGCAATTTTTGAAAATATCATACACATGTTAAAATTCAACATAAACTACTTAACAAATATCTTACCTGGTTCTGGAAATGTAAATTAGGACGCTACACTGCTCAATACATAAATGCAACTAGGGTTGTTCCCCTACAGGAACAAAAAGCTCTCCACGAAGGAAACATGCTATCCCTGATACATAAACAATGTTCAAGTGCTAGGCAAACAGCCCCGCAATTGTAATAACATAATTCCAAGAAAATGTTATATATCACTGACACCACAGATACAACTTGGGAATATATAAATGTGTCATGAACAGACATGATGCTACAAAATGGTCTGATGTCATCAATCACAATGCTATTGAAACTCAATTTCATCCTCCAATTCAAAACAATATGGTAATCAATGGTCACCATTCTCTCTCAAGCTACTAACACTGATATGCAGGAGCAGAAATTTAGGATGACCTGAACTATCCCTATGACATAATTTGAGAAAGTATTCAATAATCAACATGATGCTATTGAAACTGATGGACATCCATGCATAAAAACTCATACTTGTGTTGGGCTCATATTCGGCTCCAGGCTCATGCTATTGCTATTCTGGTTGGCCAATCTCTGTGAAGACTCTTATAGCCAGAATACACAAGGGAACGACCAGGCTGACCTACCCAGCCAAAGCTGAACGTTGCAGTGCTTCCCAGTGCAATATCCAACTTCTTGCAATCTTTATAGTAGTAACTGCAATTAACAACCTAACCATAGTTGAGATAAAAGACACTAAAGGAAGCAAATTATTCTTCTATTTCTATTACAGCTCACTACAAGAAAAGATAAGCATTCCTTAAAAGCTAGGTCCAAGGAAAACATACCTTCTAGTAGCAGATATGCACTCAACAACTTTTTAGATCCTCCTTTTAGAATGTCATAGAATTTGCCTCTAACTAGACTTGGCTAGTTCCTTCAAGTTTGGGTATCTGTTGTCTTAGCTAGTTCCTTCACATTTGCGTATCATTTGTTATGCTTCTCTGTTTCCAGCTTTCAAGTTCAAATCTTTGGTTTTGGTGCCCTTAGATTGCGTTGGTATCAGAACTTTGACAAAGACCACTGTAACTGTTATCCTGGCATAATCAGTGTAATTAGTGTGTGGTTGTTACAAATAAAGGTAATTAGATATCTACATATCTCTACATGCAAAAAAAAATATTGAGAGGTTAATTTTTACAGATAATTTTTGTGCAGACCAGAACATTATTGCCATAAATCCTGTAGAAGGTACTAGAGACTCAGTTGTACACGATACTCTCTCATTACAGTAGTTCAAGCTATTAAAGTCATAATAGATGAAGCTATTAGTATCTGCACTGTTATGGCAAGAGTTAACAAACTAGCCAAGTCTTCTGTAATTGGCACTGCAAATACTTCTGCTGCTAAAAAACTTGTTTAATCAAACCAATCAAAACATACTAGTATGTAATTTAAAAAATAATGAAGCTGTTTCACTGCATCATAACATGGAGGAAGTAAATAAGAAGCATTGATGTTCATATTTCTAAGTCGTTAATAGAGTAGAATATTGATTTGTCTATGAATACATTTCTATCATCTGTATCACAATGATCTATTACTTATGAAGGCTGTCCCGAATGAGTTTTAGTGAAGGCTGTCCTGAATATGTACTACTGAAATTTGACAAACCAGCACATAAACTATAACTAGCAAACTGTTGTAAAGTAATACAAATGGATTGGGTGCTATAGTGTGAAGATCGACCCACAACTAGTGACCCTGGGCTTAATATATGTAACCAGAGCAAGTTTGGGGTAAGATTGGGGTTCCGATAGCTTAGAGAATGGCTCTAACACCTGATTATACTCGCTGTAGCAAAAGATTACAGATCTCAAACATGCAAACAGCAAGGTAAAATAGGCAAATGAATGGAAAAGAGTAATGCCCAAGTGGATGAAAATAACCCTAAGACCAGTGCCTAGAAGAAGGGCAATTTAGAGTCTATAAATATGCAAAACAATCACCAAGATAAACCCCCTAACAGGCATACAAACTACAGCCAACTAAATAATACTCAAACCACCCCCCCTTATCATACAAGAACTAGAGGAAATAGTGAAACTGTAAATCACAAATGGTTCCAGATATTTTTAGTAAAAGATTTGTGATACTTACCTCTATACCAGACGATCAACTAAGTGTTCTCTCCTCCCCAACGGCTCCTAAGTAGATGCCAAACTTTTGTTGCTTGGGCGCACTTGACAACTTTCCAACTTTCTCTACTTGCCACACAAAATCAACTTGGTTAATGAACTCACAAATGCCACGTTAAATCTAAATGAAACAAGTAAATAAAGCATGTAAATCCAAATGGAAAACTAGCGAGAAATAGAGGGTTAGAGGACAAATAGATTTCGCTATGCAGACAACCACGCTGCATTTAGCACCTATGGCCTTCTTCAACCTGCACAAAAACTCTACTGAAATTGTCCCAAAGCAAGATAGATTCAACAAGTAACATACAACAGGAATCGACAAGAGACCATAAGCACTTTCTCAATCCAGAAACAAGAGATCAAAGGGCCACAATGTATTTGTAAAAATAGCCAAGAGTCCATACAATAGAGAGCTCACTCTCTTTTATAAATGGAGAGTGAGCAAAATCAACATTCTAAAAGGATAGACAGTTGAGATTATGAGATGAGAGGAAAAGATCAATGGCTGAGATCTTTTCTCTCATTTAAAATTTTGAAAATAGCCGAAAATGAAATGTCTTTTTAGGGGTGCGAATTGCCTCCAGGAGCCCATGTACATGTACTTTCGCCTACCCAGAATTGAAGAAAAGGGAAAAGATCTTCAATTATAAACACGATTGCCTTTTTGTAAACCACCGCAACAACTTTCTCTCTATACAAGTGTGTTACTTGGAAATTCAAATACGAACCTTCTGCCCTTTGGCTTTCGCCACCCCAGAACTGCACTGTGATATTCTCTTTAATTCTTCAAGGGATATCACAATAACTCAACCAAATAGGCACATCGCATGCAAAATTCACAGTGAGTTGACTATCACTGCTCAGAATTGAACACCTGCCCTCACCAGTATGCTGCACCAGTTGTGCGAAACGATGCTTAAACTGCCTCTGAAGGTAATAACAGTTAAAATCCATAGCCCCACAAGCAATGAATCCAGACAATGAGGAAGACATGATAAAATTCATCAAATGTCTAGAACCATCCCTGATTTCATCGACACTATGGGAGGAGATCCACCATACTGAAACAATCGTCATAGCCATCAATTCCATGCGAGCGAAAGGAGCTATGACAAGAGAGTTCATTAACTGATCATTCAAATCATTGAAAGCTTGTTTAAAGACCAAATGTTTCATTGAATTCCCCTGCCAAATGTCGATTTCTCCATCCATGTCACTTACACAAAACCATGCAGAATTAAGAACTTGTGATTTTTTATCATGGAATTTGATTTAGGGGATAGGTTGTACAGCAATTGCAATAATAGTTTTTAGAGTCCCTTTAGTAAGATTGCAAGCCAAATTTTCCCATTGATCTGCCCCTTCATTCAGAGCCCGCTACAAATGGAAGAACCTAACCCCCTTAATACCCTTTGCTTCATTTTGGATTCTTGCCAGAAGACAACCTAATATTAAGTCTTTTGGATTTGTATGAAGAACTAAATGTCGAATTAAAACGATTGAATCGCCAATTACATATGAAAGATGAATTTCCATTCTTCTAACTTGCTTCAACCCTTGCCAAATAGGCAAGGCTTCCACCTGATTATTCGTCATAATGCCTAATCCCCAAGCATACTCTTTCTCATGATTTTTTCTGGGGTCAAAGAGCACCCCTCACCACCCTCCTGCACCTGCCAATTCTAACGGATGGAGTTCATTTTGGCAACAGGGGCAAAAGTCAATTACTTCAACTTGGAAAAAAAATTTGACAACTAACCTTGCCTTAAATCTTCAATGCTTCCATCTTATGCATACTTAGTTCAATACAGCAATTTACATCAGACAAGTTTTCTTCCTTTCGGAAGAGGAGCAATATCCCAAGGATCACTCACCATTAAAGATCAATATTCTTCATTCATTGCTTCATCCCAATCAGGATGACGAGAAGCTTCTAGAATTTTTTATGGATCATAAGTCTCTAAGACATGAGCCAAAAGTGAAGAGGCTCGCTGGAACTGTTAACTTGTTCGGCACTGATCTCTAGGATCACCGACAAGATCACAAATTGCTTTGCATATTGAACAAACTAGTCTAGGAAGCGGTGGTGCTGGTGCAAATTCATGTTCAATGGATCCCACTGGAGGAGAGTGAGCAGGTGGAGGTGGATTTTCATCCTCAGTATCATCATCTAAAGAAGAAGCCAAAGTAGGATCACAAGCACAAAGTTGGGAATAGAAGGTGGTACAATTGCCGAAGATGGCTCACAGACCAAAGATGGCACAAACTCAGAATGAGGGCCACAAGTCAAGAGATTTCATCAAATTTAACATCTTTTCTAATAATAATGTCATTGGAATTAGGTTGCAAAAGTCTACAACCTTTTTACATCTTCAAAATATCCAACAAAAATGCACTTCTCACTCTTTAGTTGTAATGCCTTTCAATTTTCATCAAGAATGTGAGCCCATGCTTCAATACCAAACACACAAAAGTGGCTTACATCACGTTTAATTTTACTCCATGTTTTTTCCGGTGTTATATCTTTTAAAGCCTTTGTGAGAGTGCACTTGACCATAGTAGCAAGATTCAAATACGATGCAGAAAAAATAAGTAACAAAAAATCAAGTACGGCTAAAATATGAGAGTAGACATCTCATAAATACAAAAAACATGCAATTTTTATTTTTAAAAATTAAATTATACTTAATACTTCTAGCCTTTTGCAACTTAAACTCTTAAATCAACTTTATCTTCAACTCTAAATATGATTTGCAATGGAAAATTCTGATGTTGATTTCTGCTTGTAAATATAATTTGGTTTTGTGTGCTTTACCTCAGTGAAAAAAATGGAATTGGCATGAATTAAAATATTATCATAAAGAATATTAAGTTTTAAATTATTTCAACAAACTTTTGAATTATAGTGAGACCTTGAAAACAGACAGTATAGTGTGTTATGTAGCTCCAAATTAGTTTGGTTTTGTTTTTTAACATAATGATGGACAATTCCGGTTTATATTTATTATGCTTAAAATTACACTTCCACATAAATATATGTTTGCATAATGATAATGCATTCATTCTAAATTTCATGTCCATAATGATTACGCATTCATTCTAAATTTCTACTCCCTAGATAGCTTCTACTTGGATAGTGAAATATGTCACCTTTGCAAAATTCATGTCGAGAAGCTGTAATTGCAGGACATATCAATAGCATCAGAGCTTTTTAACGTTCAATAGACAAAATTGAAATAAGTAAACAATAAGAAATTACAAACTCTCAAGATGCGGAAGGGTGAAAGGTTGCAAAAAATTTACTACGATTACAACAGGATTTTGTTCTCTTTGAACTCTAGCGGATGCATGTCATTGTTGAACGGCTGAGCCCAAAAATTCAGACTGTTGAGCGGCTGATTTGATTTTATTCATTTGCAAATCAAAATTCAAAAACAAGATTTTGATTTTCTTTTGGTTCACAAATTTTTTTGTCCAAGGGACGGATATTCATACAAATTTGAAAGATTATTTTAAATTTTTTTCTTAAACAAAGATTTTGATTAGTCGGTGAGTGTACCGAACCCGTACCTTCTCGAATATTCGTCGTATTTTCAACCCGGTTCATATTTCCATACGTTGAGTGCCAATCCGTCCATATTTTGCTACTATGTAATTGGCACAATTAATAACTTCTACCCCAAAATGAGGACTTAATCCCTTAGATTAGATCATACAATTGGCCATTTCCTTCAGTGTATGATTCTCTCTCAACAACATTGCTTTGTTGTGGTGTGTATGGAACAATATGTTGCATTTGAATGCACTCTACAGTGCAGTAATTTGTACATTTGTTGTTTACATATTCACCTCTATTATTTGTTCTTAACTTGTGTATTCGATGCCCAAATTGTTTTTTTTCAATATTTTCAAGGGCCTTATTGGCCAAAAACATGTCAAAAAATTCACTCTTTAAGTTTTAAAAAGTAAACCCCAAGTGCATCTGGAGAAGTCATCAATGAAAGGTAAGAAGTACTTGAAGCCAAGAAAGAAGCAGAAGGAAGCATACCACACAAATCATTACGAACAAACTGAGATGGGGTTGAGGCATGCCAAGAGGCATGTTTGTCAAAACTGACCCAATGATGTTTGTCGAGAACACACCTGAGACAACTCTGCAAAAAACGAGAGGAAGATCGGTCAACATTTTTTTATTACATAACTATTGCAATGAGCGATATTTTAGATGATCAAATCACTCATGCCAAAGTTTGCTCGAGTCATCGCTATAAGCAATAAAAACAAATGAAAAAGATGATGACTCAATGTTGTCAAATTTGTACAACCTGGTAAAATCATCAACAATTTTAGTTGCTAGGACATGCTTAGGGTCTTTTAAATCCTTAATTACACATCGTGAAATGAAAACTCTACAGTCTTACCATCACAGAAATGAGTGATATGATAGACTAATAACATATTGCACGAAAGAGTTGAAACACAAAATACATCTTTGAAATGACCATCATCTAGCTAAACTATTCCAAACCCTGCAACACTAAGAGATCTATCATCATCAACAAATATTTGTTTGGTGTTACATTCATTTAGAGAAGAAAAAAATGGCTTTATCCTTAGCCATATGATAAGATGTTCCATAATCAATGAGTCATTCATTAGAATAAAAAGTAGACGATGCATTAAAGAAAAATCCAAAAGCAGAAAGTGCATGTCCATGAAAAAAAGAATCAAGATTGATGTTATGCTTCTTCATTGTTGCTTTAAAGGCTACCATTTTCTTAAAACACTTAGATTCCACATGACCATCTCGCTCATAAAAATTGCGATGTCATCCAATCTTCTTATCTTTCAATTTAGTGTAAGGGTATTGCTTAATTGGATGCTTGGATTTATCCTTCTATTGTGCCACTAAGGTTTTATTAGACATACTGGTGGTGTTGATCACTCCATGATGCAAAAGCTTATCTTGCTCTATAATAAAAGAATCACAAAAAAATTCAAGAGTAGGTTCTATATAGGTAGACTCTAGAGCTTCTCTAGTAGAGTGAAAAGTAGATACAAAAAAGAATGAGGAGCAAGCTTAGCAAGAAGACTATAACTACATTACTTTTTTGGTTTTGATATTTTACATTCTTCAACTAAGAGTATAAGGGTTTTGAATTTAAATAGAGAGTCTTGCAAAAGAAATCACTTGAATTTAAAGAAACTAACTCATTTTCAAGCCAGTGACCTCGAATCTCATTGTGGTAACCAAATACAGTTTCCAATTTTTTCCAAGTCACATATAGTTGGTCAATTCCTTGAAGGTGGAATCATAAGTCATTAGAGATGGGCATCCCAATTAATCCACGTGCTTCCTCATTTTTATTATCCCATATCACTTGCTTTGAGGCATTAGTGGAAGCAGTTTCTTTTCCCAAAGTAATCTGGTAAAATCCCTTACTTCATAGGACATCATCCATACATGCTCTCCATGAGAAGTAGTTGGTGTAAGTAATATGGCTTAAAAAATAGAAATTGAAGGTCTAGATGCAAAGATGTCAAAAAATAGGTAGTTTCAAAAAAACAACACTAAAAAATAGACTCCGAATATCAAAGTTATGCCTTTTGAAAAAAGGCATAAGATGAAACCAAGGAGCCACATAGCAGACAAAGATTAAACCATGTGATTGTTAAAGATAATGTAGCTAAGAGAGCCATTCTCTCTGAGAATGGCACCCTAGTCAATTAACTAGGGTTCCTGGTTAGTTAACTAGGCATTATAAGTCCCTAGCAATTATATAGGGATCTTGGTCTGGGACCAAGCAGTACAGAGCCATGGCAAAAGCCCCTAGTTGATCACTAGGGCCTCCTAGTCAATTACACCAAAGAGCAAGCAATTCGACCCCCAACAGTTATCTAGGGCCCCTAGCTGATCCCTAAGGTAATCGGTCAAGGACCAAGGGGTTGATCAACATTAAGTTTGAGACCGAAGCTCAACCTAGGGTTGAGATGTAGAAATATTGACAAAAATTTCAGACTTTTGTCAAACACTTAGTCTACCCAGATTTCAAACTTAAAACTTGTCATTAATAAAAACACCTCGCATGCATTTAAATTAATAACCCAACAAGCTGAAACACTGAAACTAAGTCTGTAGCAAAAAACATCAAACTGCTGAAACACTGAAACTAAGTCTGTAGCAAAAAACAGCAAACTGATAAACCCATAAAACAGTAGAAATTTGGTCAATGTGACCCTGGAAAAACCCCACCCCAGGGAAAACCAGTCCAAGAGAAATTTTATTGCAGCATTTATCAGGCAGAAAATTAATTTACAGCAACATTTATTTCAACATTAAATGACTGTACTAGACTCCTCGATTTTTGTGCCCACCTCGATTTCCATGCCCAACCGATTGTATGGATTGTACAGCCTATACAGATTTCTGTGCCTAAAAAAAATTCTCTTCTCGAAAATCGTGCCTAGAAAATTTTTTCTCGAAATTTGTGCCATTGTTGTAACATACAGACTATACCGGACAATACAACTCAGTAGAAATAAATGCCTTGGGATTCGTCCCACTTGAGAAAAAAAATATATCCTTGGGATTTGTGCCCACTTGAGAAAAATTGCAGCTACCTCTATCTCTCTGCAAATAACTCAACCAAATGCTCACTCTTGGAAATGCTTTCCTTCAACTTGTCTTGCACATTTCCTTAGGCTCTCTCTTATAACTTGAGAGTGACTTTTCACCTTCCCCATTCCCTAAATCCAAAGGCCAAGATTAAATCTTGCCTTTTCAAGATCAAGGGTTTAGAAACTTCCCCCCCAAAAGCGGTTACATTTAATTTTAATAAAGTCACCTTTACTTTATGAAACAAGTGCACTTTATCTCATAAAGTCACTTTATAAAATTAAAACAAGGGAATACTTTATTAAAAGTCCCATTTACATAAGAGTCACTTTAAACTTTATAAAACAACATTACAAAGTAGAGTAGCCTAGCTAGTGCATGGTCGCTTTCGCATACAAGACAAAAACATGCGGAGTGCCTCCAAAGCTAAATTTCTAACACTCCCTCTTAGCGAGGGAGGTACTCACTACCATCATCAACATGTCTCGTCCCCAAATCCATCACACTATTCGTTGTAGGAGCTCCCTTTGAACCTAGAACCAACGCTACCACCTGCACTGAACTCGAATCTGAAGATAACCTTCTGGAAGCCACCCTGAACCGTGACCTCCTAGGAGAATCAATTCTCCACTCTTGAGTATTGGTTCGCTCATGCTGGCTGAGCCTCCTGCCAATACTCAAAAGAGACTCCCTCTCTTCCATCGGAACTCGAGACTGTACCCTTGGCGCCACTACAACCTCAGGAGCCTCCTGCTCCTCGTCCGATTCATCAACCGTGGGTTGTGCACTAAACTTATACAGCTCACCGAACAGATCACCAATCAACCGTGGATCAATCAGTCCCGCTCTCTCCGAGTATATATATAAACATGACCCAAATCATCTCTATCTGGAAAAATGTACACATGTCCCCTCTGGAACAATGTCAAATAGCCTGCATCTTCCGAGGCTGAGACCGAGAGCAAGTTTACCCTAATCCCTGGAACAAACCAACTCTATTGTTGTACCCACAATCAGTTGTTAACACAAAATCCTCAGCTTTGATACCATGTAGAAATATTGACAAAAATTTCAGACTTTTATCAAACACTTAGTTTACCCAGATTTTAGACTTAAAACTTGTCATTAATAAAAACACCTCTCATGCATTTAAAATAATAACCCAACAAGTTGAAAAAACACATAAAAAACAGCAAAATGAGAAACCCATAAAATAGCAGAATTTTGGTCAATGTGACCCTACAAAATCCCCACCCTAAGGAAAACCAATCCAAGAGAAATTTTATTGCAGCATTTATCAGGAAAAAAATTAAGTTACAACAACATTTTTTTCAACATTAAAAGACTATACCAAATTCCTCGATCTTCGTGCCCACCTCGATTTCTGTGCCCACCTTGATTTTTGTGCCCAACTGACTCTACAGACTATACAGGTTGTACAGATTTATGTGCCCAAAAAAATTCTCTTCTCAAAAATTGCGCCCAGAAATTTTTTTCTCGAAATTTGTGCCGCTATTGTATTGTACGGATTGTACGAAACAGTACAACTCAGCAAAAATAAATGCCTTGGGAAACGTGCCCAGCTCCTTGGAATTCATGCCCACTTGAGAAAAAAAATATTCTCCTTGGGATTTGTGCTCATTTGAGAAAAATTGCAACTCCCTCTCTCTCTGCAAATAACTCAGCCAAATGCTTACTCTTGGAAATGATTTCCTTCAACTTGTCTTGCACAATACCCTAGGCTCTCTCTTATAACTTGAAAGTGACTTTTTACCTTCCTCGTTCCCTAAATCCAAAGGCCAAGATTAAATCTTGTTTTTTCAAGATCAAGGGTTGAGAAACTTTCCTCCCAAAAGCGGTAACATTTAATTTTAATAAAGTCACCTTTACTTTATGAAACAAGTGCACTTTATTTCATAAAGTCACTTTATAAAATTAAACAAGGGAATACTTTATAAAAAGTCTCATTTACATAAGAGTCACTTTAAACTTTATAAAACAACATTACAAAGTAAAGTAGCCTAGCTAGTGGATGGTCACATCCGCATACAAGAGAAAAACATGCGGAGTGCCTCCAGAGCTAAATATCTAACATGAGGACCATTCTCCAGGAGAATGGAGGACCTGGTCAGGGGCCAGGGGATTAATCAACAACATACAGTCTAGGACTAAATCTCAGCCTAGGGCTGAGAGCCATTCTTTAAGAATGGAGGATCTTGGTCAGTTAACCAAGATGATGACGTGTGATGTCCTCCTCTCCTAAGTCTTTGAGATGGTTGAGCTAGGTTGTTTCATCAAGGGACTAGCCACCCCTTGATGGAGTCACTAGCATTCGACCTTAGGAGCAGTCAAGACCAGAGGATCACATCATCTAGTGATGATAAACTTCCAGCTAGTGTATGGAACACTTTTGGACCACATACATTGAGAGAGAGAGATAAAAGGGTGGTTTTCCCACCTTTATGGTGTTTGTGGTTAGAAGGGTTGTTTTCCAACCTTTTTGTTTGCGGTTAGAAGGGTTGTCTTCCCACCTTGTTGTGACACCTCTTGTTAGCCTTGTGTTGGCTTAGTTTTGTGTTGACCCCTCCCTTGTTGGTCCTATGTGCTAGTGCCCCTCTTGGGTATGGTAACTTACCCATCACGATGTCTTATGCGTATCCCTCAGCTTAAGACATCCTAATATTAAATTATATTTAATGTGGAACCTTCTAAAAGGGGTGACGCCTTGACTTTATTTGGGTAACCCTAACCTCAATGACCAAATAGAAGGTGGAACCTTCTAGGGGTCATCGAGAGACTATAAATTTGAGCCTAGCTTTCATTGTGAAAGTATCTTAAAGAGGTAACTCGACTCTAATTTTCTATGTGACTGATCTAGATTTTCCAGCACTATTGTTTAGGTGACACCTTGGGTTTCAAAGCTCTCTTTGCACAGCATTGCCATGATCTAGGGTTATTACAGTTGGTTGCCTCTTTTGCTTGGATAGTCACTTGTATTAAGCTATCTTCTCTCAGCACAATAATTCTTACGGCTAATCTCTTCCTTGTCCTTACACGTGTGAACTATGAGTATCTTGGGGTTATCGTTTTGTTGTTGATGACTATATGCGGTTGTCATTTTGTTGTTGGTGACCAGCTTGGGTTGTCGTCTGCTGTTGGTGACTGTCGCTTGGTGTTTTAGACTATTCTGGATTGTTTGGGAAGGGTCGTTGCCAATGTGGACTGTTCTGGACTGTTTGGGAAGGGTCGTTGCCTGTGTGGACTGTTCTGGACTGTTTGGGAAGGGTCGTTGCTTATGTGGTCTGTTCTTGAGTGTTTAGGAAGGGTCGCTACCTATGTGGACTGTTCTGGACTATTCGGGAATGGTCGCTGCTTGTGTGGATTGTTTTGAAGGTGCCACTTCTTGTGTGGACTGTTTTAAGGGTGCCATTGTCTCCTTTGAGGTTATCGTTGCTTATTAAGAGTTGTTTGGGTCTACCATGGATTGCTAGAAGGTCACCTTTGTTGAAATATTGTAACTTCGAAGGATATTCTAAATATATTTTACTGATGTACCCCAAGGGAGATGTTCTATTCCTTCGTCGAGATGTTATTATTGTAATTGGTCATCATAGAGTCATGAGGTAAAGCCTCCATTGTAAGTCGGGTCTATAGTACCCTAATGAATATAATAAAATATCGTTTTGTGATTTCCTAGGTGAAGTCGACCCAGACAGTTTAGTGGGGCCGACTTGATTAGGTTAAAAGTCAGTTGACAAAAAGAGTATAAATAGAGTTGTGCTTCTCATTTAAACACAGATTCACTCACTTGTGTAGCGCATAGAAGAGAGAGAGAGAGAGATACCAGCAAGGAGGAGAATACCTGTTTTGGGGTTTATCTTATAAATCTTATACACAGGAAGTTTTGCTCGATTTTCTTCCCCTTGAGGGTTTCCCAAGATAAATACTATGTCTATCTTGTGATTGTGTTTCTTTCAGTGATTCTGCATATGCTACTGTTGTGAATTTGGATTAAACACTAATGATATCTAGCTAAGCATATGAAATCTTAACATGGTATCAGAGCGAGCCTGAATAGAACAGCTTTCACAAGGTGAAACTCTCTCTCCTCTCCTTCCGATGAAATTAGGGTTTCTGCAAATTTTGGAATTTTAAAGATCTGCTACATAGAAAGTTGTGCCTCCCTAGGGCACATCTATTGAGCCCTGGATCGAAGTTTTTGGTGTGGTTGAATCTTCGGGAAAGCCAAACCCTAGTTTGTCCTTGAACCAAAAAACTGCAGAAAACCAGAACCAGAAATTCTGCAGAAACTGCAACCTCGCAAGCAAATTTTAAAAGGTGAAGATTTGGGATCTCCAGAAACCAAGTGGACCAACCAACTCGCCTCAGTCAAGCGCATCTCCTGGTAAAGTCAGCTTTTCATTTTGAGAAATTTCAATTTTGTGACCTCCTGGATAGGATGGCCCCAAGCACTAAGCTTGAGGACAAGCTAGAAGGCATAGAAAACTTCCTAGCATGGAAGTATAGGATTGGTCTCATTCTTAGAGAGAATGATCTTGAGAAGTACATCAAGGATGAAGTTGCAGAACCGAAAGAAGATGAAGCTAAGGAAAAGCATGGGAAAGACCTAATCAAGGCAATGAGGATCATTGTTGATTCTATTAAAGATCACTTGATCCCTCAAGTGTCATCTAAGAAGACACCAAAGCAAATGTATGATGCACTTTCCAATATGTATGAAGGAAAAAACATCAACATGAAGATGAATTTGAGAGCTCAACTGAAGGGCACCAAGATGAGTAAAGGAGAATCAAGTCAAGATTACTTCACAAGGGTCTCCCAATTCAGGGAACAACTAAGTGCTATTGGAGACACCCTTGATGAAGATGAACTAGTTATGATTGCTATCAATGGTCTCACTAGACCTTGGGATTCATTCATACAGACTCTGTGTGCCAGAAAAGAAAGTATGAAGTTTGACATTGTATGGGAAGATTGCATCCAAGAAGAAGCTAGAGTAGCTAACAGAGAAGCTCTACTTAGAGAAGATGATCAAGCTCTAGCCATTTATACTAAAACAAGAAAACAATCAAACTTCAAGAAGGATAGTCATAAGGAGCATAGACCTCCAAAGAAGTTTCAAAAGAAAAGAGAAAATAATCAGAAGAAAGATTACTCAAAATATCAATGCTATAATTGTCATAAGATAGGACACCTTGCCAGAGAGTGTCCATCAAAGAAGAACAACAGCAAAATACATCATGCTCATCTAGCTGAAGATGAGGATGAAGAAGTAGAAGGAAGACCTCGAAAGAGACTAACAAATGGAGAAGATGTAGAAAAATATGTACTATTCTTTGCACTCTCTGGGTCTATAACACGTGGAGAAGATACATGGCTTATTGATAGTGGTGCTTCAAAGCACATGATAGGGAAGAAGCAAACTCTATCAAGACTTGAAGAAAAGAGCTCTCCTCAAAAAGTATCATTAGGAGATGACTATCAATACCCCATCAAAGGTATTGGTGAATCAAGCTACAAGCTTGACTCTGGAACTTCCATGAAGATGAAGGAAGTACTATATGTACCAGGTTTGAAAAAGAACTTACTTTCCATCTCAGCACTAGATAAGAAAGAAATATAGAGTTGATTTTATATATGGACAAATACTCATGTGGTCCAAAGGAAAGACACTTGAAGATGTTGTGGTCATTGGTGAAAAAAGAGGACTGTACAAACTCAAAGGACATCCAGAGACGGTCCTTGTCCATGAGACTACTAGCTCAAGTGAACTATGGCATAGGAGGCTTGCTCACATCAACTACAAAGCACTACCCTGTGTGAGCAAGGTGGTAACAGGGTTACCAGATCTGAAGATTGATCATGAAGGAACTTGCAAAGGATGTGCAAGAGGAAAGAACATCAAGAATCCCTTTCTGAAAAGTGAAACAAAGACTAAAGGTACGTTAGAATTAATTCATTCTAATGTATGTGGTCCTATGCCCTCCACATCTTTAAGTGGATATGAATATTATGTCACATTTATTGATGACTATTCAAGAAAGACATGGTATACTTCTTGAAGTCCAAGAGTGAAGTGTTCAGGAAATTCAAGGAATTCAAAGCCTTGATAGAGAACAATTCAGAAAGAAGAATCAAGACACTAAGATCAGATAATGGTGGAGAAAATACTTCAAAAGAATTTCAAGCATTCTGCAAGGAAGTTGGAATCAAGAAGGAACTAACCACTCCCTACAATCCCCAACAGAATGGTGTTGCGGAAAGAAAGAATATAACCATTACGAAAGCAGTGAAAACAATGATTCATGACCAAGACCTTCCCATGCATCTATGGGCTGAAGCAGCAAGAACAACTGTGTATGTGCAAAATAGATTATCTCAAAGTGCTCTTGGATTCAAGACTCCTGAAGAAATGTATACAGGAAAGAAACCTAAAGTGAGCCATCTCAAGTTATTTGGTTGTCCAATATATGTACATATTCCAAAAGAGAAGAGAACCAAGATGGATCCTTCTGGAAAGAAGGGAATATTTGTTGGATACTGTGAAGTCTCCTAAGCCTTCAGGATACACATTTCAGGATTCCATCATATTGAGATTAGTAGGGATATGATATTTGATGAAGAAACATCTCTTAAGAAATCCAGAAGGTGTCAGCTTGAAGAAGTACATGAAGAGGATGTACCTCCCAGAAAGGTAGAAGCTGAACCCTCTCCTCGAATAGTAGCATCTGAAGATCATGATATGCTAGAACCTCAGGAACTCCCTACTATGGATATATCTCAAAAAAGAAAACCTGCTTGGGTTAGAGAAATCATACAAGAAGCAGAAAAGTATGGAGCTCCAGAAGGCTCCACAAGAACAAGCAAGAGATCAAAGCCATTCTCCAGTTATGTAGCTTTGATGTGTGACCTTGTAGATCAAGAACCCACCAACTACGAGGAAGCTGCACAAAAGAAAGAATGGGTGGAAGCAATGACGGAAGAATACCAGTAAATAATGAAGAATGATGTTTAGGATATAGTACCCAAACAATAAAACAAGAATGTGGTATCTTCAAAATGGATCTACAAGATAAAACATGCAGCTGATGGAAGTATTGAAAAATACAAGGCAAGATTTGTGGCTAGAGGATTCTCTCAGAAAGAGGGGATGATTATGAAGAGACATTTCCTCCAGTAGCAAGGTACACTTCCATCAGAACCATCATGGCACTTGCTTCCATGATGAAGTGGGATCTACACTAGATGGATGTAAAGACAGCCTTCCTAAATCGTGTGATTGAGGAAGAGATTTACATCGAACAGCCACAAGGATTTGAAGTCGAAGACAGAGTGACTCATTTATGTAAGTTGAAAAGGGCTCTGTATGCACTGAAGCAAGCTCCTAGAGCTTGGTATGGAAGAATAGATAGCTTCTTGACAAGCTTGGGCTTTACCAAAAGTAGAGTTGATCCTAGCCTTTACATGAAGATTATGGATGATGAACCTCTCATACTATTGTTGTATGTGGATGATCTATTTATGACTGGAAATTAGAAACAGATCACAGAAAGCAAGAAGAAGCTAGCTGAAGAATTCGAGATGAAAGATCTTGGATGTCACATCCCCACCCTTCTACCAGAGAGAGAACGTGACTATGTTGTTATCAATCCAGGCAATCTAAGCCCCATAACATAATATAAAATGCATTGAACTTAAAAACATACACAGCTTTGTAAAACATGCAATATACAACGGAAGCAATTACATTTCATTCAAGCATTCAACACTTTAGACATGTTCATCATATTTCATCAAGCAAATACAAATGTAGAGATTAACACAACAGATACTTATCTTGAAAGAAGCTTGTCCCGCAACCATCTATGTCGTTGCAACGTTCCACCCAACCATAGGCTAGTGTGCTCATCAATCTCTCACCAACATTGCCACCCCCGAGTTGGGCATGATTCCCACAAGGAATAAGGGAACACTAGCAGGCTCACACATAGCCAAAGGTATATCAAAATTCAACCAAGCCAAACACAGTTGGGTTTATCAGCCTGCTAGGGAGGTGAAAGGCTGAATTGCTAAGCTAGTGAGCTCAACCACAGAGCTATGGACACCTACACCAAATCTAGCTTGACTTCTAAACATCTACACACCCAACACAAGGAAGCATCCCCTTCTCTGCTACACAGTCCCTCAGGCTATGCCTTCCATTCTAGTGCTATTCAAGGTGTGCAAAGAAGAAAACCAACCTCTCTAGATATGTCTGTGAGGTTCCTTTCTATACTAGGCTTATCAAGCTAGTTCAGACCCAATTCCACTCCAAACCAGTTTAGACCAAAACAAAATATGCACCCACAGCAAGATACAAGTTCTAGGATGGATGAAAAACGGTTTTGGCAACAAAATGAATTGGTAAAATGAGGAAATCGAACCCTAGGTGAGCAATTCGAACTCAGCAACTATTCTAGGTGTTTTATGAGCCAAAACGACTGCTATGAACCACAAAATCGTGACTCCTTGATGGCCATTCGCTCAGCAACACAAAAACAAATTTCTGGGGCATGGAAAATGAGGAAATCGGCAGGAAGACGTGAGGAAGACAACCCAATCCCTGGGCATTACAAAAACGACCTTCCATCCATGGGAAAAATGAAGTAAACAACCAAAAACGTGAATGAATACACACAGGAAGCTCTAGATGCCGGAGAGAGCTCACGTGAATGAGAGAATGGGTGAGGAAAAAATGAAAACGTGAATGCATGCTGGAATGGGCAGACGTTTTTGGGTTTTTACTTGCCCAAGGAGTCAAAATGCGTTTTTCAAAAATGGGTGCTCTGCCCAATTCAAATTTTGCACATACTCTTCCCATTCCCATGCAATAACTACCTCAACCAATTTCTGGCAGAAATAAATGATTGGGGAAAAAGACAAGAAATGGGTAGTTGACAGTTTTGATGGGTTCTCCCTTTGACATTTGGCTTTTCCCCATTAGCTCAAAGGTTTGAATATTCCCTCCCCCCCTTATCCTTAGGAAATCATGCCCCCATCTCTTTAATGTTGCACTGACATAGCTGGTTGTGGGTATTTTAATTAAATTGCATATTTACATGATGTCCAAAATTATAACATGTCGGGCTAGCACAATATACCATCGGCATCGATTTTAATCGCCGAAACGTAAAACGCTAAATCGATGGTGGGGCTTTTGCCTTTAGCTCCGCACCATGATTAATTACAATATTTACATCATATACATTTTTACTCGGGGTCAAAACCGGGGTGTTACATTGGATTGATGCATTATTTCCTCGAAATGGAAGTGTAGCAGAGCCAAGAAGGAATCTTTCTGAACCAGGGAAAGTATACGGTAGAAATCTTGAAAAGATTTGATATGTTGGATTATAAAGCCATGGCCACACCCATTGATACCAACCTGAAGTTATTATCTGATGAATCATCAGAGTTAGTGGATATGACTCAATACAGATGGATTATTGAGTCATTGATGTATCTAGCAAATACAAGGTCAAATATATGCTTTGCTGTGAACACCTTGAGTCAGTATCTAGTTAAACCTAGACAGATTCAGCTGATAGCTGCAAAGCATGTGATGAGGTACCTAAAAGGTATGATAGACTTTGGACTACACTATGTTAGAGATCATGACTACAGATTGTATGGATATACGGATTCAGATTGGGCAGGAAGTGTCGTAGACAGAAAGAGCACCTCAAGTGGATGTTATTGTCTGGGATCCTCCATGATCTAATGGTTTAGTAAGAAACAGTCCAGTGTTGCTCTCAGCACGACTGAAGCAGAGTACATAACAGCTTGCTCCACAGTTAAGAAGCAATATGGCTTCGAAAACTGATGTTAGTTCTATTTGACATGGAGTTGGATACCATAGTGATTCTTTGTGAGAACCAGAGTTGTATAAAGATGACAGAGAATCCTGTGTTCCATGATAAATCAAAGCACATAGAAATCTGATATTTTTATATAAGGGATATGGTACAAAAGGGAGCTATAAAGCTCCAGTATGTGAGTACCAATGAGCAAGTTGCTGATGTGCTAACCAAACCTCTATCTTGAGTAAAGTTTGCATATTTTCGTGACAAGTTTGGTGTAGTCAGAAAAGACTTTCCTCGCAAGGAGGAACAATGATGATACTACAGACTTTCCTTGCAAGAAGGAACAATGAAGATATGGACTCCCTTTAGAAAGGAGAAACAAGTCGAAGATATGGACTTTCCTCGAAAAGAAAGAACATGTCGAAGATATGAACCCTCCTCGGACAAAGGGGAAGCAGGTTGATGATATGGATCCTCCTTGGAAAGGGGGAGTGATGATAAGATTGTCATTGATAATGGGATGACAGTGATGCTCCAGTATGAAAGAGGCCAAGTACGCCTGAAGATGCTGACAAGGTCCAACATTCGATAATATCCTGTCTTGAGGATGGTCTTGCAGGAAAAAACACTATGTTCCTGATAGATGGCCCTACAGACGTTACTCTCGCATGGAGAGTGTACCCACATTCATTTGTAGATGTCATAGAATAACACTCGCTTAGGAGTGGTCCTAGCTTTGAAGCTGAGGATGCTCTACGATGAGTCCTTACAGACGACAGGTCCTACATTTAGGTGCGGACGAGATTTGCAATTACAGACGTTACTCTCGCATGGAGAGTGTACCCACATTCATTTGTGGATGTCGAAGAATAACACTCGCTTAGGAGTGGTCCTAGCTTTGAAATTGAGGATGCTCTACGATGAGTCCTTAGGATGACAAGTTCTGCATATACATGCAGAAAAAATCTGCAGTTGTAGATGATACTCTCGCATGGAGAGTATGCCTACATGCACATGTAGATATCGTAGTATAACACTCGCTTGGAGTGGTCCTAGCTCTAATAGGCTGAGGATGGTCTACGATGAGTCCTTACAGACGATATGGTTCTGCATTCATTTGCGAACGATCAAGCTGGTCGATACTATGGACCCTCCTCGTTAAGGGGGTATGTTAATGAGGATTGCATCGTCCTTGGACCTATATCCTAAAGTGATAGGGATTGATCATCCCGCAAAGTGATCATGTGTACTCCATGTAGTATTGCTTCAAAGGATCGAGAAGATCGAAGTGTTGCTGCAAAGAATCGAGGAGATCGAAGTGTTGCTGCAAAGGATCAAGAAGATCAAAGTGTTGCTGCAAAGGATCGAGGAGATCGAAGTGTTGCTGCAAAGGATCGAGGAGATCGAAATGTTGTTGCAAAGGATCAAGTGATCGAGTGCTGCAGAAGATGAAGACTCAGTGTTGTTCCAGTACTAAAGACATGAGTAACTGTTCCAGTTACTGATGATTGTTGAAAACTTCCTATGACGTATAGATGTATTACCTATGACGTATAGATGTATTACCTTGATACTGTTGAAGATGCTATCTCTCGTTACTCCTATAGTCGATGATGTTGTTGTCAGTAGAATACCCTTCTCGTTAAGGGGGAGTGTTGAAATATTGTAACTTCAAAGGATATTCTAAATGTATTTTACTGATGTACCCCAAGGGAAATGTTCTATTCCTCCATCGAGATGTTATTATTGTAATTGGTCATCATAGAGTCATGAGGTAAAGCCTCCATTGTAAGTAGGGTCAATAGTACCCTAATGAATATAATAAAATATTGTTTTGTGATTTCCTAGGTGAAGTCGACCCAGACAGTTTAGTGGGCCGACTTGATTAGGTTAAAAGTCAATTAACAAAAAGAGTATAAATAGAGGAGTTGTGCTTCTCATTTAAACACAGACTCACTCACTTGTGTAACGCGTAGAAGAGAGAGAGAGAGAAACATACCAGCAAAAAGGAGAATACCTGTTTTGGGGTTTTATCTTATACATCTTATACAGAGGAAGTTTTGTTGGGTTTTCTTCCCCTTAAGGGTTTCCCAAGATAAACACTATGTATATCTTGTGATTGTGTTTCTTTCAATAATTCTGCATATGCTATTGTTGTGAATTTCGATTAAAAACTAATGATATCTAGCTAAGCATATGAAATCTTAACAACCTTCCACCGTTGTGAAAGTTTTGTGGCTGCCACTCACTACTAGGCACTTGTTAACTGTCTTGGTCAATGTCTTTGGGTTGATCTTGAATGTACTGTACCCTCAACCACTATTATACCTTCTACCGTAATTGCCTAATCCTATTCTTCAACATTTTATCTCTTTCTCTCTCAGGTATGTGCATATCCCCAAGTAAGGGTCAATTATTTGTTCCGATTATTGACTTGCCTCTGCGAGGTCAGACCTGATTTGAAAGTTAACTCTGACTATAAGGAAGGTCCTCTACTTCAAATAAGTTATGAGACCTGTTTTGTTTTGTTAATTAAATTTGATTTACTGTTGTTGCCCTATTATTTATGATTTTACTTCAGTAGTATTGTTTTTACTGTTTATGATTTTACTGTGTACATCTGCATTATTTAAATTTTGTTTAAAACCCTAACATAACCCTAACTTTAACATGGTATCAGAGCTTAGGGTTTGTAGCTAGCTCTGTTTTTGCAACCTAACTGAGCCTACATAGATCCTAAGGTAAGGGTTTGAACATTATCTAATTTGACCGCAAGAGGAACAGTGTACTATTCAAATTTGGATATAGGTGCACACAGTTGGATGGCCACATACAAGTATTAAATGGCTAGAAATAAAAGTCAAGGATTCTGTCAAACTTAAGGACAACTAAAGAAAAGATGTGTTTGTGACAGCTCCAGCAGTGTTGCTACTCTATGCCCTAAGTGTAACATTAGAAAAGATGATGGAATTGGCAAGATGTTGACTTGATGATTCCTTGAAGAGGTATGTCAATTATCCCAGAAGGTTTAAATCAGGTATGTTTTTCCTGTACTCTTCATGTGTTTAGATATTAACTTGTGATCATTAATAAATCAAGGGTTTACATGATCATGATACCTTCTAAATTGACAGTCTAAAGAGTTTTGTGATTCATTGAACAATATGTTCAAAGTATGCAAGTGAAAAGAAGTTTAGTTTGTTGAAATTTTACTTAGGCAGTGTTTCTCCATTCATGCCTTGGGGTGGACAAGGACACACTAACAAGTGGTCCCTAGCTTATTTAAAAAGTGAGAATGACTTTATTTAATAAAGTGACATTTTAAAATGAGATTGAGTTATAATTATTTTAAAAGTGACATTATGAGAATTAAATGGTGGGTGTGCATTAAATTCTCATTTAATATTTAAAAAATAATTTTCAATGAGGAAATGAGATGGGCCCTAGATCTCATTTAGTTGGCTTTTAATCTAAGTCATTGATTTGGAGATGGAAGTTACTCAAACAAAAAGGCTTGGGAAAGGCAAACCTAGTTCATTGTTTACATTCCAAAGAGAAAAATTTTGGAGAAAAGAGGAGCAAGAGAGAAGAAAGAAAAAACAAAGAGAGAAAAACCCTTACACATTTTCCAAGGAGAAGAGGCACAGTTTTCTAGGCAAATCTATACAGCAGCATTAATGAGGGCGTAGTAGCATAGAAATCAAGGTTGGGCACATTTTTGAGAAGGAGAAACATCGCACGGAAATCTAGTTGGTACATAATTTATTACAGTCGTACAGTAGTCCGTATATGCTCAGAAATCGAGGCAAAAATTATGCACAAATTTCGAGACGCTGAATCAAACCGTACAGCAGCATTTAATGATGTTCATACAATCACACACGTGAGTCGTATTGTACAGGAAATCGTGCAAACTGTAAAGCAGTGGTTCTAAGTGATTCTAGCACATTTTTCAAGGAAGGAAAAGGGAGATAAGTACTGTTGTAATGTTTTTAAATTTGCCTAAAAAATAAAATTTCTCTGAAGAACAGGTTTTCCCTTCAGGGCTTTTCCTGGACCATTTTGGTCAAAAATCCTAGTCTTAAATTTTCATGTGTGTTGACTAAATTAATTTTATGAGTAAGAAAACTAGAGCTGTCATAAGATTTTCAAAGTTGAAAACTTGAAAATTATCTCATATGTTTCAAGTTTACAGTAAAATTTTAATTTTTAAATGTACATGCATGATGGGGTTTGGGCATTAAACCATATGTAATGACTAAAACTGAAACCAGGTTGGCGTAACCAAAACTTTTCATGGTATTAGAAAAGTATTGAAGGCTGAAAATTACACACTGAAATAAATTTCAAACTTGGAGAAATATGGGAAAACAAGGTTTTGAGAAGAAACAAGTTCTTGGACATATTTGTAGTGATGGACAGATTGGATAGGGCAGTTAATTTTAGCCCACGGAAGGCTAGGATTGTACTCATATTGCAGGAAAATGAACTATGAGAAATAGTAAATAATATTGTTGCTCATCCTGTCACTATTCCTACAGTTGCAGTTGATAAGGCCGCTTTTGATAAATAGGACATGAAAGCAAAAATAATCATACTTGATGCCATTAAAGACCATGTCATACCACACATTTCTAAGAAAGACTATGCTCATCAGATGTGGACTTCTTTGACCAACCTTTACCAAAGTTCCAATGAAAATTGGAAAATGGTGTTAAGGGAGAAACTAAAGAGCATTAGAAGGAATAAGGGGGAGAACATGGTCTCCTATCTTACCAGGATTACACAGGATCGAGATGAGCTTGGAGCAGTGGGAGAGAAGGTGGTGGATACAGAGTTGGTTCGTATGAAACTGAATGGCGTGACAAAGCCATGGTCTGTTTTTGTTGAGTCCGCTTTTGCTCGTGAGCACATGCCTACTGGATCGTCTTTGGGATGATTTCATACAGGTGGAGACTCGTAGGGTTTAGGTACAAGGGAGTACATCTCACAGCAAGGAGGATGAGGAGAATGTGGCATTAGCAGCGAAGGAGAAGAAGATGAAATCCAAGAAGGGTTCCAAGGGTGGAAACAAGCAACATGATGGCAAGAAAAAGGACATGAGCAAAGTGAAATGCTTTGCTTGACATAAGTTTGGGCATTATGTTGAACATTGCCCAAACAAGAAGAAGAAGAAACAGCAGACAACAACTTCAACAAAGATTGATCTTCAAAATTCCAAAATTTGCAGAGACAACAGACAGCAGCTTCTGAATTTTGAAGATCTGCCTGTCAGGGCACAGGGTCATAGGTCTCAGGGGTGACTGGGTCACACATTACAGATTCATCAATTTGAGGGACACAGTCTACAGGGAGTTCTGGTACCAAAACAGGTTCACGGATCACAGGATCACAGGTTTCACCTTCATGTGATTTGGGTACACATGGTTCAGGTTCAAGTTCACCAGGTACAGGATCTCAAACCACAGGTACTTCTTCAGGGAGACATTCGTCTGATGAGGATGTAGAGTAGGGTCTGCCATAGGATGCTACTTCCAAGAAGAGAAAGCCAAGTTGGCTTAAGGAGCTTGTGAAGGAAGCAAAGGAGTTTTTGGGGCCACCGAGAAAGGAGGTCAAAGAGAGCATGGCACCAGAGAGATTTCCTAGCTATATGGCACAAGTGACCAACTTGCATGAGTCAGAGCCTACTACTTATGAGGAGGCATCCGCACATCAGAGATGCCATGATGGAAGAGTACAATTCCATCATGAAGAATGGTGTGTGGGAGGTGGTTCCAAGACCAGAGGGGAAGTCAGTTGTGACTTCCAAGTGGCTCTATAAAATCAAGCATGGTGCGGAAGGCAACATCGAAAAGTACAAAGCTTGATTTGTAGCGCGTGGGTTCTCAAAGGTAGAGGGAGTTGATTATGATAAGACCTTTGCGTCGATTGCTAGATTTTCTTCGATCAGAGCAGTGATCTCCATTGTTACAAAGATGGGTTGGATGATTCATCAGATGGAGGTGAAGATTGCTTTTCTCAACGGTCTTCTACAGGAGGAGGTATATCTAGAGCATCCACATGTCTTTGAGATTCATGAGAGGGAGTCTCATGTATGCAGGATGAAAAGGACCTTGTATGGTCTGAAGCAAGCCCCTTGGGCTTGGTACTCGAGGATTGATTCGTATCTGCTTTCGATTGGGTTTCAAAAGAGTGAGGTTGATCCCAACCTATACTTCATTGTGGTTGGAGGTGTTCCGCTCATTCTTCTACTATATGTTGATGATTTGTTTATTACATGAGGAGAGCACCTGATTGAGGCATGCAAGAAAGATCTTGCTTCAGAGTTTGAGATGATAGACCTTGGCTTGATGCATTACTATTTGGGCATGGAGGTGTGGCAAGAGGATGGACATGTTTTCCTGGGCAAGAAAAATATGATGCATATGTTCTGAAGAGATTTCGGATGGAGGAGTGCAGGCCCATGTCCACACCCAGATCACCAACTGGAAGAAGCTTCGTGCTTCTGAGGGAGAGTTGGTGGATCCTACTTTGTGTCGTCTGCTTATTGGTTTGTTGATGTATCCAGTCAACACCAGACCAGATATGATTTTTGCGATGAGCACTCTTAGTTAGTTCGTGGTGGAGCCCCGGAGAGTGCACTAGACAGCCGCAAAACACATTTTGAGGTACCTTGTTGGGACTGAAGACTATGGTCTGGACTACAAGAGGTCAGGTGGAGTGGTCCTGGTTGGTTTCATTGATTCAGATTGGGTAAATAGTGCTTCAGCCCAGAAGATCACTTCCAGTTGTTGTTTCAATTTGGGCTTGGCAGTTGTGTCATGGTTCAGTCCAAAGCATAAGTCCGTTGCTTTGAGTTCTGCAAAGGCTGAGTACATGGCAGCCAGTTAGGCTAGTTGTGAGGCATTGTGGCTTCGCAAGTTGATGGTAGACTTAAGGAGCTGAGGTCTACTATTATTCATTTTGACAATCATAGTTGCATCAGGCTCTCTGAGAATCTGGTGTTTCATGACAGGTCAAAGCACATTGAGATCAGATACCACTTCATCAAAGACTCTCTCCAAAGAGGAGTTGTAGAGTTGCAATACATTTCTATTGATCAGTAGGTAGCATATATTCTCACGAAGTCTTTGGGAAGAGGGAAGCATATTCATTTCAGAGACAAGATGGGAGTGGTGAAAAACACTTTCCTCAGTAAGAGGGAGTGTTGAAATTTTACCTATGAAGTGTTTGTCCATTCAATCCTTGGGTGGACAATGACACTTTAATAAGTGATCCCTAGCTTATTTAAAAGGTGAGAATGACTTTATTTAATAAAGTGACCTTTTAAAGTGAGTTTGAGTTATAATTATTTTAAAAGTGACTTTATGAGAATTAAGGTGTGCATTAAATTCTCATTTAATATTTAAAAATAATAATAATGAGGAAATGAGATGAACCCTGGATCTCATATAGTTGGCTTTTAATCTAAGCCATTGATTTGGAGATGGAAGTTACTCAAACAAAACGGCTTGGGAAAGGCAAACCTAATTCATTGTTCACATTCCAAAGAGAGAATTTTTGGAGAGAAGAGGAGCAAGAGAGAAGACAGAAAAACAGGAGAGAGAGAAACCCTTGCACATTTTTCGAGGAGAAGAGATAGTTTTCTAGGCAAATCCGTACAACATTAATGAGGTCGTACTAGCACAGAAATCAAGGTTGGGCACGTTTTTCGAGAAGGAGAAACAGGGAATAAAAATCAAGGAGCTGGTACAGAATTTATTGCATTCATACAGCAGTCCATACAGGCTCAGAAATCAAGGCAAAAATTACACACAAATTTTGAGACGCTGAAACAAACCCTACAACAGCATTTAATGTTGTTTGTACAGTCACACATGTGATCTGTACTACATAGAAAATCGTGCAAACCGTACAGTAGTTGTCTAGAATGATTCTAGCATGTTTTTCGAGGAAGGAAAAGGGAGATAAGTACTACTGTAATTTTTTTTAATTTGCCTGAAAATAAATTCTCTAAAGAACAAGTTTTCCCTTTGGAGTTTTTCCTGGACCATTTTGGTCAAAATTTTGAGTCTTCAATTGTCATGTGCATTGACTAAATTAATTTTCTGAGTAAGAAAACTAGGGTTGTCATAAAATTTTCAGAGTTGAAAAGTTGAAAAATTATCTCATGTGCTTCAAGTTTACAGTAAAATTTTAATTTTTAAATGTACATGCATGATGGGGTTTGGGCATTAAACCATATGCAGTGACTAAAACTGAAACCGGGTTGGGGTAACCAAAAATTTTCATGGTTACCTGCATAGCTATAGTAGAGTTCATCTATATTTTTCATATCTAGGGTTATGATCTAACCTAGGCTATGCTAATAAATGTGTGATGATGCATGAGGATGATATGATGATGATGCCAATGCACAGTTAAGAAGTAAATGTCCAATATAATGACAAGATCAAGATGCACACTGTGACTTTCGCATAAGGGTAGATATTAAGAGGGAGGACTTTCTATCCCAACTCGTTTGATTCTTTTAATTGTCATGGTGAAACGTATTTTTATGACATATTGCATATATGTGTAATTGATATTATGCTCTTGATGGCATCTACATAGTTACCTAGTATATGGATGGGATGCTAAGACTATGTCATTATGTGAAATTGATATTGCACTAAAGTTTGGTTATTGCTGACTATCGAACTGAATCTAACTTGTAGGAAAGATCCACAAGAGGAGGAGGATATGACTTGCTCTGAAAGACAAGTGATGAAGTCTACAGATCTTGTTTACGTCCATAGTTGGAAGCCGAGTTCCAGAAGGAGTTGAGTGCTCAGATACAGAGGGAGTAAGAGGCCCCATAAGATGCAAGATCATTTACTCTAGATGTTCATCGTCTTAAGTGTCGACATAGAGTCAGCCAAGTCATATGCTTATAAAAGAGAACCTGCCAAGTATTTGACATTAATGACTTGTTCCTTACTAGAGTGGAAACAATGTTATCAGAACCCAACCAGTTTTGAAAAAACCCATCGGTTGGACCGGTTTACAAGCTTCACCAAGTCAAATCACGCACTCAAACCGTTTTTGGCCCGTTCCATACGAAATTGGTCGGTTTCAAGGCTAAACCGACCGATTCCATACAAAACCGCCCAATTTTCTCCAAACAGGCCGATTCAGTGCAAAACTGACCGGTTCTGTACAAAAACGCCAAGGACCCCCAAAAACAACTAATTTCAAATTCTTTCAATAAAATAAAAAATAGGGTCCACATGTGAGTTGTTTAATTGACCCATGACCCTTCCAATGTTATAAAAGGAGGCTCCCACCCTCCATATCAATCACATTTAATTGTGGATTGACTTGGGTACTCTTCCACAACAAGAGGATGTGACATTGATGTTGTCGTTAGACAAGTGCCTTCAGGCCTAGGGGAGTCAAGCCATGCTCATGTTGAGGATGTAGATGATAACTCTGAGTCTAAGCATTAGGACTCAAATAATTCTGATATATGATTAGAATCATTAGATTGTAGATTATAGAGTCTAGACTGCAGTCATATGCTTCTATTTTGAGTCTTTGACTTTAGAGGCCATTTATAACCTCTTTATTGATATACTTTTCTTTAGATATGTATTTGCAGTCGATGCTATTTTGGTTTTATACGCTCTTACTTGCTATATACATGAGAAACTTTGCATATTTGTGTATAATGGTTTGAATTCACATGGATGCACATGGATATATATGTATTTTTTGAAAATATGAATGTTTTATGTTTTTTCCTCAACCGGTTTTTTGATCCGGTTTGTTTCCCGGTTTTTGTCTGGTTCAACTTCCCAGTGTTGGTCAATTCGACCACCGGTTCGGTTTTGATAACATTGAGTGGAAAGACTAGTAAGTTCAAAGATCAAGAGGGAGTCGATTGTGCCCTACAATCCCTGGCAGAATGGGATTGCATAAAAGAAAAGTAGAGATGTGATCTTCCATGAGAAAATTGTTTCTAGTCACTTCAAAGAGCCACCCAGTGATATAGACATGGAAGTGAGCCCAATCCATGAGTCAACTCTTTCAAATGAGCAAAGGGAGAAGGCCAGGGAGTCTTCAGTTGAACTCGTTAAGAAGCCTATTAAGAGACTTCAAGGGTGCTCTGGTTTGATATCTCATATGAGCCACATCATTGATTCAAAATCCTCCACTTATGAGGAGGCAACCAAACATCAAGTTTGGAAAAATGCTATGATAGAGGAACTCCAGTAAATAATGGAAAATGACGTGTGCAAAGTGGTTCTCAAACATCAAAGGAAGTCAGTTGTAACTTCCAAGCGGATCTATAAGATCAAGATTCTTGTTGACATTCAGAGTTGTTTGAAGCTCTCATAAAATAACGTGTTCTATGACATGTCGAAACACATCGAAGAAAGTATCACCATGTCAGGGACATGGTGCAAAGCAATGACATCAGACTTCAGTATGTTCTGTCAGATAAACAGATTATCGATGTGTTGACTAACCCTTTTCCAAGACGAAGTTTGGGTACTTTCGAGACAAACTTAGTGGTGTTGACAATGCCTCCCTTGCTAAGAGGGAGTGTTGAAGATAATGCAGCTGCAAGATCCATTCTCTGGGAGAATGGCACCCTAGTCAGTTAACTAGGGTTCTTGGTCAATAACCCAAGAAGTATATGTCCCTAGAAGTTATCTAGGGATCTTGGTCTGGGACCAAGTAGTACATAGCCATGGCAAAATCCCCTAGCTAATCACTAGGGCCTCTTGGTCAGTTACACCAAAGAGATTCTTGTTCTGGGACCAAGCAGTGCATACCTCTCGCAGTTATCTAGGGCCCCTAGCTCATCCTTAGGGTACCTGGTCAAGGACCAAGGGGTTGATCAACATTCACTCTAGGACAGAAGTTCATCCTGGGGTTGAGGACCATTCTTCAAGAGAATGGAGGGCCTAGTCAGGGACCAGGGGGTTGATAAAAAACATTCAGTCTGGGACTGAAGATAAGCCTATGGATGAGAGCCATTCTTTAAGAATGGAGGATCTTAGTCAGTTAACCAAGATGATGATGTGTGATGCCCTCCTCTCCTGGATCTTCGATATGGTTGAGTTAGGTTGTTTCATCAAGGGACTGGCCACCCCTTGATGGAGTCACTAGCATCGACCTTAGGAGCAGTTAGGAAGACTAGAGGATCACATCAGCCAGTGTGAACCTTCCTTATATGGTGATGATAAAATTCGAGTTATTGCATGGAACACTTGTGGACCACATACGTTGAGAGAGAGATATAAGGATTGTTTTCCCACCTTGTTGTTGTTTGTGGTTAGAAGGGTTGTTTTCCCACCTTGTTGTTGTTTGTGGTTAGAAGGGTTGTTTTCCCACTTTGTTGTTTGTGGTTAGAAGGGTCATCTTACCACCTTATTGTGACACCTCTTGTTAGCCTTGCGTTGGGTTAGTTGTGTTGACCCCTCCCTTGTTGGTCCTATGTGCTAGCGCCCCTCTTCAGTATGGTAACTTACCCATCACTATACCTTATGTGTAACTGTCATCTTAAGATGTCCGAATATTAAATTATATTTCATGTGAAACCTTCTAAAAGGGGTGACATCTTGACTTTATTTGGGTAACGCTAACCTCAATGACCAAATAAAAGGTGGAACTTCCTAGAAGTCATTGAGAGGCTATAAATTTCAGCCTAGCTTTCATTGTGAAAGTATCTTGAAGAGGTAACCCAACTCTGATTTTTTATGTGGTTGATCTAGGGTTTTCCAACACTATTGTTTAGGTGACGCCTAGGGTTTCAAACCTCTCCTTGCATAACGCTACCATGATCTAGGGTTATTACAGTTGGCTGCCACTTTTGCTTGGATATTCACTTGTATTGAGCTCCCTTCTCTTAGCACAATCATTCTTAGGGTTGATCTCTTCCCTGTCCTTCCACACTTGTGAACTATGACTGTCTTGAGGTTGTCGTTTTGTTGTTGATGACTGCCTTGGGCTATCGTTTTATTGTTGGTGACTATCTTGGGTCGTCGTCTGTTGTTGGTGACTGTCCTAAGACTGTCACTTGGTGTTTTGGACTATTTTGGATTATTTTTTACTATTTGGGAAGGGTCGTTGATTGTGTGGACTGTTCGGGATTGTTTGGGAAGGGTCGTTGCCTGTGTGGACTGTTTTGGACTGTTTGGGAAGGGTCGTTGCTTGTGTGGATTGTTTTGAAGGTGCCACTTCCTTTGTGGATTGTTTTAGGGGTGCCATTTGTCTCCCTTATGGCTTCCACTGCTTATTGAGAGTTGTTTGGGTCTGCCATGGGCTACTAAAAGGTCACCTTCCACTGTTGTGAAAGTTTTGTGGCTGCCACTCACTACCAGGCACTTGTTCAATGTCTTGGTCAATGTCTTGGGGTTGATCTTGAATGTATTGTACCCTCAGCAGCTACTATACTTTCTATTGTAATTGCCTAATCCTATTCTTCAACATTTTATCTCTCTCTCTCAAGTATGTGCATACCCTTAGGTAAGGGTCAGTTATTTGTTCGAATTATTAATTTGCCTCTGAGAGGCAATATCTGATCTGAAAGTCAACTCTGAGTATAAAGTGATGAATTTTCAGGATAGTTAGGGTTTTTAAACAAAAAATAAACTTTAAGAAATACTTTTCATATATTTCAACTCTAACACTCACTAAGGATCATTGTGTTAAAGTTAACTTTAATAATTGCAGAGATACACAAAAAATCATAACCTCAAAGCCAACATCGATGATAATAAGAAAAAATCTAATTAACAAGAATGCAAATCTAATCAACAAAATAATTTACTAAGAGAAGGAACCTTCTTTATACTTAAGAGTTACTTTTAGATCAGACTTTGCCTCTCGGAGGCAAGTCAACAAAATGGAACAAGTTTGGCCCTTACCTAAGGGCATGGACATACCTGAGAGAGAGAATAGGTATTGAGGAATAGGGTTGATCAATCACAATATAAAGCAGCTTACAAGATATAATATATCCAAGATCAAACCCAAAATAATAACCAAGATAGTCAGCAAGTGTTCAACAGTGAATGACAGCCACAAAAATACTCACTACAGTGGATGGCAGCCTCAAAGCAGACTACAACAGTGGACGACAACCACTGGGAGGCAATAGGTACCCTGAAACAATTCCCACAAGCAGTGGCAGCCTATACACAGGCAGTGGTACCCTAAACACAGTCCACATAAGCAGTGGAAGCCTCCACACAATGTAATATCCCAAATACTGATATTCTACTAATACTGTGTATAATGCTAACTCGTACACTCAATTTTGTGCAAAAATATGGAATAACTGTGCATGCAAACTTGCCATGCAAAAATACGGAATAATTGTGAATGCAAACTTGCCATGCAAAAATACCCTAAAATATAGCTGAATTAGGGCCAGGGTTTGCAGAAAGGAATTTAACAC
Organism: Pseudotsuga menziesii; assembly: GCA_001517045.1. NCBI lineage: Eukaryota > Viridiplantae > Streptophyta > Pinopsida > Pinales > Pinaceae > Pseudotsuga > Pseudotsuga menziesii. The sequence goes on from LPNX010573951.1 coordinate 80,627, forward strand.
TTACCACTGATAACTTGGTTGATAATCCTCCTAAGATAGGCTGCATACATAAAGATCTGGATAGGTGGGCTAGTAGTGCTTCTTTCCTCCGTTGTTGCCGCCCCGTTGTTACGTAAGCACCCTCCAGACTAAAGGTGACATTTTTGGAGGAAGAGAGGTCAAATCAGGCTAAAACTTCGTGGGCTTGTCCGTCTGCTGATGCCGGAGAGATGGACTGTCACATGCAGAGGTTTGGCAGCCTCTAAGTGCCCTAGCGAATTGATCTGTGGTTCTGCTGCTCACGCCCCCCAAGCTCTTTGTTCGCTGATAGCTGCTCTAGATGAGCAAATTGATGGTTGATAATCACTCTATGTCGTAGGATAGGCCTGCTGAAAAAGAGGAAACTGACATGCAGAGGAAAGACTGGGTTTTGTTGTCCCAGCGAATCCTTCTGTGGTTTCCCAGCTACTTCCGGCTGCAAAACGTGGATCTACCAATAACCCTTCGGAGTGTGTTGGATCTCCGGATACTGAAGTATATGATGAATGTTGTGAATAAACCTGGATGATCTATCCCAATAAGAGACTAGGGCAGATATCTCACTGCCGAACCCTCGCTAGCTGAAGACACCGTCTCCGACCCCAGCTGTCGCGATTGCACATTGTGCTACTGCTCAAAACTCCAAAATCAATCAACAATAATAATAGATATGTCCTTTAGTCCCATAACCCTTCTTAAATAGATTCTTATACACTTTTAGGGTTTGCATGTCACTTTTAGGGTTTATGCTCACTTTTGCATGCATGCAATTCAAATTTCAAGTTGACTTTAATACTGAAAAAATAAGGCCTGCATGCTCCGCATGCTTGATGATAATAACTTTAATGGCCCTCTTTATTATACTGATGACTGAATAATTGTCCTAATGTGCTCCCGGTATTAAAGGTCCTCAGTCAATTCTCTATTTATCAAAAACGGAACATTACACACAAGTAGTGGTGCCCTAAACACAGTCCACATAAGCAGTAGCAACCTTCACACAAGTAGTAACACCCTCAAACCAACTCACATACGTAGCAACATCCTCAAACCAACCCACACAGACAGTGGCCCACGCAAAACAGTCCAACAAGGTAGCGGCCCTCCAACACAGGCAACGGCATCCTCAAGTTGGCCAGGACAGGCCTCAACAAGGTGGGCAGCAGCCCTAACAAGCAGCGAAGGCCTCAGTGCTAGCAACAACACCCTCACAAATGGCAGCGGTAGCTACAGGCTTATCAAAACAAGAAGAGGTAACCTCAAACAAGGTAGTGGCACCCTCACCCAAGCAGCAGCAGGTAATGACAGCCTTCAAACAAGTGGACGACAACCTTAGATGGGTAGATAACAGTCCTTGACAAAGAGATGGCAGCCCTAGAAAGTCAACTTAGCTCTAACCAGACTTAGAAACCCTTGATGTCTCCCATACAAGGCCGTTGAAAACCCTAGGCAGTCACACAAAAAAATCAAAGCTAAGATATGTCTTCAAGATGATACATAATGAAAGGTTAGGCTAGCTTTTATAGCCTCTCAATCATCTTCTAGAAGACTAGAAGGTTCTCCTTCTAATTTTTCATTGAGGTTAGGGTTTACTCAAAGAGGCCAAGACGTCATACACTTCAGGAGGTTCCACATATAAAATATAATTCAATGTTAAGACGTCTTAGGAGAAGGTACCAAGAACAAGACCAAGGGTCAAGTTACCACACTCAAAGGGGGGGCACTAACACATAGGACCAACAAGGGAGAAATCAACACAAGACCAAACCAATATAAGGCTAACCACAACTCAAGGAGAGGTGTAACAACAAAGTGGGAAAACAACCCTTCCAACCACAAGACCAAAGGTGTAGCAACAAGGTGGGAAACAACTCTTCCAACCACAAGACCAAAGGTGCAACAAAAAGGAAGGATAAACAAACTTTTATCTCTCTCTCAGTGTATGTGGTCCACAAGTGTTCCATGCAATAGCTGGAAGTTTTAACATCACCATATAAGGAAGGTTCACACTAGATGATGTGATCCTCTAGTCCTATTGACTGCTCCTAAGGTCAATGCTAGTGAATCCATCAAGGGGTGGCCAGTCCCTTGATGAAACAACCTAGCTCAACCATCTCGAAGACCTAGGAGAGGAGGGCATCACACATCATCATCTTTAATAACTGACCAAGATCTTACATTCTTAAAGAATGGCTCTCAACCCTACGCTAAGCTTCAATCCCAAAGTGAATCATGTTGATCAACCCCTTGGTCACTAACCAAAACCTCCTTTCTCCTGGAGAATGGTCCTCAGCCCCAGGCTAAGCTTCGGTCCCAAACTAAAAGTTGATCAACCACCTGCAAGACCTGCTTGGTCCTTAAACCAAAAATCTTCCTGGTCCCATACCAGGATGTCTCTGTCTCAGTCTGTAGGATCTGCTTGGTCCTTATCACCAAGGAACTGTCTGGTCCTTGACCAAAATGCCCTAGAGATAGATATGGACCCTAGCCACATGCTAAGGATTTTTCCATGGCATCAACCTACTTGGTCCCATACCAAGAACCCCAATAGAGTGTTCGGAGCCCTAGGATACCTACTAGGGACTTACACTGCCTGGTTAACTGGCCAAGAACCCTAGTTAACTGACTAGGGTGCCATCCTCCTAGAGAATGGCTCTCACAGTTGCATTATCTTTAACATAAGGAAGGTCCTCCACTTCAGATAAGTTATCAAATCTACTTTATTTTGTTAATTAAATTTTATTTACTGTTGCTACACTATTATTTATGATTTTACTTCAGTAGTATTATTTTTATTGTTTATGATTTTACTATGTACATCTACATTATTTAAATTTTGTTTAAAACCCTAACTTTAACAGTGGTGACAGGTGCTCAATGTAGTAAATAAATCACCCAAAAAAAAAAACTTTGCCTATAAGCCCACTTTTACAAATAAGTTACTTTTTGAAATAAGTGATCCACTTTCATAAAAAAATGGGAAGCACTTTTACAATGAAGTTACTTTATAACTTAAAGTTACATGAACTTTTTCAAAAGGTAATAAAGGGGAAGGACTTGAACTAAACACCTCTTACTTAATAAACTAACTTTCAACCAAGTGAGTTAACCAAGAGATTTAGAAATATTATGATGGAGAATGGAGGCGGTGTTGTTATTGTTGTGAGAGAGCATGCCTACCCATAAAACCTTGTTTTTGGCCTGAAAAACACATTTACATAGCCACGCACAAACAAAAAATGGAATTTTGAAACCAAAATTTTTCAAATTTGGGGTTAGACCTTGGTTAACTTATCCGGAAAATGCAAATTTTCTCATTGTTTCTAGTTACCAAGTCCGTACAAGATGCATGGAAAAGAGCATATGCAGTCAAGAAAACCTTTTTCTACTTTATTTCTCATTCACTGAGTTCACACAGAGCGCATGGCAAAGAGTATATGCAGTCAAGAAAAGGTAACAAACTAGGAATAAAACAGAAAACCAGGCTAAAATATAAAACAATATGAAAAAGATTTTTTTTAAATCTCAATATACCTCCGGATTTGGTATTGTTTCTGGTTTAACAAGTTTGCACAAGCATGGAAAAGTGCATACACAATCAAGAAAACTCTTTCTGCCTTGTTTCTCATTTGCTGAGTTCACACAGAGTGCAAGGCAAAGAGCATAGGTAGATCGAACAGGTAACAAACTAAGAATAAAACAAAAAATTGGGGTAAGAAACAATAAGAGAAACATTTAAAAAAATCTACAAAGTAAGCAATATACCTCAAAATCTAGTAAATGGTGGTATCTTGGGCAAACAAAAACCTTTTCGAATGAAGGAAAAAACGTTTCCAACTGAAAGCACTACTCTAGACGCAATGGAACAACTGTTTCAGCCCAAAAATGCACAAAAATAGTAGAATCCACACATCCTTTGATGCATGCAGCTACATTGATTCAAGATCTCGATCAACAATGAGAGCAGGTCTTCAGAACTGATCTAATACCATGTTCAACTAAAACATGGTATTTTCACACCAGTCAAACACTTTAATCAACCGCTCACACAAACAGAGCATGAATCAACACACTGATGTTTTTACGTGGTTAAAAGCCTCGAAAAGGGAAACAGTCCACTGTCTCAGCCAAATAGCTACTTGAGGCAATATATTAATAATGCAAAAGGAAAAAGAATTTACACATGAGTTTCTCACAATTAATCATCAAGCAAATGACCCTCCAAGCTCTTTAAATAGAGATCGTGGACGAAGCAAATGTTAAACCACAGATCAATAGTCGTTAAGATCGAGGTGAAGATGAATTGTTGGACCACTATGTAAGATGTATCGGCAGGTCACTATGTCTAGAACATGTTGCGACTATCCAATTACATAAGTACAAAGGCATACTAATGCATACTAAAAAAAAGACTTTACCTAAAGACACACATTAGACCAAGTTGATCTTAACTAACTCCTAAGTGCCTAAATATCTTAACAACCTAATAGAAGACTATGCCCCACAAACTAAGCTTGGTACAAAAAACAGTGAGGATGTCAAGGGTACAATGGAAGGTGTGACTGAGAATTGGGTTTCACTTCCACAAGTTTCCCACACTTCTTGTAACTCCTCCAGCTACAATTTCAAACCTCAATGATTACCTATCATCTTTCTTCTTGTCAATGTCAAATATTGATTGAGTGGCAAAATGGACAACTTTTGAGGTATCTAAATATAGGGAAATTTCCACTTTGTGCCCTACATAGTACAAGGTGGTATTTGAAGCAGTTGATTCCATTGTTCATTTCCTTCCCACACAACTTGCATGTCAACTTCTATCGATTATGAGAGTCAACTGCCTCATCATATTCCCATAGTGGGTCCAATGTTTTTGGCATTTTCGTAGGGCACTTTCCTAGGGCACAAGAAGAAATGGAAATCAACACAAAATGATGCTGCAAATAAAAAAATTGAGCTAGATAAGCATTAAATCTCCCATTTAAAAATCAGCAAGAAGAGGCAAATCTAATGGCATCGCAAACCCTATAATAAATCTCAAAAAAAAATGCAAGCATAAATTTTTATACATATTAGGGAACATGGAAATGGTATACTGGAATCAATCCCCACTCCACAATAGCTCCGCTAGGTGATGAAAACACTAGATTCCCCCTTGTTAGCTCAATGAAAGACAGTGACAAACTCCTTTGTCTCAATGGCCGACCTTTGTATTTCAAAGCGAGGGTAAAAAAGCCACAAAACTGGGTCTTAAAGCATAGAGGGTAAGAAGAAGACGATATTTTCCATCGGCCCATGATATTATCAGAAAACATTACGATATTTTGAATGTATTGCAATATTATTGCCAGTGAGAGAATATCTCGCAATATTTTAAGGAGGATAATATCATTTCCTTTAAAAATCGCAATATATAGTGATATTTACGATATTGGAGTTATATTGATGATCACTAACAAAGCAGGTTAACAACTTAACATCATAACATACAGTTCTAAGAGGACATGACATCATAACATCATAACATGCTGTGCTAAAAGGACATGACAATACCTCATGATAAATTTGAACAAGTTAGAGCATACACCAGAATTGAGAAGGAATATGGAAGATCATATGAAATTATTAAGTGATCATCGTTCTCAGCCAAGGGATTGGAAGTCTAGACTCTAAAAAATTTAATGATACTGAGAAACTGAATGCAAGGGGCTCATTGGATAGCAAAGATGATTTTTATTGGCCACAGAACTTCTAGATGAGAACACCAGAACTTCTAGAAAAGAAAACCATGTGACTTCGTTAAAGCTATTTGAAGACTGGAAAACACAGTGGGGTGGAGTGTGTAAAGCCCAAAGCGGACCAACAGTTTCTTGAGTATGTCTGCAGATATTGTTACAGATATGCATCTGGGCTCCTAGATGCATCTGGCAATTCCGCAATCAGCATGAGATCTGCAATGCGTTAATGTGCTCCATACTGTAGCAGGACTGCAATCTGCAAAGGTTTGTGTGTTTCATACTACATGGTAGAACTGCAGTTCCTGTCGCAGGCCTACAAGCCCTACTGCAGACCTGCAGCTTCTACATAGGGCTTGCAGACTTTGCAGCAGACATGCAGCTGCTATGGTGGCCTGACAGGTTCTGCTCCAGGCTTGTATGCTCAGTTCTGGACTTGCAGACCCCACATAGGCTTGTGGGATATGCAACAAGCCTGTGTGCCATGCAGTGAACCAGTGGATTCACTGCATGCCCCTGGGTCTTGCACCAGATGACAAACTCTGTTGCTGAGGACCTGTGAACTCTGTTATATGGTAGCAAGATATAGAAGAGATGAGACCTTTTTGTACCAACAAGTTTGTCAAAATATAGGGGCTACCTATATCTAAATTAGATGAGATTTGTCTTGGTGGCCTTCTGATGAAATTGTTTACCAGATAAATTAAGCCAATGTTGCACCATACGTGAAAAATGTGTAGTGCCATAGTATAAATAGCAGCAAATGCATAGTACCGTAGTATAAATAACAGGAAACCAAATTTCAACTTTGAAAATCTAGCATTCATTTTACCTCTGTTAAGTTGCAACAAGAAATGTGTGCAGAGACTTGCAACCAACATTTTTGACATGTGAAGCATTGTGCAACCAATTTGCCAGGAGTACCCATCATCCTCCACTGTCTCATATGATTCAAAAAGCCTATATTGCAACCATCTTTTCTAGTTGCTCATTTTCTTTGTATTCATTCTGTATCCTTTCATAGAGTCGTTTCACTGCACTATAGTTTAAAACGGGCTTCTTAGAAAACTTATTTTTTTCACCATCTTCTCCAATGCTAATTACAGCTCTGTTCATTCCATTGGCAGTAGAGTTAATGCGCACTGGGAAACCATAATACTCTAGCTCGTTTTCCAGCAGTCTGCAAGCATCATCAGGTCTGCCTGCTAAGCAGAGCCCATCAACAAGCAAACCATAAGTTATTTCATCAGGATCAAATCCCATTACGTTCATTTTGGTAAACAAGTCAACAGCTAAATGTACATGACCAGACTTGCACAAAAAGTTTACAAGCGTGTTTAAGGAAATAGTATCAGGTCCAAAACCAGCACTATGCATCTTCTCGAGTATCTTCATTGCAGATTCCATATCCCGTGCCTTGCAAAATCCATGCAACAGGACATTATATGTATAGCAGTTGGGAACAACGCCATTCTCGCACATCTCGTTATACAAGTTGCAGGCATCTTCAAGTCTACCTGCTGTAAAAAGTCCTTGAATAATGGCAGTAAAAGCAACAACGTCAATTGGACAATTTGATTTCAAAGCATTCCTGAATAATCTCACGGCCTTATGAACAGCTCCGGCTTTCATAAGATTGTCAAAAAGTATTGTGTGAATATAGGCATCAAAACCTGAGCTGTTTTCAATGATACGTTCATAGAGATCAATAGCATCACTCTCCCTACCCGCTCTAAGAAGCACTGTCATCAATGCACTACAAGTATACCGATCTGGCACATACCCTCTGTCCAACATATTGGCATAAAGATCCAGAGCTTCGGATAGATAACCTAACTTACAAAGACCATTGAGAAGGGAATTACAGGCGATGATATCGAGTGGGAAGTCCACTTTCGGAAAAAGATGCAAAGCCGAAATTAATTTTCCAGACTTGCAAAGACCAGATACGAGAGAGGTGAACGTCACTGAATCCGGCTTTAAGCCCCTCTCATGCAGCTCATAAAAAAGAGAAATTGCATCATCATACCTATCTTCTTTGCAAAAACAATGAATGAGTATATTGTACAGAACTAGGTCAGGAACGTGCCCTTTTGATTCCATGTCATCCCAAATCTCCAGGGCCTGGCTGAACAGGCCAACTTTCCAAAACCCTCTGATCAGAGAAGTATATGTGACAACATTAGGGCTGCATCCACCACTTTCCATCTTATTTAAAACCTCACGGGCTGCCTCAATATCCCCTGCTCTGCAATGCCCATTAATCAGAGAACTCCAAGTGATAACAGTAGGAACATAACCAGACTTTATCATTGAACCCACTATCTGCAAGGCCTCCGTTGTCTTCCCATCCTTGGAAAGCCCATCAATGAGCATTGCATATGTCCCAAAATTGGGCACGTATCCTCTTCCCACCATGGATTTTAACAGCCTCTGAGCCTCGTACAGACTCCCTACTTTACAAAGCCCATTGATAGCAATAGTGAATGTGAAAAAATTCGGAGATGGAATCAACCAAAACAGAGAAGAACCCATGCTCACACGATTCGACTTGAACAGGATATCAAGAATTACATTCTGGGCAAGAGTGTTGGGCATACAGCCATAACTGGGTATTTGATTGAAGGTGTCAAGGGCTTCTTCAACCATACCTGCGTGCCTGTATATTCTGAGAAGCACAGTAACAGTCTGTGTATTGATGGCGCAGCCGATGTCTCGTAATTGTCCAAGGACCCCGTGTGCAGTACCGCATCTGCTGATGAGCTTATTGAGCGTTTCAGCAATGTGGCTATAGGCATCAGTCGTGTGCTTGTAGCCGGGTCTGTTTCCGAACCAGATAAAGAGGTTCAACGCCATTATGTCTGACGGGCAATCTGTAAGGACCTTCTGTACCAACTGTGAGCTAATTTTAACTGGGAATTTCTTCCACATAATAATCTCATGTAACCCTCTGCGCTACACGCAATTCGCACCCATGAATTGAGTTTCGCTCTCATTTTTTCATTGGATTCAGAAACCTTTATTGAAATCGCATTCGCAGGTGTTGAACGAGTGAGGTATTTGCGTGAACCAAAACACTGGAAATTGTGAACAAACAAATGGTATGCCAGAGGCTATCACACCAGCGTAGAAGCCGTCAAAATCTTAAATATTTATCACTATAAGAATGTATCTACGATGAAGTCCGGTTTGAGAACAGGAGCTACTGGTAGAGCGGCCTATTTGGCACAATGATTTTGGACACTTACAGCGTCCTACGTCCTTTCCGGGGTAGAAGTTAGGTAACGTTCTATACCGAGCTTACTGAGTAGGAGTTGGAGTTGTTTTTTTAGGTTAGGGAAATCGGTAACACGTCCGGATTACTTGGCGAGGCTCAGGTATCGAGCAGGGAGTTGTTACGCAACATAAAGTTATATGACTAAAAGTATGCCCTAAAGAGGTGCAATAATACGTGTTAGATTTGCTATTTTATTTAGCCCTTCGTAAGTATATTTGGCTTATAGGCTTTTTTTTATACTTTTGGGAGGTGGTTGTTCCCATTAGAGAGTAAAAAAAGACATAAATATGTAAAATTAAAATGAGGTAGTGCAAGAGTACAATTAATATCACAACAAAATGGAACACTTCAATTTATCAAAAGATAGAGAATAGTCCGACTACAATTAATATCACAACAAAATGGAACACTTCAATTTATCAAAAGTATGGATGATTTTAAGGAACCATTCTTATTTAAAAGTGTATAAATGTTGACAAATCTTACCAATTCTTAAAACGCCAACTATAAAATGTTTCGCGATATTTTCAAATAATATTTTAATTTCCAAAGATTTTATATCGTTTATATAATAATTTGGCGATTTTTAGGGTGAAAACAGATTGCCCCATCAAAATTGGGCCAAACAGGGCTTCAAAAAATGCAAAATGGCGAATCTTATTTTGGAGAAAAAACCCTAAAAATAACCCATGGGCTAAATTTTGCCCCTAAAATTATTCATGATCAAAAGATAGAGAATAGTCCAACTCAAAATAGATAACAAGTTTATTGAACTTAACAGTGTTACACAATAGCAAATAGGGCTTTCCAATTAACATCACATTATACAACGAACATGCGATGGCATGGGAGAAATTTATATCTTGAAGAAAAGACTCCAATGTGTTGTAATAACTATAAAGAAAGAAAAACATGTTTGATAAGAACACATGTATTCAAACATGGTGTTCCAAACATATTGGGCCAGTTGCAATCTTGGATGAATTGCAGCAACTTTTAATCCATCAACCTGCCTTGAATGATTAATTAGAACTTGATGAATTAGAAGTTGTCGCAATCTTAGATGAATTGCAACAACTTCTAATCCATCAACCTGGAAAATAACTAATAGAATTTACAGCCTCTTAAATCGATACCTGACTTCTTGAGATAATCATAGAGATGAATGATCAATTTATAATGAAATAAAAAGCATTTCAAAATGGATGCGATAGAGCTAGCATTCACCTAGGATGTAATAGCAACATAATTTGAAACATTTCGAAATTCCTTTGCAGCCAATGTAGTGGGAAATGTCTTAATCGGTACCTGACTTCTTGAAATGATTATAGACATCAATGATCAATTTATAATGAGAACAAAAGCATTTCAAGATGCTCGCTCTTGATATATATCCCCCATACACCAGTTCATTATATATTATGATATATATCATATTCATCAACACGGTTTCATTCTTTAATATATAGCAATGTAGTGAACAGTCTCTCCATCCTTGAACAACATCTAACTTCAAAATCAAGCCAAATATCTTACTTGGTTGAGGGTATCAATAACAACAAATTTTCTCCCCGGATGCAGGTGATGAAAGTCTAGCAAGCAATGATGGAACGAACATGGCTACCGTGGCAGAACCACAATCAAACTGCCATCTCATCCCACCGCCATGTACTCTGCACTTATTACGCAATGATGACGTGGGTCTGGTTTCCGAGGCAGGACAGGTCGGTCATCATATGTGTTTAAATGTCGGGACCTTGGCTGATATGACTGTCATGTTTATTATTGACAGATGCACCTCCATTGCTACAACAAACCCTAATGTCGATGACATGCATTAAAACCAAGATGATGCTCCTACGAGTGGGAAGGCCACGATGGCTGTCATGGCTCACCACCTTCGTCCTCCTCCCCTCCCTCCAAGACAACATTAATTGGTCTCTCTTGACGATGCTTTGTCAACACGTATCCGCTAAGATGGCGGACACCAACATTTACCAGCCAAGGTCGGATATGACCATGCGGTCACTTCACCTGATGGTCGTAGTGCGGTTTGGCTCTGTTAGGGACTGGAATGGGTACTTCCTTCATTACTCCCCTTTAATGGTTGATAAGCCTTCCAAAGATATTATCGTGGACATGAAGCTTTCGATCCCAGTCCGTCAGTCTCTTCCTCTGGTAAGAGCTCTGGTCTTGATCTTGGTTATTCTCCTTCTCTTCTTGTTCGGCCTGCTCTTGTATGGTATGATCTGTGTGCATTCTTGTTCTTCCTAGTTTTTGTTGAGAGAGCCGTCATGCCCACCATTATTGGTCTTTGTTCTGCGACTGAACCATTGTACTATGTCTCGGAAGCGTGGTACGCCCCGTCGAGCTAACAGTGGGGACGACGGAGCGCAACGGGGGGCGCTTCTATTACGGGTGGATGGTTATGCTAATGATATTTTTGCGTCGGTCCACAATCTAATCGACGACTGGGAAACCAGGCTGGTCAATGACAACCTAGCTCGTGGTATTGGTGGTGGAATCCTGAACCATTACTGGATTGTTAAAAACATGATGGGTTCGATAATGGAAGAAATGATTGGCACTTGGAATCATACTCGAAGTTCTGCTCTACAGGCTAAGTCCAAAATACTGGAATTAGACATTGTTATCACTCACAAATATGCTATGACCGCATGTAAAAAATTAGCTATGGGACTCGACTCGACGGGAGATTGGGGGTACCAGCAACGTTTTGATGTCTCTATCAGGGTCAATGAATGTTGGCTCGATTCCTGCCACGCCACTCTCATCAACGGTGCCTTTTATGATACCGTCCACCATTACTCAACATCCTAAATGGATACGTGAACCTGATGCTTCTGCCTACAAAACTGCTCCCCTCCCGATTAAGCTTAGTGAACCGTCAACGAATGAGGAACTTTATGGAGCCTGTCCAATTCTTGAGTAAACCAAGGAGACGTAGGACCTTGCTGCTATTACTAGCGATGCTTCATAGTGAGCTTAGTTCTTTTTAGTTTTTTCTCTATGCTGATTACTTTTGTTTATATATAAGTATATGTTGTTACTAGTTTTATGGTTTTTCCAATAAACATTCCTAATACGTAAACTTCGACGTGGCCCCCCATATTATGCATGGATAATTGTAGCTTCTTTTTTTATAAACTCTGTAATTTTTGTATAAACATATTATCTATGCAGCAAAGCCCCATCTGTCGTATGGGTTATTGTGCCTCCTCATACTACTACTGTTGAATTTTCTATTTTTGACAGATCGGGGTGGTAGGTTAGACCACCCCACTCACCTGTCCAGAATACTTCACATTTTGTACTTTTTTGTATAAATGATTAATACAATGCAGACTTACATAAAAAAAAATAACAACAAATTTTCTTAAAAAATAATGTATGGAATACGATAGAATTCAACTGTTTAGGCTGAAAATAGCCTCTTTAACTTGATTTCATATTTCAAAAACACAAGTCAAAGAATCCATGCACATCTGCTTCGAATATAGAGGTATCAGTTCGAGAAAACAATAAACAATGAAGACATAACAGACATAATACATGTATTTCTACAGATTTCCCAATTGTTTAAAATCTTTAGATCCAATATTTTGTCATGTAGAATCTTTAGTACAATATTTTGCCAATATTGTACTTAATTTAAGTTAATGCAAAATTTTAAAATGGATACTTAAGCACAAAATTTAATGAAAAAATACAAAAAAAATTAACCACTTTAATTAAACTGTTTTCAGATGTACAATTAAATGTTAACATATAATTAAGTGTGAGTTAATGATGATAAGTTTTCTTTTTTTTCGCTCCAATAAGATTTTAATTTTTTTTGGATCTCGGAAATTTTTTGCAGCCTTCGGCTCTGGTTCGACCCCCGTTGGAGGACCCGGTTGAGCTTTTGTTTGCAGGAGTTGTGTTTGAATGGGAGCATTGGAGTGGTTATGTGCCATGGGTTTGTTTGATCTGGTGTCTGTTGGATTCTCCTTGGACTGATCTCCTTCCATCAGCGATTGGTACTAGTAATATGTTGTTTAAAGGATCATGGAAGAGCCTCAACCTCATCAATTGGTTGTTGTTTTGCAGGATTGTGGAGTGATTTAGCAGGGCTGCGTGCCAGTCTTCTGGCTCAAGTTCCTTTGGTGCTGGTGTTCTGGCCTTGTGTTATTTTGTAGGTCGTTGTGAGCTGCTGAGAGGCTTCTTGCCAGAGCTTGAGATCCCGCTTTTCCCTGGGTTCCTTTGGTGACTGTCAAGAATCTCAGGTTTCTTGTTTTTCCCTGTCCCGATGGCCTTCAGAGGGGGTCCTCCCCCTCCTCTTCCTCCTGATATTGACGGGTTCAAAAGGCTAATTGCCTCCTGTGGTAAGAGAAAGGGCAGCCCATTGGCTTTGACTTTTGTTAAGAAAGCAAACATTCCTTATATGTAATTTCCTGTCGCTCGTCCTCGCTCGACTACTTTGAACCTAGCTGAGTGTGGGCTCATTGGTTAATTTACGGGTCTTTCGCCTTCTCCTAAGGCAATTGACGGATGGGTTCAACGAAACTGGAGGCCTCTAGTATCTAAAGGAATCTGTAATCATCTGGTTGGCAGAGGTTACTATGTTTTTGTGTTTGATTTAGCTGATGACCGAGACCTTATTTTTTGAAATGGTCCATGTTTTATGGGTCCTCAGGGGCTTTATCTGAATAAGTGGACTCTGGATTTCAATCCTACCCAGGACGTTCCTTCAGCCATGCCTGTTTGGGTAAGGCTTACCCATTTACCTCTTCATTGTTGGAACTCATAATCCTTGGAAACTATTGGGAATAAGCTCGAAAAGTATATCGATAGGGCCGAAAGAAAAGAGTAGTATTCATGTGCAAGAATATGTGTGGAAGTAGATTTAGAGATAGGACTTGCTAAGGTGATCAAGATAATTGTTGCCGAGTGGTCACACATTGAGGAGCTTGATTACGAACAAATCCCTTTCAAGTGTTATCATTGCCATGGATATGGCCACTTTGCTTGAAATTGCAAGAAAAAATCAGAAGGAGAATTTGATAAAGAAAAGGCTGATCAATGGACACAAGTTCAGAAAGCAGGCACCTCCAAACAAGATAACAGAATGAAAGGTAAAGGAGGAAAATCAGGGAATGGAGTAATTCCGGCTGCGAAAAAAAAAAAGTTACCTTTAAATCCTTAGGGTGTGGAAAAAGTTACTGCTTCTTCAAATCCTTTTATTGTCTTAAGTCCTTCTGAAGTTCAGAATTCTCAGGTTCTCGAAGAGGGAGAAGTGCACCAATCTGATGTGCATCAAGGGGAAGGTGAAGAAAACTTCGGGATACAAGAACAATATGGACCAATACTATTAGAAACACCATGTGTATATGCAACAATGTAAGATATTCATAAATCTCCCATAGGTGGCACACCTTCTCCCTCTTATGCAGAAATTCTTAAGAAAAAATTAGTAGACTCTTCTGGTTCATCGGAAGAAGACTCAATAGAATAATTCACAAAAAAGGCAAGTAGGAAGTCTCGAAAGGAGGCCAAAGAATAGGAAGTTGAGAGAATAAAGATGTAGGGTATTCAGGTTACAATAGAAATGTCATTAGGTAGAAGCAAGCGGAATAGACCCCCAAAGGGAAGGACAACTCCCTTTTCCTCGGGTAAATAATGTTGATCGTCTCCTGGAATTGTAGGGGACTAGGGAATCCCATGAAAGTTGAAGCAGTAAAAGATTTACTAAGAATGGAACCCTATGATATTCTCCTGCTCCAAGAAACAAAAATAGAAGAGGAATCTCTATTATCCTTAAGCAGATCAAAGTGGAAAAAAAAGCAGGCAGGGCTGTTAGTTCAAGGGGCACTTCAAGGGGCCTTACTACCTTATGGTATGAGGACAAGCTTCTCCTAAATTCTTTGTGTGCTTCTCAACATTGGATTTACATAGAATTATTGCATAAAACAAGTAAGATCTCCATTGCTCTATTTAACCTTTATGTCCCTGTAAATATAATAGAGAAAAAAGTCTGTTGGAATTCGTTGTCTGATTTTTTGGAAATCCACTCTCCCATTAACATTATAGTGGTCGGGGATCTCAATATTATTCTAGATCCTAATGAGAAAAGTGGAGGAGTACGGGGCATAGATCCTCTTCAGGTCATTGTGGAGTCTTTGATCCATGATCGAGATCTTATTGATTTCAAACCCAAGAAATGGCGGTTTACTTGGGCCAATAATAGAGTTGGGGCAGCCAGAATTTCTACTTGCTTGGGTAGATTTATGGTTCATAACTCTTTGATGGATGGGAAAATAATCTCTTCCAAAAATTTTTCCAGGTTTGCTTCCGATCACCATCATATATCCCTCGTGTTGGAAGAAGAGGAAAATCTTGGTCTTATCTCGTTTCGTTTCAATCCTATTTGGATTAAGAGGGATGGTTTTTGGGATATAATGTCTCAACCATGGGCCCAGTTTGTTGACGGATCCCCCAACTATGTGTGGGAACAAAATTAAAACGTACAATATATGCTCTAAAAAGTTGGACTAAAACACCTCTCATAACTCCAATGAGTAGTAGGCAAGAGGAAGTGCGCGTTTTAGCTGAAATTCAGCTGGGAATGGAGGAATCAGACATTTCTAAATTACATTTAGCTAAAGAACAGTCAGCTCAAATGAATTATTTCCTTTCATTTTGCCAGGAAGAAGAGCATTTGCGCCTTAGTCACGCAGCCTCTAGCTGCAAGCTGGGGATAAAAATTATGTATTCTTCCACAGGCAATGCAGAGCCAGACTATCTAGGAACCACATCACAGAAATAATTTCAAGAGAAGGTGAATTCATTAAAGGTCAATCACATTTACAACAGGCTGCTCATATGCACTTTCATCATCTGTTTCATGAAGACGACATCATTGATGATGATGTGAATGTTGATTTCTTATCCAACATTCCCTCTCTAGTTAGTGTTGAGGTTAATGTTGGATTAGTAAAACCTTTCTCTGAAATAGAAATTGTGGATGTTATATGGGCAATGGAGCAGGATAAAGCCCCCGGGCCGGATGGAATCTCTATCTATTTCTACAAAGCATGTTGGAAAATTATAAAATATGATCTTTTACGTATGATTACAGCCTTTCTCAAAAAATCCAAAGTGAGAGGGTGCACTAAATCTACTTTCCTAGCATTGATTCCAAAGGAAGTTAACCCAACTTCTTTTCACAGATTCTGGCCTATCTCACTTTGTAACGCCTCTTACAAAATTATGGCCAAACTCTTAGCCAATAGACTTAAGCCTTTGTTAGGAAATTTAATTTCTCCTCTCCAGTGGGGGTTTGTTAAAGGCAGATATCTGATAAATAATGTGATTCAAGTGCAAGAATCCCTCCACTATAGCTTTCAACAGAAGGAGAAGGGCATGATCATCATGCTTGATATGGAAAATGCCTTTGATAGAGACAAGTTCTCCTTTCTTTATCAAGTTCTTCTCTCTTTTGGTTTTATTGTTGAATTTGTCAGTTTGATAAAATCTTGCATTGACAGGCCATGGATAGCGCCCCTTGTTAATGGTAGACCAACAAATTTCTTCCAAGCTTTGAGAGGACTCTGTCAAGGGTGCCCTCTATCACCTTTCCTTTATATCTTGATGGCTAAATCTTTAAGTAGAATACTTACAATTGAATTGGTTGCAGGAACTCTCCCTAGTATTACGGCAGAAAGAGGGGTGGATCCTATAAATCATGCCCTCTTTGTTGATGATTCTCTTCTTTTGGGAGGGGCATCCTTAAATATTGCTCAGGTATTCAATGAAGTATTACAAAATTTATGTGTAGCATCAGGAGCTCTGATAAATAAAAGCAAGAGTGTTGTATATGGATAGAATGTTGACCACACAACAGGATTTGAACCCAAAATCCGACAACGTCTGACGTAAAGTACGTTTTTGTCAGATTGCAATGATGAAAAGTATTGTACCTCGATTCCTACGTCAATTACGAATTAGGTATTAGAACTAGTAGTACCATATTGATACCTAGCTAGAATCATCATAGCCCTACATCCCCTTGAGAACCGACCATTTGAATGCGCCTCCTCCATGTAGACTTACCAAATGCATCCAATGCATGGCCAAAAAAACACGTCAACTTCGTATCTGTGGGCTGAAGGTATCGTTCGACCCCTGCTCCCCTATTTTTGCACTCGATACCTTATTTTTGCAAACGATAGGCCGGATCAGGATCTCACAGTGACCAGTCAGAGCGCTTCAAAGGTTTGGTTCTTGTTGCTCTGGTCGTGTTCATCACTCTAATCAATAACCAATTGTTATGGCTTTTTACAGGTCTCAATGCTACTAGATTTACTATTTCCACTTTACATTCGCAATTATCACCATCTTCAGCCTATGCGCTCATAACCATATGCATTTTGAGCTTTCATCCTGGGAAAAGCATGAGCACCCTCTTGCAATGGCACTATTTGCAAAGGTCACTGGTTTTTGCACATCGACATTCCTCACACGCTCCAAAGGAAAACTGAAGCAGACATTAGAAGAAGTGATTAAACTTTGCAAGGAGGTTTACTGGTTGCAGATGTCATTGTAGCTAGAGCGGGGATCGAACGATACCTTCAGCCTACAGATCCGAAGTTGACGTGTTTTTTTGGCCATGCATTGGATGCATTTGGTAAGTCTACATGCAGGAGGAGGATTCGAATGGTCGGTTCTCGAGGGGATGTAGGGCCCTCATCGGTGCTATCGTCGGTCGTCATCCTAGAGAGTATTGATCGGATTTTGGTACTGGTCGGAGTTTATGATTTGGCCAAGAAGTGGCGATGACGACCGACTTCCAAGCCAAAACATTGACTCCATATACTACTCCATTTATACAACTAAACAACTTATATGATAATTATTAAAAAAATATAATATGTAACCAATTAACATAATTTATATAATAAAATAATAAAAATAAAACAAAAAATATATAACAAAAAAACTATATATAATATATATATATAACAAAAATAAAAAATATGTTATGCAAATGCAGCAGTTGTTGACCCAACAACTCTCCACCCACCTTCGTTACAACATTCATGGCCGATGGCCGATTTCCTTGAACCATCATCCTCCAATTCCGCCAATTACTACTCAACCTGTTCATTCCTGCTAAATAGCCTGTCCAAACAGACCGTTGGCGCCAAACATAGGAGGGTTTGGTGGGTTATGAAGGCAAGTAGTGTGAATTGGGTGGCATTTTTGGTTATTTATTAGGCCAATACCCGTTAAAGAGATTGGTATGGATATTCACCACTGCCGAGGGTTTGTAATTTCGTTATTTAATTACCATTGCTGCTATAAATAAAACAACATTTGAGAGAACCTAGAGGCTCTTGAAGAGGCGGGCCACGAATTCTGCAGCTCTAGATTCAACATCACCTTCTTCCCTTATAAAATCCCTGGTAAGTTTCTTGGTTTACTGTGAATTGATAAATTTCCCTGGTTATAATACTGAAGCGTAGGTAGCTAGGTTAAAATCGTTGGTAAGTTTCCTTTTTACTATGAATTTTTATCTTTTGCCTGATAATATTGTGTTCTGGAATGTCTGTCTGTGAATGCTCTGTTGAAGCAGGTCCTACTCTATGTGAGGCTCATCCATCCTTCTATTTTCCATTTCATTCCATCTGATCAAATGCATTAAGTCTAAGTAAGGGCAGTATATATAGGTGAATAGGGTTAGTGGTGATAAGAGTAAAGATAAGGGTAAGTAGGCAGGCAACTAAGTAAAAGGTAAATAGTATATCCAGTTCAATGATAATATTGAAGCTTGGCTAATCGCCAAAGGACTTTACTCTTGGAGCTTGGCTAATCACAAGATGGCAGGTCAGGAATGTTCCGCAACTAGCTTTCCACAATTGAACTTTCTACAATTAACCTTCCACAACAATCTTTTCGTAATCTGCAGGAATTCCTTCCTTCCACAATTGCGGGTTGCGGATTGTGGATCTGCTTTTCAACTTTTCTCGAAATTGCTTCCGCAACACTTCTTCTGCAATTGCAGATTGCAGTTCTGCTTTTCAATTACTTCTGCAAATCTCTTCCGCAATAGTCTTCTCACATTTTTAACAAGCTTGTACCTTGACATTGCGGAAACTTTTGTAGACCATTGATCTTTCTTTCTATTATGATCTGGGCCGTCCAAATCTTCACTTCATAGAAACTTAGCATTAAAATGCTTCCGACTTTCACTTGGCCAACTGTGTTATTTTGTCTTTTGCAAATCTCTTTGGACTATTTAACCAACAATTTTTTGTTATTCCCTTGTCATTACTGAATTCCTTTAACATCAATGACAACCATATTCAACACTAAACTTATACCTTATGGATTATGCTCTAACTCTTTTCACTCTCTACACATGTTTTCATGGTTCGAATCAATCATTATGTTTTTATATTATCATTTTTAATACAGTCAAACTCCTTCTAAAAACAAAGTTCAATACTTATTTTTTTTATTGTTGATATATATAACTTAAAATTATAAAATATATTTGATATCACTTCACTTTTGATTAAAATTAGAGAATATTTATCTAGTAAATCCGCTATAAATATTATAAATAATTTGAAAATAAATATTTTATTTAGAATACCCAGTATACTCTTGTCAATTGAAATACACATATTTTTTTTTAACTCTTTCTTGGAAGGGTTGACTGAATATATTTGATCACTGCTCACAAAGGCTTTATGCATCCAAATAAAACAGTAACGATCACTTCGTTGTTTCATATGAATTTTTCCCTGAATCAACTCGTATACTTTTACGCACTCACGCATTTGTTGTAGCATATGATCTACAACCCATGGAAAATGTATGGGCTATGAATGGATCGCTTCCCATTCAACATCCATGAAAAAAGCCAACTCCCTTCTCAAGGCTATGGTAGCCCTGCGAAATCGCCCATCTGTTGCAAGTTCTGCGGGACTTAAAATAACGAATAATTTATGTTTGTTTCATGGACACAACAACATTGTGAAGAATATTGGTTTCAGCGGCTTCTCAGTTCCCAGTGTTGTTGAGGAAGGAGATTCAAGATATATTGAGAATTGGGAAGACAAAGAAGAATATGTGGATTCTTGTGGTATGACTTCTGAAGTGAGTACAGTGTCTGAAGGGGTTCGAAGGGAGCAGGTGTTAGACATTTTGGAGTTCGTAGAAAAAGTAAATGTCCGACCAGATACCAATGTATACGCACGCCTCTTGCAAGGTTGCGTCAATAGCAAGCCTCTTGAAGAAGGTAGGCTAGTCAATACCCATATAATCAATTCTTTATTTAATTCAAACCTTTTTCTATTAAACATTATTGTAAATATGTATGCCAAATGTGGAAGTATGGAGGATGCACGACAAGTGTTTGACGGAATGTACGAACGAGAGATGGTTACGTGGACTGCACTAATCTCAAGATATGTTCAGAATCAACACGATGAAGAAACCCTTAAATTATTTCCCCCGATGCCGAGGGACGACATGAAACCCAACGAATTTATGTTTTCAATTGTTTTAAAGGCGTGCACAAGTTTGTTGACAGTGGAATAGGGTAAGCAAGTTCATTATGATGCCTTCAGTGGGTTAGAGCTTCATGTATTTGTGGGGAGTGCCCTTGTTGACATGTATGCCAAATGTGGTCATTTGCAGGATGCACAAAAACTGTTTCACGAAATTCCTGAACGAATCGTTGTGTCATGGAATGCTTTGATTGCTAGCTATACCCAAAATAATAATGGTGTGGATGCCTTGAAACTCTATTGGCAAATGCAAGGAATAGGTATGATGCCCAGCGTATTCACATTCTCTAGCATTCTTAGTGCATGTGCAAGTCTAGCAATCATGGAACAGGGTAAGTGGGTGCATGCACACATCTTAAAAGAAAGGTACAAGCTAGATGTTTTTGTTGGGAATGCCTCGATTGATATGTAGGGGAAATGTGGATGCATAGACAATGCATGCCAAGTGTTTGATAGATTTCCTAGAAGGGATGTGGTTTCATGGAATGATATGATCACATTATGTGCCCTGCATGGACATGGCAAGGAAGTTGCTCGGCTATTTGAAAATATGCAATTGGCAGGCGTAAAGCCAAACCGCATTACAATTCTTTGTATTCTGTCAACGTGTAGCCTTGCTGGCCTAGTGAGTGAAGGTCGATTCTACTTTGATTCTATGAATCCAAAACATGCGATTACGCCAACAACATACCACTATGCTTGCATTGTTGATATTCTTGGCCGTGCTGGGCACATCAATGAGGCAGCAGATTTGATCAACGAAATGCCAATTAAACCGACTGCAACTATTCTGGGGAGCCTTGATGGGTGCCTGCAGAGTCCATGGAAATATGGATGTAGGAAAACATGCTGTAGAACGTCTATTCGAGTTGGAACCACATGATGTTGGACCCTGTGTGTTGCTCTCAAACATTTATGTTGCTTCTGGCAGGTGGGATGATGCAGCAAAGGTGAGAAGAGTCTCTCCAAATATCTCTACCAAAGTTTTGGACTACGGCAAATGATTTTTTCAAATCCACAAAACATTAAATAAATTTTCATGTTTTGTATCTTTGAATCTATTTTTAACATTCTACAATGCTTCTGTGTCTTGAACTGTGCATGATTTTATATATTGATAATTGAAATCTACCTGTCTTTTGACACAAT
Source organism: Pseudotsuga menziesii (assembly GCA_001517045.1). Classification (NCBI taxonomy): domain Eukaryota; kingdom Viridiplantae; phylum Streptophyta; class Pinopsida; order Pinales; family Pinaceae; genus Pseudotsuga; species Pseudotsuga menziesii. Next base: position 102,382 of record LPNX010573951.1, read on the forward strand.
TTAGAAATTTATATGGAAAAGACTACTGAAAAGAATAAAGTTGCTTCTATTCAGATTTGCGATACTGAATCATGGCTGAAAAGTGTAACATCACCTGCAAAAAGTAGGACTGACAAGCATAGTTGTATATTAGAATCATCAAAAGACCTCCTGTCATGTATGAGGAACACGCCATCTTTGTGGAATATGTTGTTGAATAATTCAGATTATAGTGACCAGGGCTTCTAATTTTCTAAAATCTCAGGCATTGTTATCTTCTTTAAGATCTAGTTGAATTTAATCAGTTTCAAATATTTGTGAAGACAATATCAGATATTTAACTATGGCATATTTAAAAGACAACAATTACCAGTTACATGATAAACTACAGGAACATCAGTGCATCTTCAAGATTTCCTTGTTTCTTGATAATCTAATTATTTGTTGCTCAGTTCCACTTAAAGAATTTGTTTTTGTGTCTAGGCATTTAGTTGTTTTAGAATTCTCCTGTGAAAAAAATGTAAAATTACACAGAAGCACAGAATCAATCTTAAACCTATTGTGCTTCTCCAAGTAAATTGGACCTGTCTTCAGCGAGATTATGCACTAACATTGCACTGTTTTCTAGTCCATGTTAGTTATTTAATTCTTACTTAAGAAAACCAATTTCTAACTTAAACTTTAAATCCAACGTTCAGAGTATGAAATCTCAAGTTTCTCTATTTGTTGACCTTGTTTACAGCAAGACCAGAGGTGCAAGAATCCGAGGATGGTATAGCTGCAGCATACTTAGCACAATTTAAGCATGTACTTTTTCCCATTACTGATAGAAACCCATACCTTACAGACGATACAAGACATGTTGTCAACTTTTCCAGATTTTAAGAGACCATGTAAGGATCTATGTATTGTTGTTTTTTAGCTAGTTATTATTTGAGGTGTGTTATATACTTTGACCGATTACAATTGAGGAGATACATAAAAAGGGAAATTATAATTTTTGAAAGGGAACTAAATCCAGATTCTGATAAGCAAATATTGTACTTCTTTAGGAATGAGCTGAAAAACATAGTTATGTTACTTTGGTATGCTTGCTATATCTGCATTTGTGAAAATATTTCTTATAGGCTCTAATGCCTCCTTCCTTCTCCTAATAGTGTCACTTTTGTAAATCCTTCAATCCTATCCCAAGTTGTTCTTAAGGGGAGATGTTAGGATATTTAGACACTTAGGAGTTAGTTAAGATCAACTTGGGTAATATATCCATTAGGTAAAGTGTGTTTCTTTAGTATGCATTTGTAAATATTCTAATCCAACTGTCACGATATGTTCTAGACATAAAGTGATCTGACAGTTCAACTTCTCTTAGATCATACGTACCATTGATCCATGGCTTAACACCCGATTGGTCCATGATCTCTATTTAAAGAGCATGGAGGGACCTTGGTTAGTTGATCGATTATGAGAAGCTCATTTGTAACTTTCTTCTTTTGCATAATAAATTGCTCCAAGTAGCTATTTGGTTGGGGCTGTGGATTGTTTCCCTCTCGAGGGTTTTAACCACGTGACAAACATCGGTGTATTGATCTGTGATCTATTTGTGTGAAGTGGTTTCTCTAGGTGTTCGGTCTTTTCGGAGTACCCTGTGTACCCGAACACTTAACACAATTTAAGCATGTACTTTTTTCCATTAATGGTAGAAACCCATACCTTACAGACGATACAAGACAAGTTGTCAACTTTTCCAGATTTTAAGAGACCATGTCAGGATCTATGCATTGCTATTTTTTAGGTAGTTATTATTTGAGGTGTGTTATATACTTTGACCGATTACAATTGAGGAGATAAAGAGAAAAGGTAAATTATAATTTTTGAAAGGGAACTAAATCCAGATTCTGATAAGCAAATATTGTACTTCTTCAGGAAGATGCAAGCTGAAAAACATAGTTATTTTACTTTGGTATGCTTGCTATATCTGCATTTGTGAAAATATTTCTTATAAGCTATTGTCAAGGATAAAAGTACCTCAACTATACTCTTATCCTTCCTATTATTTGATAGGATTCTCTTAACTTATTATGAATGAGAAACAATATAATCTCTATCAAACTACACTACTTAATATTGTCCGTGCTGCAGGATGAGTGGAGAAGGGGCTTAAAAGCATTAAAAATTGGTATGATTGACAAATTGAGGAGGGAAGTTCCTGCATTAGATAAAGAGTTGCAGGGGAGTTGTTCTTATGAGAATATTTGTTACAAACCTATTTTAATAAGGTTGAATCCATAGATAGAGTTGCAAAGGGAGTAAAAAAACAATTAGATGTTTTGAATAACTGCTTTCCATGTTGCAACATGTTCTTGTCCTAACATTTTATTGAATGTGTGTGAATGGTGTTAAGGTTATGAGGCCCCAAAGATTCCAGGATTTCTAGACTTATTCATTTGGATACTGTCTGACAGCTATTTGTTTTGCATCCTTTTTTAATATCTCATTTGAATATAATCCAATCAATGCTAAATGATTTTTACTTTGATTTGTTTGATCCATGCATGTTTTGGTAACTTTTTTAATGTGTGATTTTTTATGACATATGACAAACAAAAAAGTCTTGACATTGAGAGTGTTTGTCAATCGCTAGAGCTTGTTTTAGGGAAGCGTAATAAAGTTCAAGTTGAATATTTGGTTAAGTATTTGAAGATATGTTGCTTATTTTATAATGTATGTTTGTAGTGTGATTCTTTATGCTTGATGTGCTCCTCAAACAGAAGTGTATCTCAATATTAAGTGCCTTTATCTTCCTTGAGATCTGCCATTTCCTTATCTTCATTTATCTTCATTATTGGTCTCAACCTTGAGACCTACCATTTACATGCCATTGTAGACTCTCTGAGTAGGATACCATTCTACTATTATTCTTTAGGTAGAAGTAGATTTTGGTGTTTTGTATGACATTTATATATGTGTGCTCACACTTAAATGATATAATTTCTTGTGAGATCAATGGTCAGGAACATGTGTTTCCTTCTTGCGTGCATTGCTGGTATTGTGCTCATATCATTCTTGGTGCCACTTCTTTCTATGTGATACCATTTTTCCTTTTTTCCTTTAATACACTGTGCTATTCTTAACTTGCCTTAGCACCTTGTTATTATTTTTCAAGCTTACTGCTTTCTGTGCATTATGTCCTTATATTCTAGAATAATAAATAACATGCCATATAACTTTTGATTTCTTCCAAAATTGTTCATCAATTTTTCACTTTCAGTGGAACGCCATTTGTTAGATAGTGTAAGATGTCTGAGATGTTTTTCATGGAAGAAAATAACTTCTTTTGAGAGAAACAGTAAAGAGATACCTACAAAGTGAGTTTATTATAACTGGAGATTATGCCTAGGAAGCATTTCATGTATCTTAAAATGTTTTATCCAAACACATAATCACTCTAGAAAGTTTGATTTGGTGGATGCTTCTGAATCCTAATGATGATTCAAAAATTCCATATTGCATTAAATGATTAAATTCCCCACCACCTTATTGATTGTCTCTTCTGGAAACAAAAGTCTGGTTGGTTCAGTGTTTCATTTCGAATGATATTTATATTGGATTATCTTTAGACGAGTTTTAAGAATAATATTCACCCTAGTTTTACCTCTGTGCAGGGTATAAAAACTGACTTAGTTCTCTGCAGTTATGATGATCACATTCTTGTAAGTTTTTAATCATATTTTTGAATTTGTTCTTATTTGTCAGACAATATGTCTTGAATTGGTTTCTTATGTTGCTTTGGTTTCTCACATAGGTGATGTCAAGCCAAATAGGGACAATGGGGACAATGCTACATGCCAGGTTTATATTTATGTTTATAGGTGTTGTTGCAACTTTTGTATTTATGAAATTCTCATCTCCTTCATCATTGGTATAATCTTCTTTCATGCTTCTTTTATGACTATCTTGTAAACTTTACTATTTTAAAGGAGTTTCTATGGTATAAATGGTTTTTAAACAAAAAATCTTGTTATCCTCCTGTGCCTACATAATTCAACTTTGACAATGAGCCTAGTGCTTGGATAAGATAGATTTTCTAGTCATAGAAGGATGCATGCTGAGTTAAGCTTTTTCTTGCTCGTTTAAGCCCTAAGGCATTTAATATGAACATTTAGAGGATGATTTAGAGTCAAAAAGTTTAAAGGGTGAGGTATATGCCAAAATTCCTTAGTATGGAAGCTTCTAATATGATTCCAATTCCCTCATTGGAAGGCCCTTTGTTAGTGAAGAGTCCCTCAGGCTGAGATCAATCTTTATTGTTGGGGAATGATTTAAAGATCTTGTACTGAGACATAAGCAAAAATCCCTCATGGGTAATACTGCCCCTCATATTGTGTGAGAGTTGCACTTGTGATTTTGATCACAAAGATCGAGCTTGCCATGATAAACCCTTCATTATAAGAAATAGCCATGATAATAGTAACATTAGACAGGGTGCCAAGGTATTAAAGAAAATGAGTAAAGAAGAAATACCATGGCAGAATTTACAATTGAAGGGACATGGAACATGAAATCTGTCACTACCAAAGTAAGCAACTAAGTAGCAATCTTCAGGTAGGGAGCAACAGAGAAAACCTTGATAGAAAGCCTCTAAATACCTATCTACAATTTATAAAATCATATAAAGTTTGGAAAGATTTACTGGAAAATTTGTTAGTCTAATTGTAGATTTGTTACCTTAAAATCACAAAACCTATGCTAGAGAAGGTGCACCCTTTAGCCATTGAAGGCTACTTGCTAGATCATACAATTCTCTACTTGTCAAAGAGCTCTTAATTTGTTCTAGACAGTGTAATGTGCTTGTAATTCTGATCATATTTCCAAGCATACCAATTTTTTGAGATTATAAGTGTATATTTGGCATTATATCTAATACCTTGTTGCAGTGGTATACTTTTTTTTACATACCAAATAGTCAAGAAACATACATAAATAGTAAATGCATTATATACTAGAAAAATGTATTTTGTTCTTTATTGTTTGTTTTGAAGCTGATGTTAAACCTCTGTAAAGTTCCCTTTAGCTATCTATACGATCCAGTCCTTAAATTATTCTTGAAATTTCTCGTTTATAATTCACACAAGTTTTGTGTTTTATGCAATGATTCACTCTGAGTACAGGCTTCACTGAAAAAGTTACAAGGCTTGGATGGCAGTTTAGTGGAAGGAAGAGCAATTTTAGTGTGACAATTTGAAGGGACGACGAACATGAAATCTGTCACTACCAAAGTAATCAACTAAGTAGCAATCTTCAGGTAGGGAGCAACAGAGAAAACCTTGATAAGAAATCCTCTAAAGACCTATCTACAATTTATAAGATGATCTAAAGTTTGGAAAGATTTACTGGAAAATTTGCTAGTCTAATTGTAGATTTGTTACCTTAAAATCACAAAACCTATGCCAAAGAAGGCACACCCTTTAGCCATTGAAGAATACTTGCTGGATCATACAATTCTCTACTTGTCATAGACCTCTTAATTTGTTCTTGACAGTGCAATGTGCTCGTAATTCTAATCATATTTCCAAGCATACCGAATTTTTGAGATGATAAGTGTATATTTGGCATTATATCTAATACCTTGTTGCAGTGGTATAATTTTTTTTACATACCAAATAGTCAAGAAACATACATAAATAGTAAATGCGTTATATACTAGAAAAATGTATTTTGTTCTTTATTGTTTGTTTTGAAGCTGATGTTAAACCTCTGTAAAGTTCCCTTCATCTATCTATACGATCCAGTTCTTAAATTATTCTTAAAATTGCTCATTTATAAGTCACACAAGTTTTGTATTTTATGCAATGATTCGCTTTGAGTACAGGTTTCACTGAAAAAGTTACAAGGCTTGCCTTGTAGTTTAATGGAAGGAAGACCAATTTTAGTGTGACAATTTCTATGGCAGTGCTTGCAATGTCAGTTTCAAGACATTTAAACGAAGATCCATCCACCTCTTCACTTGTTGGTCACACCTACTCTCCTAGATGTGTCTAAGATTTGGGGACCATACCTTCGGACAACGGACCATATCAAAATAGAGAGGGCACTTGTATCAATGTTTTCCAAACATAGTCATGCCAAGAGATCGATTCCTCGAGCCATTATTCTTGCCAAGTTTTGGTACTGCAAAACTCATTGCTTTGGTGACATTCCAAGTGGTGACGATAGTACACAGGCTCATGCAAATGGCTAACTTCCACTTTGGTTGCCTTAGGCATCCATATCTATTATTCATGTCCTTCTGGCATTCCAAAGCCTCTTTGTTGATCCATCTAGGTTTTCTCAATATTGACAGCCCACCTTCATACACCTTATTGATGGATACTCAAGAGATTTCCAAGAGAGATATAAGCATGGGCATTCAGGTCTAGATGTACAAAAAGTATGAGAAACTACTAAAACTACTTCAAGGGCTTCTCAACCATTTAAAGGGGCTTATGCCTTTTATATGGATATTCATGGTGCTGTTGCCCATCACGTTGTTGCTTTCTCTGATGTGGGTCCTTCCTTTTCTCCTGTCTTTTTCTATAAGTGATGTTTGTTAGGTCAATGGATGGCTTTGGTCCATTGGCTTAGATGGCAATGATGGTAGATGGCTTGGATATCGATAGATAAACTCAATAGACTGGTTCAACTCCACCAGCATATGATCCAGAACTAGGTAATGTTTTAGGTTACCCAATATCAGTAATAGGGATATAACCAACATAGGTACTTAAGGTAGTAGGGGAAATACAAGGTAGAGCTAGCAACAATTCGAACCCAAAATCAACACTCAACAGCATCAGTAGAATTTGAACAAGTCACCTTAATCGACGAAGCGGTTGACCTCATTTCTCCAGACCCAGTTCCCCGTACAATTGATCCCATAGATTCAGTTGTTTATTCTGTTGATTCCGGTGATCCAGTAGCCATTGATCTGGTTAAAGCATAAGAGACAAGAGCAAAGAAAGCAAATTTTGATGCAATTCAATAAATTATGTTTATGTTTGTTTCAATTATGTAGATAATAGTTAAGGATACGAATTGGAAGTGATCGAAAGGAACCCCGTTCGGTCTCAAGGTATAAAGAAGGTATCATGTCTTTATCCCGAAGTTACAGAAATAAAATATCTTTCCAGTTCTAGAACAATGAGGAGGTGAGAAAGGATGTGGGGTGAGGAAACATGTTTCAAAATACGTTTCTATACATTTCGATAGTTGCTTAGTTCTATGGTAGCAGAGGTTATAGAGTGAGCAAATTTATCATAGTTTATAGCCCAACCTTAAAAGGGGAACCATCCCATGTTATGATTGCCAACAAATAAGATAGTCAGGCTGGCCCCTTCGATGAAGGAATCTGATTAGGCGGGTAATGATAGAATCCATGTACTATTCATTAGAAAACATAACCGATGGGATTAGATCATGCAAAGAACTCAATTTTGAAATATTTCATTTTTTCTCAATAATGAAAATTGGTTACAACTTACTCCTGCAAGCTCTACGTCTCCCTAATAATATTTTATAAAATCCTTTATGCTAGCGCAGAGCGTAGCGAGGGCTTCCCGCTAGTTTCTACAATGCATCAATCTTCTCATTGATTCTCTGCTGTAAGTTATGCAATCCATAATCCGAATCCATTCCCATCTTTAGAATGCAAGTCTCTTTAATTCTCAGACTTGGAGATGGCCTGTCTTAGCAGCAAGCGGAAGCCAAGTTGGATTCCAACATCCAACATAAATTCTTCTCTACTATGCATAAACTTCTAACATTTTTAATCCGTCATGGAATTACACACGAATATATGTATGCTCCGTTGTCCGGAGGTTATAGCTTGAAATTCTTTTCCAGCAATGAATTCATGGCCACGCTGTTACCTTTGATCTGCATTCTGGACAAAAAATTTACATGCATTCTACAACTCAACTAAATAACTCCAATGGAGATATGGGGGACCTAATTCAAGAGCTACCAAATTCCTCGAACTTAGCTCTCCTCTAATAGCCATCTCCCTAAACCACCTAATTAAATCAGGTAGATGCTTGCTCAACTAGAAAGATTCAGGGATGGGATCCACTCCCCAAACAACTAATGTCATTAGGGAGATCGAGGTAAAGTTCGAAGAGATAAATTTGGGTAGCTCCTCTGAATAGGTGAACTCAAGGGATCTTGAAGATATTTTGTGAAAAAAGTGATGCATGTGGAGATAACTTGTAAAGACTTTTCTTGGTCTAGAAAACATTAAAGATGATTTTGCTGAAGTGTACATGTAGTTGTTTGTATATGAGAGTTTGTTTCTTGTTGCAGGATAAAATATATGTATAATACTAAAACAATAGATTACAAATTCAGCAGGCTTAACTAATACTAACCAATATAGCCTATAGGGACAGTCAGAATGCAAGTGAAAATATTGCATTATGCCACTTAAGCATGTTCAGTACGTCTTGTGTTGATCCAAGAATTATTCAACTTATTGATCAAAGGGTACATAGCAATTCTTACTTCATTTCCTTCAAGATTCTGATCAAGGTAAGTAATTCATCCCTGAGAATGTTCACATGTCAAATCCAATTTGAGATTGAGCTCCCTCTTGTTGCCACCTCCAATTGTTGGTTTTGCGTGCTACTAATCATGGTTCACAACTTGAAATTTTCAACATTACCAAAATTTGCCATTCTCAACGATACGAATAAATCTCCTCGAGAAATTTTTTTTTAGCCCTCAGATTATTAGCTTCACTTCTTGGATGGAATCTAAAATGCAGGGAGGTTTTTGGAGGATGTTGCTAGAATTGCATCCATAATCCTGGTAATGCCTTTTCCCACTTCACTTAACATTTTTTTCACTTCCTAGAAATGCCTTTTCCCTTGAGGGATTTCCACAAGGATTAGGAAGAAGCATGGGTTAAAGGAATGAGATATTTTGTATACTTTCAGATGTTTTATATTTATGTAGATTATTAATATCAACAAAGATCCATCTTCACCATGGGGTTTTAAAATTTTCATTTTTATGGACTTTATTTTTTTCAATTTCATCTATTAGCATTATAGACCTGGACTGTATATGCATATCACAACTCTCAATGCAATGAACTCATAGATACATTTTGTAGTACAGATTCATGGAATTTTTCATTAGATGTTCTTTAATTTTTTCCATAAAACATTGAAATGTTGGTCAATGTTTAAAAAAAAATTGGCTCATGAATATCTGATAAAATGTCCAATTGGTTGTAAGAATTTTATAGAACTTTTCATGTGTTGCACACAATGTTTATAGCTGAGGGTCTTATGAACATTTTGACAAATGTTCACAAAAATTCAGCTACAAATATGTAGTTGTGGGGTATCTTCTTTCAAAATCATTCAAGTCTTGCATCTAGCCTCATCCACAAAGACTACAACCAATAAGTCAGCACAAATATTAAATAAGATTTGACTTCTTTATGTAGGGTCTAACTATATTACGACAAAATTGTTTTGGATCATTTTAGTAGTACTATGATCAAAACCATCTTGCATCCTATTATTTCTTGACTAGTCTATAGGTTGAAAATGCCTTGCAAAAAATCTGAAGTCTTCCTCAATCTGCTTAATATAAACCTTCATTTGTTTTCATTTTCCATTACTTCGATGACTGGAAGCTAAGAGAGCCTTGCTGCTCGTTCGCCTTTTGAGAATTAATGATAAAGGACTATTCTGGTTATTTTTATTGGAAAGCAACATGAATTTATTGTTAACCTTCTTATCTGTGTTAATTTTTCTCATATGACAATCTGTGTTAATTTTCTTCTCTGCTTTCTCCAAGTTTTATAGAGGCTTCACATTGATGGCTTGGCCACTCTCCTTTAAATATTCATTTGCATGTTGCTCGTACTGATCTCTACCTTACTGATGAGAGATGCCAATTTATTTATTTCTGAGAAAATCCTTATTGAATGATAGTTTAATCAGTTCGAAGGACCTATTTTGTATTTCATCGAGTAATTTTATTTTTTTTATTTAGGCAAAATCCAAATGAGAATTTTAGCCCTTCTGACATATGGTACCGATAATAAAAAAAAATCTTTTCCTGTACAGTTCTAGAAGCCGAAGAAGAACTGAAAAAGTAAGGGTGATGCTATCCCATTTCTCTTTTACTATTAACATTTTTTATATCTGCCTTCGTTTGATTTCTGGCCTTTGATAGGTTATACAGTGGTGTTTTTGGATGCTTGTTCAATAAATTGGTTTTAGAAGCAGTTGGGTTCTCTTTTATCATTTAGAATAATTTTAACAAGATTTCTATGAAATTTGATTGATGTACATTGTTTGATTTCACCTGTCTCAGAATTTTAACTCCACCAAAAGAGGTTCACCAAGGGGGAAGAACGGGGCATAAAAACACAAGAGACAAGTCAGGGGCACCCCTACAAGATCTTTTAGACTACTAACCGAGGTAGAAACATAAGATTTCTACTAATTAGATTTTCTTGCAGTTTTAATCCTATCCTCATAATGCATTTAGGAATTGTTAAACTATACATGTAATTTTTCTTTGATACACTATATTCTAGTCAGTATCCTGCACTTCATAGTTTTTTTGCTTCCATTTCATTACCCAACCCAAATTTTTCTAGTTAATTTATAATACTCAAATAGTTTGTCTCAAATGTCTCTTCCATAGAGATTATGTCTCCCCCATAGCTAAAGTCACCCTTAAAGTTAGGAGGTGCTACAAAATCAATAATGGAATCATTTCCTCCACCACTGTCATCTTTTGACTCTTCTGTGGAATCTAACTTGGCACCAAATGAAGATAAGAACTACAAGCCGACAAATAGATATGAGAAACCTTTTCTTCCATATTTCCAACCATTGCCAATGCTCATAAAACAAAGTGAATTAGGACTATAAGATTTCAAAAAGCAACAGAACATAGGATATCCAATGTTATTCTTCTAGGTTCATTTATGTTTTACCAAACCATTCAAGATTTACAATGGACATGCTAAATGTTCAATTTAGATCTGGAAAAAACTTAAACTGCCTCATTAAGCATAAAAGCACACACAATATTAAAACACTACACAAGTAATAACAACATTCGCATAAGCAATCTTAAAACAATATGCAAGGAATAGCAACATTCACATAGGGAATCTTAAAACAATATGCAGGTAAGAACAACATTCAAGTAATGCAGCCTAGATATTATGAATAAATGAACATTTAACAGGAAGGAAAATCGATATGGGATGAAAACATTGAGCATCACCATAAGCTAGCACTTGTTCTTTTGTAAGAACATATATCATCCACTAATGGAGTGTACTACAAATAAAAAGCTCATAATATGATTTCAAGGTTCAAATCAGGCAATGTTGGTGAGTGCCTACATAGATGTGTTTATTTTCACTAGAGTACCAAAATGTTTGTTAAACTATGTTAGCTTCTTTTCTAAATTGTATTAGCTGATGTATTTCAAAGTTCTGTTGTTTTGTTTCCTTTTGTTGTGGTATTCTCTGATTTCTCCCAAATTTTTTAGCTTGGTGATTTGTCCAATATTTTCAGAATTCTTCAAATTTAAGCTTATTGTTGCCAATATTTTCGATAAGTTTCTATCTGGACCCTCTATTCCTGAAACGATATTTGCAACATTATACACGTTGATCATCTCGTGAAGGAAACAAATAAGAACAGAAACAATAACCCATAATAACATTCAGATCTGACATTTAGAACCAGAAACATGCTTAAAAGCATATTGCTTATTGTTATTTATCTGAAAAAGGCCTTTTATAGTTTTACAAAGGGTCTACAAAACTTAAACAAGTAAATCACACTAACTGCTGAACTAATTGCACACAGCTCGAAGGCTGATAGAAATGATAAATTATGCATATACATGAAGCTCAATGGCTAAAATATGCAACTATCTACCCATAATTATGATAGACGGCTGGAGAATGCGCCCTTCTTGCTTGGAGGGTGTACCCTCATGTTCCACATCAGACATGCTCTTTAAGAGTTATTCAATACAAAGACACTCTCCTCCCTTTATATGTAGAATTGGTAAGGGAGGCCAACAATAGAACATAGACGAGGTCCACAAGTAAACCCCAAGTTAAGTCAACAACAAAGCCCAAAATGGAGTGCTCCTCAAAGCAAGGTGTCCACATATCACAAGAAAGTTTTTTCAACCCCCAAGGTGGCATGCCCTGCAAACTAGGCGTCCACATGTCAAGTGTTACTCCTTCAATATGGTGCACACTCCAGCAAATGGATCCTCAATTCAAGAATTCCTCCTCAAACTATATGTAAGGTGGTTAGATGCCCCTAGGGCCAAGCACCCAACCTCCAAGTACCTAACGCCCTCCTCCAAAGGGGTTACTCCACACATGCCAAGTACCTATCATCTTCACAACCTATCATCCTCAACAAAATTTCCTAGTAGAAGATTCCAAAATACCACATCTAGAGGTGTGGTTCCTTGGCATTGATCCCAAGGAAAGCATACACCTAATCTAAGATCTTCAATGTAAATAAACAAATAAACAAAGGAGCTCAAAGACCAAAAGCCAATGTTTTAAAACTTGAACTTGGACTCAGACTCAGTTGAGGGTCAACTCAGACTTGGCCATGACTCAGACCAGTTTAAATTTAATGACTCCCCAATCCCTTTATATGGGAAAATCACTCCCCAAAAAAACTTCATAACATTGATGGTTATGATATTATGAAAATGTTTTTGGTTGTGAGATGAAATCAATCTTATTCATATCCTTTCATTGCAATAAATCTTGCTTATAGTGGCACTGAAATAGTACAAGCATTCCAATATCTTCCTCGTGTCTTCTTTGAAGTATTTCTTCTACATTTTTTTGTTATATATGTTGGATTTGAAAATACTTATGTTAGTATCATTTGATTTTAAGAAATCTTACTTAGAGTGGCACTCAAATAACAAAAGCATGCCAATATTTTCTTTGAGTATTCTTATATAATTTTTGTATATGTTGGATTTTGGTTGAAATACATTGTTGGGGACAACATGGAAGTTTAAAAACTTGATCATTGCATGGAGAGTAGCTATAACAATGCAATTAAATTGTTTACTCAAGGGGGAGATTGGATTGTCGAACACACTAATGCTTGGATTGGTTATTATTGAAAAGATTTGTTTATGTAGAATGTGATGAATTAACATACAAAATAATGATTATTAAGTTACTATAGATACATATGGCTTACCTTGTAATAGTCCTTCAAGTCTTTCAAATGCATTTATTAAGTGCAAAAATGACTTGAAGGACTAGTATAGGGTAAGCCATTATGGATCTATAGTAACTTGATAATCATCACTTTGTATGCTTGAATTATGCAAAATTTGTTTGAATATCATCATTATCAAGCAATAACAACTTCTTAAAGGGTGCTTGCTCAATGGCAGAGCACCTGCCTAATTATAGGCAGGAGATTGGTGGTTCGATTCCTCCGTACCCTATCATAAATTTGTGACTACGAAAATGACTAAATTCGCATATATACCACTATTAGTATCTAATTTCCTGTATCTAGTCGTATTTTGCTTAGTCATTAATATGTTATCATCTAGTAGTTTATTTAGTCGTATATTTGGTCATTAGTTGCTACAATCAGTGACTAAATCCGTGACTAAATCAATGACTAACTCATTGACTATCAATGACTAAATCAATGACTAAAAAGTCAAGCTATTAATGACTAAGTGAAATACGACTAAGTTAGTCAAGCTATAAGATAGTGGAAATTAGAAACCAGTAGTCGTTGACTCAAAAATAGTCGTTTATAGCAAGATTTTAGTCATTTTTTTAGTCATTAATTTCTCATTTTGTACTAGTGCTTCCAATTTCTTTTTGTCATCTTGCAGCATCATCAGTTTTTTGACTTTAATCATCGTAGGTTTTTCAACGAGTCTTCATGTCACTTAACCGACAATAGTTTGTTGGATTTGCAATGATAAGTGAAGGGAGATTCGTTAGATTTGAGATGAATAGTGATCAATCTCTTTGACCCCTAGTGGATCCTTCAGAGTCAAATGACCCACTAGAATTCCTCTTTCTCCTTTTGGCACTACTCTTACTACCTTCTGGTTTTTCTGTACAATGCCTAGAGCTCATCCTCCTTTGGATGTCTATCAAACTCTGTGGCATGGCTGCATTCAACTTATTCTACTCTTTTGAAGCTTTAATCAGGCTTCTCATGGTGGTTGTAATGTCATCATCATCGCCGTCATCATCATCAACATCATCATCATCATCGTCATCATCATCAACATCATCATCATTGTCGTTGTCATATATATGGATCATCATCATCAACATCATTGTCATCGTCGTCCTCATCATCATTAACATCATCATCATCGTCGTTGTCATCATTGTCATCATCATCATCGTCGTCATTATCATCATCATCATTTCATATGAGATCAACATGGTGATCACCATCATGATCATGATCATGATCATGGTCGTCATCGTCATCAACATCATCATCATTGTCGTTGTCATCATCATCAACATCATCATCAACATCATCATCATCAACATCATCATCATCGTCGTCGTCGTCGTCGTCATCAACATCATCATCATCGTCGTCATCTTCATCAACATCATCATCATCGTCGCCTTCATATATATGGATCATCATCGTCATCATCATCATCATTATCGTCATCATCGTCGTCGTCGTCGTCATCATCATCATCATCATCATCATCTTCATCATCATTTCATATGAGATCAACATGGTGATCACCATCATCGTCATCATCATCATCATCAACATCGTCATCATCATCATCATCGTGGTTGTCATCGTCATCAACATCATCATCATCTGCATCATCAACATCATCATCATCATCAACAACAACAACAACAACAGCATCATCATCATCATCATCATCATCATCATCATCATCAACATCATCATCATCATCATCAACATCCTCATCATCGTCATTATCGTCATCAACATCATCATCATCGTCATCGTCATATATATGGACCATCATCGTCATCGTCGCCGTCATCATCATCATCATCATCATTGTCGTCGTCGTCGTCGTCATCGTCGTCGTCGTCGTCATCGTCGTCGTCGTCGTCATCGTCGTCGTCATCATCATCATCATTTCATATGAGATCAACATGGTGATCATCATCATCATCATCATTGTGGTCGTCATCGTCATCAAAATCATCATCATCGCCATCATCATCAACATCATCATCATCGTCATCGTCAACATCATCAATAACATCATCATCATCATCATCAACACCATCGTCAACATCATCATCATCACCATCACCATCATCATCATCGTCATCTTCATCATCATTTCATATGAGATCAACATGGTGATCACCATCATCATCCTTATTAGGTTTATTTGCCTTATTAAATATTAAAAAAAAACATTACATAATTTTTTTTAGATATATAAAAACATTAAACATTAAATATATTAAATAAACATTACATAAAAAATAAAAAATAATAAGCATAATTAATATTTAAATAAAATATATATATATATATATAACAAACAAACCTAAAATTTCAAACTCACTTACCTTCCCAGCCGCGCGAATGCATTTTCACTTACCTCCCCTGCCGCGTGAATCCATTTTCACTTACCTTACCAAGCATAGAGCCTGGAGGTCATAGAATTCGGCAAGAGACTTTTTTTTTCAATTACCTTACCAATCCTGGATCCTGGAGGTTTCTGAGATTTTTTAAGGGTCGTCGAGGTCTTGAAGGTCACATAGGTCGAGAGGCCAGATAGAATAGGTTCTAGAGGCCATCGAGAGGTTACAATGCCCCAACAATCGGTAAATACCTTCCATTAAACCCCATATTACTCTATAAAGTTTCTGAATGTTTCAATGTCGCGAATGGAAAAGTGATTTTGCAAAACATTATTCTGTTAGATTTGGTTTAGGGTGAATTTACTATATGAACGCATATCAGTGGGTGAGATAACAGCCTACACAAAGAGAGAACTCATCACATGATTACTCCATGGTGAATTGGTAAATGATTTTCTTAGTATGGAACATTGGTTTCTTTTGAGGGTTTTTGAAGAAGGGGTGTGTGAAGATGTAGCGAATACGTGGGTTAGACATACCTATACGTTTATTGGTTAGAGTCAAGAGGCTCTGTGTTAGGGGTAAGACGATATCTAGGATTCCGATAACTAGTCTGGGTTAGATATGACTATACCATTAACAATATGGGCACAAGGAATGTGTTTGGTTAATCTTGGCCCTCTACTTGGTCACAACACTCGGTGCAATTTTAAAACTCAATCATTGGTAAATTGATCCCAGTGCCTATAGGAAATTATAGGTACTAAGGACTGTATTATTAAAGAGAGTAAAATAATAGGTTTCATTGGTAAAATGATCCCAGTGGTTACTCCTCACATGCCAAGTGCCTATCATCCTCAGAGCTCCATCTATCCTCCACGAACATCCTCAGATAGCAATCGAATTTCCTCAGACAGTTCGCTATTTCAGAGAACTCAATTTTTTGTTTTTTTTTTATTGAAGTGCACTGGGTATTTATACTGGTTTCCATTGATTTCTGAGTTGACCTGTCATAAAGGATTTTTTTATTTATTTAAATTTGAGCCGACTTCAATAAGGTGAGAGTGTAGTTTAGAGTTTTATTTTGTCTTTGAATTATCAATTTAATGGTCAAACTTGGTGTTATTTAGGGCTTGTTCTCCTATATATGGTGTGAGTGCCTTCATATTCTTTTGCTCTAGGGTCATCCCCAAAGGTTCCAAGACCCCAAATGCCCACATCATCTTCATTTATTCAAGCCTATTAAACCATCTAATGTTTGGGTTAAAAGGCTTCTTTTTCAAGTGCATGGTATTCTCAAGCCATCCACATCATTTAATTACCTTTATTACAAAGTTTGTGGACTTCATTTCTCATGAAGGCACAAATGACCACATAATGAGTCATTTGGCTCATTAGGTGTTCCTACGGCTCCAATGCCCACATCCAATGTCATTCTTGCCATGTCATCATCCTCCTTCGTCCATATAACCAATCTTTGACTTCCTTTGTCATTTATGGTTTGTCATCAATGACAACCAGTGCTTAACATTTAGACTGTAAACTTTTTCAGCGTTTAGCATCTGTACACCACTGTAATTTTGCAGAGCCATCTGGGCTGCTGCATGGCTTACAAACTCCATGAAACCATAACCTGCTGATTTTCTAGTTTTTTTATTGCGAATAATCTTAAGATAAAGAAGGCATTGGGTTGATGAAAAGCATTCATGCAGGTAAGTAGTATTCATCCAATATAGTAAACCTTTGATCCAATATTGTAAACATCATCTAACATGTAGGAATAAGATTCCATTCATGGTCTAGACGAAGGTATAAGGGAAATTGGTAATTCCATGAAAGGGCATTACCAACCACTAATAGGTACCAAAATTAGTCTTTAAATGTATTTTCCATACATTTGGACCAAGAACAATGCTAGTTTCTAGAGATCCTTATAGAATGAGTACTCCACAGTTGAAATAATTGAAATTGCAATTGGAAGAGTTGTTAAAGAAGGGTTATATACGCCCTAGTGTTTCACCATAGGGAGCACCTACTCTATTTGTACAAAAGAAAGATGGAACACAGGGGTTGTGTTTGGATTACATACAACTAAACAAGGCTACTACTAAGAATAGGTATCCATTGTTGAGGATTAATGATTTGTTCGTTTAGTTGCATGGAGCTAGCATTTTCTCAAAGATCGACTTAAGGTGGAGCTAGAATATCAGTAAGACTACCTTCACAAATAGGTATGGGAACTATTAATATACAATAGTACATTTTGGATTGACGAATGTTCTAGCTACATTCATGTGTTTGATGAACGGCGTATTCAAAGAATTTTTGGATAAATTCATTATAGTATTTTTGGATGACATAATGATATATTCCAAGATAGAAGAGGAACATGAAGAACATCTCAGGAACATGAATATATAGTCTGTCACTTGTTTGTCTGGAAGTACACCTTATCTCTTCATATCTAAGTGGGCCCCATCATTATTTGTGCAACAAGTTCGCTTTGAAACATGGTTCTTAATTCCAAGCACTTCAATAACCTCAATCAAGTGATTACTTGTTGTCCTAGTAGCATCCACATCTCCATGGCACACCATAGCTAACATATTGACACCTTCTGTATCTAGCATCCATTTTGTCTCAGGCTTAAATCCATCATTCTGATCAAACTTGTTGATTTTTCCAGACTTGGTAAAAACTTTATTAATATCTGGAATTCCACTGAGAGCCAATTTTGTAAGCATTTTACTATCAATTTTCTTCAAAAATACATCATATTTGGAATTTTGGTCTCGTGATTCCCCTTTAGGACACTCTTCATTCATAATACGTATATGAGGAATAAATTTTTTTGCATTATTGTCATTAAAAATGCATGTCAAATCATCATCAAACTCAAGGTTCATCTTTTCTGCAATGTCTGCCATACTCAGTTTTTTATCATCCGAGTAGTTGTTTCACCAATAGACTGTGCTGCAACACATCCAATCATCTCACCTTGAGCTACTAAGGACTACAGGAAACGAGATTCAAAAGGTACCAATTGTTCTATTTGCAAGCTTATGTGGTTTTTCTTTTCATAAGTTGTTTTATTGTTTTCATTGATTCAAATAAGCACTCTTTACAACTAGGTAATATTTTGTTTATAATATTTGTTTCATATATAAGTATTATACAATTATTATGTTTGATTCATGCATAATTAATACATAGTTAGTCACTTCATCCTAGTAGAAATAATGGAAAATGTGCATGTCATACTTTGGAAAATCTGAGAACCTATGCTTCTATCCCTTTACAATTGTAGATACCAAACATACTTTGGTACGAGAAATCAGATAACACTCAAATGATTCCATTATGTGCAGAAGCTCCAAGCTGTTATAACCTAGCGTTGTACATATCCTAATGTATGCTTGTATGAGTAAACACCAATATAAAAAATATCATATAAGGTGTTTCCTCATAAGTATGATTGAATTAGCATAAAACAATAGAAAACATCGATTAAAAGGTATAATAGCAAGTTTTATGTCATCCATTGTTTTTAAATACAAAGATTGACCTGATAAAGAGTTAGCTTGTGTTGTAAGTCTTTATTTATTAATCCACAAATTAGATCCTATGATGTTCACTATAAGCTCAATTTAGTCCAAAGCAACTATATTCTCAACCATTACCTCAATGTAAATAACATTTTATCAAACCAAAGACATTCATTTCAATACTAACAACGATCATGAGCTAGTACATAATGAGCAACAAAGATCCTTCTAATTAATCATCCGACCATATATTTATTGAACATAGATCAAACATTTTACTCATGTATTACTTCCAAAATCATAAGCCAACTTTAGATTATCTTCACACTTGTGCTCTATATGACTAGGCACCAAAGATAAACTTCCAATAACATTCATAACTTACCGAAGGATAATTTGTTTTATCTAAAGCATTGCACAATATTTAGCTAGAGGATAGTTCAAGGTGATATACTTATGAAATCAAAATGCTTAGGCTGCAACTAAAATAGTCAACCAATTTGGCTTACAAGAATTTCCAAGAGTGGAGTAATGGAGACATATCTAAAAGGTAACAAAGAGACAATTTGTATCAGTTCTATCTTAGCTGCATGCACAATGAAAGATAATGATGGTTGTAGTAAGTCATCATACTCATATTTAATTTATCAAATGATTTACCAAACAAATGTTGCTTAGGTGTGCCAAGAATGAATTAAATGAAGACTTGCAACAATAGAAACCAAATGGTGACAAGGAATACTATGATCAAAATTCAGATCTATCTCAAGAAGTATAAGGTCACAATATATTCAGATATCTCATATAATTAGTTTGGCATCCATTCTTATCAATATACTCATAAACATTTTATGTGCCAAGAAATTAGTACCATTTGAATTAGTCCTAAAATTAAAAGTTCAACATCGCTTATGTAACTTATGTACTTAATTATGTAAGGTGTAACTTATGTACTTACTGACATTGTCTTCTTCATGGCATTCACAGTAGTAAACAAAAGGAGAATCTGACATTGTCTTCTTCATGGCATTCATAGTAGTAAACAAAAGGAGAATCTAAGTTACTAATGGATATATTCCTAAATATAC
The DNA here is from genome assembly GCA_001517045.1 of Pseudotsuga menziesii. Lineage (NCBI taxonomy): Eukaryota > Viridiplantae > Streptophyta > Pinopsida > Pinales > Pinaceae > Pseudotsuga > Pseudotsuga menziesii. The sequence goes on from LPNX010573951.1 coordinate 122,646, forward strand.
AGACATATTGTCCCATTAGTAGACAACAAAACATAAAGACATGTTTATTTCGCTAGAGAGGTCCCATAACCCTAGTTTCCATCAACAATGTTCTGGTTGGATACTTCATTCTGCACTCATGATTTGAAGACCATAGTTCCTACCTAAATCTAGACATGATTCAGTCTATCCGCGAGCTCCTGGATGGCGTGGGGTTGCTCCTGATGTCGAGATTTCTCAGCAGCGTTTTTCTCCCTCTAAATAGATCTCACTTCATGGAGGTCCTCTTCAACCTACTGAAAATGTTCCCTCACTTCTCCTTCGATTCGGTGAAGCTGATGCTTCTGAATATCCACATCATCTTTAACTCTCCTCATTCTGCGTCCTAATGATTCTAGGCCATGTTGCAAGAAACAAGGCTCACTCTCGTCAGTGGAGTCCATGTTATCAGCCTATTTGCAGAGGGGGCATTTAGCTTGGAGGCTCTCGCAGCTCTGAATTTATTTCTTGAGATGAATGAAGTTAGAGATAAGTTGGTGCTTGTATATACTGCAGGAATGCTCTATCTCATCGGCCAAGTCACTCTTCTTCATGATGAAAACAATCATGTTGGCATGCTCTAAATCTCTAGCCTGATCCACCTCAACTCTAACCCATGGCCAGATTAACATCATCCCACATGATCTGAAAAGGTTTGATGTACGTTCCACAACTCTCACACAGGGCGCATAAGACTCCATGTTCGTTATGGCTTGTACCTCCTATAGTACAAAACCAAAATTCACAATAGGTTCCCGGGTTGGGGAGTCTAATCTGATGTACTCTGCTTCTATTTCCCTTGAGTTTCCATTCTCCCAAATCCTCCTTCCTTCATTCGTGACGAGGTTCACGATCGCCCATACTGTCTGCATTGTGATGTTGTCCATGTCTGTGTGGTGTGCGCACCACTTCATTCATTCACCCCGTGCCACACATCCTCCACACGGTTGTTTTGGCGACAGCCACGATATCCTACGAAATTCGACGATCATGCCATAAGACTGACGACAAATGCCGTCGGTCTTTCTCTTTTTTTTTGTACGCATATCCGTCAATCCATCGGATCTTCGATGTTGCAGACGGATATGTAGTCGAAAATATTTCCTTCTGATAAGTGTTTGTTGTAGCATATCCGAAATTGACATGTCAGATCTGCGACGTTCATATGTCGGATCTATGACGTTCATATATCGGATCTACGGCATTGACATGTCGGGCGTTCGACACTACGTTCGACGATACAAAGTAAAAAATTTGACTATTAATGGATGAAATACTTCTCCATATTAGATTTATACTCTGTTGAATTGTCGATGGGTTTCTAAATGGTGTCGAATATCCGACGAAGTCCCATTGATGACAAAAAATAACATGATTGTCGAATAACAGACATGTGTATGTCGAAGTTCAGACAACGCATCAGTTGGAATTGGGCTCAAATTCTGTTGTGTCATTTGTCAATTCTCTGAAACACTCATTCCTTGGGTTTCTCTGGATTCAATAAGTGGGATAAGATCAAATATTTGGGCCTTCCTTTAACCTTGAGACCAAGGCCTCCTTCACTTTGGTTGGAAGTGATAAGTAAATTAAAAGCAAAAATAGTATCTTAGGGAAGACAATGGCTAAATAAGGCTGGTAAGTTGATTATGATAAAAGTGGCCCTTTTAGCTCTTCCCATCTTTCATTCCTCTCTCCTCCTGGCTCCCAAGTCAATCATGGCTCAGATCTCCAAGATTATTCAGGTCTTTCTCTAGAAGGGTGGTAAAGGTAACCAGAATAAGATGCATCTGGTTAGTTGGGATATTCTTAAAAGACCAATTACGGAAGGTGGATTGCAAATCTTGGACCCTAGATTGGCAAATATGGTGTTGGGAGGTAAACTCATTTGGTAGTTGTATGCTGATAAATCATCCGGTTAGTAAGATTTTTTGGATCAAATACTTAAAGAGAGGTTCCTTGAGAAATTTAAAAACTTCAAACACCCCCATAGGCACAACAATTTGGAATTTATGCAGAAAAGGAATTGACAATTTTAATAGACAACTCTATAGAACCCCTGGTAATGGGAAGAGGATCCTTTTGTGGGATGACAATATCTTAGGTAATCCTCCCCTTTCCTTAGTATTCTTGTTAGAAGAGATCAAGAATTGGACAACCAATAAAGGCCTTCTTCAGCTGGCTGATATTTGTTCTTGGGACAGAGATGGGAATTGGGCTGATTGGTCCTTTCTTGATATACCAGATCATCTTAGCTCCCATTTTTTTTGTTGCTTTCTTCTCTTTCAGGAATTGCACCAGTACATTTCTCTTACAAAGATAAATGAAGATGTGGTCGAACTGGAATTTAAACAACATCTCAAGGATTCTTCAAATTACAAACCCCACAAGCCTCTAGTTTATCCCCTGCATATTGGAAATCAGTTTGGTCTCCTTACAGCCTTCCCAAGGTGAACTTTTTCACTTGGTTTCTCATGCACAAAAAGGTACCAACAGGTGAAAAATCTGATCAAGCGTGGATTCCATGGCCCGTTTAGGTGTTGTTTTTGTAACACTTCCTACGAAACAACTGATCACATCTTCGTTGATTGTATATTTCCTCAAATGGTATGGGAATTGGTCCTTGATGGTTTGAATGCTTCAGTCCCTTTCAATATGGCAGTCGACTCTCTCTACATCTCCTGGAAAGAAAGATGTCCAGAAGAAAGAGACAAACCTGTTGACTGGATTAAACTATGGCATACGATTCCAAAATATATCTGGTGGCAATTGTGGTTGGTAAGGAATAATTGGATATTTAATAATTTTCCTACCACTCCCTTGCTCGTGGAAAATAAATCCAAGTTTCTTATTTCTTAGTCAGCCTGTAATCTGGCGTCCCCTTCATCTCTAAGTTCTAAGTTTCTAGCTTGGATGGTATCCTGTTCGTTGGGTTTGTGAAGGTCGACCTGCATCAAACCAGTATTTCCCTCTCATGGTGTGTGCGCTATAATGATGCAGCATTCATTGATAGGTGGCAGAGATCCTCTTCAACAACTATTTTCTTTGACGGTGCTTCCAAGGGGAACCCTGGGACCGTAGGAGTTGGGGGATTGATTTTTTCTCCTAACAGATTGACTAAATCCAATTTTAGTTGGGGACTTGGAATCATGTTGAACAACCAAGAAGAAAATTATAGCCTCCTTATGGTGTTCCAGTTAGAAACGAATATGGGATATAAGTCAATACAAATATTTGGAGATTCAGAGCTGTTGATTAAAGTTTTCAATTCAGAAGATCATTTAAATAATTCCGCTTTGAATAATTCTCTGCAGAGAATTTGAAATATACTGAAAGAGTTTGAAAGGGTTGCATCTTTCCATATTATGAGTGAGCTTAGTAAAAATGCAGATGCTCTAGAAATAAAGCTTTCCTGCTGCCTCAAGGAAATCTCAGCATCAATGGTGAACACAACAAAATTCATCAAATCCCTTAACCGAGTCTCAAATAGGTGTGATATGACTTTCTTGGAGATACTCTCTCATTTTGTAAAAATATGTATAATATTTGATCTGCTTGAAGTCTTTCTTCAACTTTTTGTGTAATTGGTTGATTGGCATTTGCTAAATCAACCCTAAATTCCTTCATAAAAAAAAAAAATACTCGTTTGAGTTTAAAAAAAATGTTAACATGTAATTATATTTGATTTAACAATAAGTCTTTCTTAAAGCACGATTAAAGTAAATGTTTAAGAGACATTCAAATGCCCCTTCCAAGAAAACAAAGGTATGTAAGTAAATTAATTTTATGTGTAAAAGCCCGAAAAAAAACCCCCAAAAAGATTAAAACCAACCTTTATCAGTTCAAGATAAGGCCATGGCTCAACAAGAGGCAGAAAGCAGCATAGTTACGGGTCAGACAAGGAGTTTAATATTTTCTTTGTCATAAATGTAAAAATAATTTGCATGTCTTTCAACTTTAACACTCTGCTTATCACTACGTTAAAGTTGGTCCTTAAGATGGATTTTCATTTCCAATATACATAGCATAAAATTAACATAAGTATAGTGAAACTAATACACAATAATTTAAAAACAAATGCTAAAAAGATCTTGTTTGGATTTGACTTACACTCATACATGTTGAGTGAGTTATTGTCACTAATAGGACAAGCTGTCCTAAGGGTTACTTTGAGAGAGAGAATGTTAAAGTGGTATGGTTTAAGGCTAGATATAGACAACAACATAACCCAACGACCAAGTGGCAAGATCTCATAAGGGTAGCAACAAGGATAATCATCCCAAATCATAGGTAGGCACCTTAAAAGGCATAGCTCCCTTTAGTAGACGAAAAACTACTATTGACCTACCATATAGGGTTTAACACAGACATAGCCAAGGCGGGATAGGGCATCACAATGCATGGACAAGATAGGAGAGATTATGTACAACCGTGGTCTAGTAAGAATATAGGCAACCCAATAGAAAAATGATAGAAAAAGTTAGATCTTGTTGGGAGAAGATAAGCGCATTAATGGGAAAGCCAAAAGGAATAAAAAAAAACAAGAGTCTAGGCCTGTACTATCCAAGTAGGAAGAAGCCCCCAATCAGAATACATCCATATTCTAACAGTTTAAGGAAAGGTCAAGAAATGTTGAAGGGAGCGATCCATAGTGTATGACTCTTGTGACCTCCCTAGGATGATAAGCGAATGTGTATGCCCTAAAGGGTTTGGCAGTAGCATGACCTAGCTCAATGATGCTAGGCATAAATTTCAAACATGTAAACAAGGCCACGTTCCAAAACTGAAAACTAACAAAAGCAAAAGGCTATGTATGGGCAGCTAAAGGAGGTAATGTTCTCAACCCATGGCCAGGAGAAGAAGGCACAACACCAATGGCTCGGCCCTTGTATGGATGAAAAAGTTCATGGCCCATCCCTAAAGGCATACACAGTCACTTCCCAGTCACTAAAAGGCCACAAACAAAGTTTAGCAACCAGATAGGAAGGCATGTATAAGCATCCTACAAAGGGATGCATTTTTTGTGTTGGGAGAAGAAATACAACCATTAGAGTTAGAGGAACCTTTGAAGGAAGATGATATCTTAGAGGTACATGGATAGGAAGGTCCCCAATGGTTTCTTAAAAATTCCAAAAAAAAGGCCATAAATCATTTGAAAGCCAAGAAATGTTGCACAAGATAAGCAGATTAATGAGCAAGACAAAATGCATCCAAAAAAATAAGGGTATAGGCTTGTACTATACAAATAGGAAGCTACCCCTAAACAGACTACATCCATCCTCTGACAGTTCAAGAAAAAGGCAGGAAATGTTGAAGGGAGCGATGCGTAGCTTATGGTTGTCATGACCTCCCTAGTCCATGAAGTGAATATGTATTCCCTAAAGAGTTTGGCAGTGGCATGACCTAGTTCAACAAGGGTAGGCATCAATTTCAATCATGTGAAAAAAGCCACGTTTCAAAACTGGCAACCAACAAAAGCGAAGGGCTATGTATGGGAAGGTAAACGAGTTCACATTCTCAGCCCATTGCCAGCAGAAAAAGGAACATCACCCATGACTCAGCCCTTAGAGGGCCAACACAAGACATGGCACAACCCTAAAGGTATACACATTCGCTTACCAGTCACTAAAAGGCCGCAAACCAAGTTTAGCAGCTGCATAGAAACCAAAATAATGCAAACCCAATGCAAACCCTGCTTTGTACGAACACCAAACCCTATTCATGCAAATCGATTGAATGCAATTTGTTTGTGCGAACCCAAGTACTGCAAAGCGTGTGAAGCCGTTCTACCTACGAAATCATTGGCAGTTTGAGATCACCAAAATGAATGTCAATGCAAAACATAATGAATGCACGAGGAAGGGGTGATGGATTGAGAAAATGTCAAGCGACCCCCATGAATGGGTTATGTGAAAAAAGACATCTCCATCTTATATGCATGCAGAGTTTGTCTACCCAATGAAAGTATTGAAGGGAGATTAGATGGTTGAGGCATTAGTATTTGTTATAAAATCCCTTAGTGCAGTCAACAGAAAAACTCAAAGCAAGCTATCTATCATCTACAGTTTGGGTTTTAATAGGTTCAACTCTATTGTGAACAGGATGACAAGCAACAGGCCAAGGAGACTCCATTGGAACAAGAGAATAACGATCTGAAGTGAGGGTAGAATACCGGAGGAGCAGAAGAAACCATGGCATGAAAAGAGCCCACCGGAGAAGTGGGACAACTGTCGGGGTGTGTGGAAGAAGCGACCAGAGTAGCGAAAGAAACCACGGGTGTTAAGAATTCCAAATGGAGAAGCCGAAGAGCCTAAAGGACACAAGTCAACAAAGTAGGAGGAAACATGTGGAATTCGGGTTGGAGGAAGGGAGGATGAATTCTACAGTTGTCTCAACAAACACCCTAGGGTTAAAAACGCCTGTCATGGCCCACTCCAAGGTCATAAAGAAAACCAGGCATCAAGGAAAAGAAGAAGTAACTTTGCGCGTTAAGCAGAAGAAATATCATAAAGCGAAAGAGCAACAAACAAGTCTACAATAGACAAAGAAGTAGATCTGATTTTCCCAGGTTCCACCTACAAATGGAGGAGTGAAAGCTAAATGTAAAATATTTAAAACCCTTTCAAGAAAAGTCCTTTGGGTAATCCCTAAGTTGTAGGATATTTACTAATAAATTAAAAAAAGACTGCGTTGATTTATAATAGGGTAGTAAAGGTCATATGGTTAGGCCTAACACTACTTTTTGACGTACGATCCAATGTTTAATACATATATGTATAGACATGGGCAAGGCATAAGAAAGAAAACCCAAAGGAAAATGATTCAAATAGGAAAAGCCTGTCAAGAAAATATAACCACAGGCAGGTTCAAGCCAAAAGGCAGACAAAAAAAAGGCTAGTCTAAGTATGTAGTATCCATGAGGAAGCACCCCCCACACTGACTACAACCAGTGTGTTTTAATTCAAGTTAAGGGCATTGACTAACAAAAGGAAGACAAAAGAATAGTTATGGGTCAGCAAAGGCCTTTATTATGTTCTCTCTCTCAAGTTATGTAGACATTTTTTTTGTGTCATCACTGTATAACAGAAAAATCCAAATTGAAGATGTGATTCATTGGTACTTGCATAAGTAAAAGTTATTTCCAACATGTATATGTTTATGCATTAATTGATCTACTTCATACTTATGTTTTAATTGTTTTACGTGAAATATCTAAAATAGATAAATAAACAACTTTAATAATATAGTTACATGAAAAACAAATACCAAAACCTTGGCAGAATATATATATATATATATATATATTTTTTTAAAGGTTAATTACGTTAAGTCAATGCGGAAATAATAAATGGGAATTGGATAATTAATCATTAAAAGTAATTGCAGTACTACATATTATCGTAAACATATGCTAAAAAAATATAAGAAGAACATAGATATTTTATGTTAATTGTTTTTTAGATGTAAAAATATTTTTTACATGTAATTCTATTTAATTTGAAAATAGGTCTTTTTTAAGCTACCATGAAAATAAATGTTTAAAATACCTTCAAATGCCCCTCTTCTAACAAAAGAAAGCTATTTAAGGTAATACATTTTATTTGTAAAAAGGTTCCTGCCAAACCAACAAAGAAAAAATGACTATTATGTTTGGATGTCTCCTTTAGAAAAGTAGAAAACAAGGACTAAATCTTTCTCAAACCAGGAAAAACAAACTATAACCTATTTATGAAGAATAAGTCATGACAATTTTTTCACTCCATGAGTAAAAGACTAACAAGGCTAGTTGATAGCTTTAGAGAAGATAACAATTTTTTCATCCTCATTTGTGCATTTTTGTTTTTTGCTTAATGAGAAAAAAATCCATCTTTCAGGGTTGACAGACATAGAGAGTGTTGATGAGGTGGTCACATGCAATATGTATCAGGGATGATTTTAAGGAACCATACTTATTTAAAAGTGTATAAATGTTGGCGAATATTACCAATTCTTAAAACGGTAACTATAAAATGATTAGCGATATTTTTCAAAAAATATTTTAATTTCCAAGGATTTTATATCGTTTATATAATAATTTGGTGATTTTTTGGGTGAAAAATTTTTACCCCATCAAAATTGGGCAAAACAGGGCTTCAAAAAATTCAAAATGGTGAATTTTTTTTGGGAGAAAAACATGGAAAATAGCCCACTGGGCTAAAATTCGCACCTAAAATTATCCCTGATGTGTATCAATTAATTATCAATTTCAATGTAGCAAAGAGGCATGCTCATGAGGTGGTGACATGCAATGTTGATCAATGGATTATCGAAAGTGTTGAAGGGAGTGACGTGAAGGTTATGACTGTTGTGTCTCATTCAAGGCAGAGAGCCAACGAAAAAAATGGTACAGTGAAGGAACCGAGTGGAAACCAGAGTGGATGAGACTACAAGACCAAAAGGAAAAGTGGTTCTGAAGGGTAGAGCATGAAACCCTCACTATGGAAGTGAAACAAATGGTACAGTGAAGGAATCGAGTGGGAACAAGAGTGGATGAGAAAACAAGATCAAAGACGAAGTGGTTCTAATGGGTAGCGTAGGAAACCCTCATTTTTTTCACAGTGCAATGCAAGCTATTTTAATAAAGCTTCCTTTATTGTGAATATATATATTTTTGGGTTAATTCGAGTGGGAACCGGAGTGGACGTGACTGATTCGAAGTAGCGAGCTCGTAAGATGTTAATTGTTTTATGCACATTGTTTTTTGCGGCAATAGGAATATTCGGAAAAAATGGGGCATCTTGGCCATTTTAGCAGAGACTTGTGTGTATTGTGTAGGCACAATACGAGGAGAAAGGGCATTCCCTCTAGGGATATGGTGTGGCATGATAAAGCTCAAAAAAATTGATGCATCAAGTTCAAACAGGTCAAGAAGGGCACGTTTCAAGTACGTCACTTGGAAGACACAAAGAGGCCACAAAACAAGTTTAGTAGGCCCAGACAAAGGGATGTATAAGAAGCCTACAAGGAGGAGTCAAAGCTAGCCTTAGAATGGGACCATGCAGAAGGTAAGGAGGCCCAGACAAAGCCATGTATAAGCAGCCTACAAACATGAGGAAAAAAAAACCTTAAAAGTAGGCAAGGGCTTCTAGAAGTCAACTGAAGTAGGCGAAGGATGCAAAGGACACGCGTCAACAAAACAGGGGGAGTGCAGGAGGACACGCGCGGAAGGCAAATTGGTGGAAGGGACGACGAATGATACCGTGTTCTCAACAAAGACTCTAGGGGGAAAATGCATGTAGGTGTAACAAGCACAATAAACATTTTTTTTCCATTTCATGTCATGTAGTCGCACACTTAAACCACATCGTGTCTGGATATCGATCCATGTGAAATTCAGGGGAAAGTTTAAGCAAAAAATGGGAAAAACTACTTGTAATACTCATAATAGTTCCTTGATCAAATTATCTAGCATCTAGATTCTATGTCATGGTAGAAATTTGGAAGTAGAGAATGTTCAAATCATTATAGAAAAATACATAGAAAACAATATTATTGTCCAATAATATTAGAAGTTGGGCACTCTATTTGGTCAGCAGATGTTTTGTAAACATTGAATAGGCTCATAGTTGTAGTTATGTTATTAAGTATGCAAAATAAAAAAAGGAATTTCAAAGTACATATAGTATTTACATGGGAATCATAGTCTAGGTTTGTCCTATCCAAATAGGAAGCAACCCCCAAACATACTACATCTAACTCAGTTCAAGCAAAGGTCAATAAATCTTGAAAGGAGTGACGCACGTCTTATGAATGTTCTGACCTCCCTAGACTAGAGAGTGGTTGTGTATTCCCTCTAGGGTTGGGGTGTGGCATGACCAAGCTCAACAAGTGAAAACATCAAGTTCAAACAAGGCAAGAAGGCCATGTTTCAAGTCTGGAAACCAACAAGAGGTAACAAATATGTATGGGCAGCTAAAGGAGGCCACAACCTCAGCCCTCGACCAACAAACGAAGGTCATAACAGCCATGTCTCAGCCCTTGGAGAGATGACATAGGTCAGGGCTCAGCCCTACAGGGCATACACAGTCACTGGCCAGTCACGAAGAGGCCACAAATCAAGTTTAGTTGGCCTAGGAAAATTCATGTATAAACAACCTACAAACAGGAGGAAAAAGCGATTGCCTACTAATAATCTTTTATCTCCTCTCAATTTCATGTACTCCACTACATAAAAAAAATTTCTTTTCTTGGAGGTGGAGCTATCTATTTTGGTCATGTAAATATAACGAAATCAATTGCCAAAATAAAAAAGTGGCAATGGCTATGGTGCATCCCAGAGGTTACAAGTCTTTCTACGAGTGGCTAACCAAGCCCAACTTCGATAGGATATGCCTATTATTAGTGCATGGATTAATGGTTTCTCAACTTTAATTAATTTAAAAAAATAATAACCTAATTGTTATTAAGTATGCAAATTCATAAAAGTAATTTCAAAGTACATAGAGTATTTACATGGAAATCATAGTCTAGGTATGTCCTATCCAAATAGGAAGAAAACTACATCCAACCTTTATCAGTTCAAGCTAAGGTCAAGAAATGTGGAAAGGAGTGACACACATATTATGAATGTTTTGAACTCCCTAGTTTAGAGAGTGGTTATGTATTCCCTCTAGGGATGGGGCCTGGCATGACCCAACGCAACAAGTTAAAACATCAAGTACAAACAGGCCAAGAAGGCCATGATTCAAGTGTGGCAACAAGAAAAAGGTAACAGCTCTGTATGTGCAACTAAAGAAGGGCACAACCTCATCCCACAACAAGCAAAAGAAGGTCATAACAACCACGTATCAGCCCTTGGAGGGCTCACATAGGTCAGGGCTAGGCCTAGAGGGCAGACACAGTCACTAGCCAGTCACAAAGAGGGCACAAAGCAAGTTTATCGGGCCCAGGAAAAGCCATGTATAAGCGTCCTACAAACAAGAGTCAAAAGCGATTTCCTACTAATAATCTTTTAGCTCCTCTCAATTTCATGTACTCCACTACATACATAAATTTATTTTCTTGGAGGTGGAGCTATCTATTTTGGTCTTGTAATTATAACAAAATTGATTACCAAAATTGATTTATTTTATTATAGGGTACTGCACCTGGTTTGCTTTGCTTTGCTTCTCCTAGGGTGAAAATAAAAATGGCAGTGGCAATGGCAATGGCTACGTCGCACACCGGAGGTTACAAGTATTTATTCGAGTGGCTAGCCGAGCCCAACTTTGGTAGGCTATGGCTATGATTAATGCATGAATTAATGGTTTCTCAATTTTAATTACAATTAAAAAAATAATTACCATCCTTACAAGTTATTAATGGTTTGCAAATCAAATCATACTATATTATGTTTATGTTGTGGGAGAATTTTTGTTTAAATTTTTTATAGGAAGTAGAGCACCGGGCAGAAACAAGAGCGTAGAGCATCGGGAAACAAAAAATGAAGAGAGAGGAAGGATTTTTATTGCTAATTTCTACAATGCAAGTGCGGATGTAGAGGTGGCCTCGACGATAAAGCTAGTGGATAAATAGAATCCATGCTTGTAAAGGAAGTTTATTCAAAAAGATTACATTCGTTATCACCTCTCTAGGGAACTCAAAAGGAAGCAACACCTTGCAGAATTTGCCAAAATTGATATGGGAAATACTTAGAGCTCAACTATTGTTATTTTAATAAGTATCCAGTTCAATATTGTCAGCAATAATTTAAGCTCAAACATTGTTGTTTCAATAAAAGAATGTGTATGTTTTAGTATTGACTTGCATTGGTTGGGTTTAATGAAGATGTGCATGTGAGATAGAGAAATGTTATATATTCTGATACATACAGGTTGATATAGACTCTGATATATACAAGTTGGAGTTGAAGTATTAGGTTGATATACACACTGATAACCGATAATCCACTCATAAAATAAAAAATTAAAATCAAACTAAGAAAATAAAAAACGGTTGAGCCAACATATGGAGGATTTGGTAAATATGCTTGATGTGTGAAATGTGTTGAAAGAGCGCTTCTCAGAAATCAAGCACAACATATCAGTATAGATGGCCCTCCATGGCTTGATTCACGCCCATTGCCATGATCACATGATGAATAATCAAGTGATGAAATAAAAAATACTCCCTTACCAATTACATGGATGAACTAAAGAAGAACAAGGACATGGAATCCAAATTAGCGAAATGCATGTCTAATCTGAAGCGAATGGCCGATAGAATTCACTCCACACCAGCAACGGCTACAACAATGGGTGTATCAGGAGTTAAAGAAACCATCAAGGAAGCAAAGTTTGTCACCATATTTGGCTGCTTTGCACTTGTGGCTGCTCTTTCCTTTAACACACCACGCCGGTCCTTTATGTGAATTGCAGGCTTTCGTAACAAAAAGAATAATATTAGTCCTTGCATCCCTCTTCCGCCTCTCATGGACATCAATAGTATGACCAAAATGGTGGAGAGAAAGAGATCATCATCATTAAAGTCCCTCTTGCATGACTTGAACATGACAAATATTACAATTGGAAACGTCAAGAATGTAGTGGATAGATACATCATGAACAAGACATCCAAGGTGTCCTCCGAGATTCAAGATGAAATCAAGGACTCCATCCATGTGGTCAACATGTCCATCGCAGAGTTGGAAAGCGCTCTCAATGACATCGATAACAAAATCAATGACCTCTTTAGATTCCTCATCTCTAGCAGGGCCGCGCTCTTGAAAACTCTTACTACTCTCTATTCATGATGAGACCAGTGCATCGATTATGTATTTACCTCTATATCACGCATTAATATGTTGTCCTGTGATCCGTAGGGCCTTCTGCTCCCTTCCACATTGATATTTTTAACAATTTGGCAGAGTGCATTGGACACCCTTATACAAATACTGTCCTTTTTATAGGCATATGCATTTTTTTGACTGTAACAACAGATACATTTATACATATAGATCAAACCAATATTTTAAGTGATTTCTTATGGTTGAATTTTTTTTAAGCACTGCCTTCTTCGTTTTCTATGGAAGTTGCTTCCTAGACACTATGAAAGTTGTAGGTCAAGCCAGGGTCAAAGCATCTAGAGAAAACTCAATTATAAGATATTAAGTATTGTCAATATCCTATGTTATTCTTGAACTGAGGTGATCTACTCATTCACGCAATTTCCAAGCAATTAACAGAACAAGAATAATGTATTAACAAATTTGACAACAGAGTTTGGATATAATGCATCTTCTTTGCTCTTCACACTAAAATTGACTGAAATTCATGTTCATGGCATCTAGCAGTTGGGAGTTCTCCCATTATGTACATTGATACATAAATGTTGGGACACATTTGTATTTTCAAGATGTTTTTTTTTGCAAGTGGATTTATAGTGTATACTCATGTTATATTTCTTTTAATGAGATCGATCGAATGCTTGTTTGCCTACCCTTCACAATTTTATTTTACTTCAATTTTTTGGGGGACAATATTGGGCACCTGTCGTGTGGGGAAGTGGGCACTCATCCATCGGCATTCCTCACATTGATATTGATCGAGACTCATTATTTCACCAAATTTAGCTCGTGCACCTCTATTTCAAGTGGATCGTGGTGTCTGTTTATGCTAGAAATTGTCCCTAGAATACAAAGGGAACAAGCTAGTACAATCTCAAAATAATTAAAAGAAAATGAGATTTGTTTTTGTAATTTTTTGGTTTGAAGGTTTCATTCACAAGAAGGTAATCAATCATCAAACTAATACAGGAACTGAATCATGAAATAACATTGAAGAACTGAGACATAAATGCAATAAAGATAAATATAAACCATAAACATTCATAAGCAAAGTATTGGTCTTGTCCACAACATATGAGCATGCACATGAATAAAAATTTAATCAAGAAATGAAATCATAAGTTGAGTGGTCAAACTGGCCATAAACAAAATCAATAGATAGGATAATATGGCTTATATTGTATATAAATCAGTCTCAGTCTTAAAAAACTTACATGAGAGTCATATGTATCAGTCTGAATATACATCCAATGTCCTTAGCTCTATAGCCCTTCTTGAAACAAAAATCGAACCCTACTCAACTAAAATTTCCTCCTCTTATCATTTACATAGGGCAGTTTCATAATTGTCTTTAGGTCTAGTCTTGAGGCAGTTACATTAAGTAGTTATATGATAAGTTTGAATCTTTAAAGACAACAAACTTTTAACTACTATAAACATTATAACAAAATGAAATACTTGAACAACTAGACATTAGGCGGCACTCATAATTGCTTGGTTGCTTCTGCTAGCATGGCTATCCCTTCCAATGCATGGGACTTCTTCTTATCTCGATATTTTTCTGTCTCCAGACTTTTAACTCTGCTTGACAACACTTTATTCTGCTTGTTTAAATCCTGAATTTGCTTGGTTAGATTTTCAGCTTGATTCTCTATTTCTCTCTTTCTCTTTAAAGCTTCTTTCAACATTGTTATCAATTCTTGGTAATGTGCATTGATATCTTCTAGGTTCTCCTTTAATCTTTTATTTGTAGTCATAAGTCTGTTATTGGATTCATTAAGGAAGTGAATTTGTGACTTAAGTTGTTGCAGATTTTTCTTGAGATTCTCGACTTCAGAATCCATATGCACCTCTTCAGGCAATGTTGAATCTTGGTTTAACAACCATGGAATATCTAGCTTCTTAAAAAGTAATTCCTCCTCCTACCTATTCTTCATTGCTGCCTCTGCAAATGAGACTACTGAAGTCATACCTTGTTCCATAATGGGAGTAGCCTGCTCTTCTAAAACTTTATGGCCTTCTTGAACTAGTTTTGGTGATATTGGATGATAATCTTGAATGTAATCTTGTTGTGGTTTCAAATTATTTTTACTTTCCTTATTCTCATCACTTGAAGAGTCTTGAATAACTATAATCTTCTCTTTTTTTAGCTTAGGGTTCAATATTCTTTTCATGTTTAGTATGAGCTTATTTACAACTCTTGTATTTGGCCTGCATCTTGGTCTTTCCAGTTCCATGCGAGATTTTATATCTACCTTTAAATCTGGAGTTTGCAAAATGTTATCCTTCACATCAGATGCACAAGATATTATGGTTAGGTTTTCCTGTGCACATATGGCATTATGATTCTATTCTGCTGAACTAACATCCTCCTCAGGATTCAAATTAACTGTCTTTTCCATTATTACATCTTCCAAAGTGTTTTCTTGCTCATTTTCCAACGCTTTTCCCTAATCTTCATTACCAGGGTTTTTGAATCTTTGACATAAACTATATATTTGAAGGTTGTCATATACCAAGTCTTCAATCACATCTCCTTTGAATCTCTTAACAAAACCAGATTGTTTATTAAGCAAGCTCTTCTTTACATGATCACCCTACTCGAATTCCAATTTCCCTTCTGCAAAATTGTACAATGATCAGTTTGATCAAACCATGGTGAAATAACGACTAGTTTGTATGATCAGAATGTCCTTTGATTCTATTTGACATTTTCTGGAGGCTTTTTAGAACAAAGAATGGAAAATTCATCCTAGATTGCTGGTTCAAGAGCTGCAAAAACCTAACATGATATTTAAACACTGACGTGAACTTGTCATCACATGTGATATAAATCTGTATAATTCCAATTACTTCTCTCCATTATGGCTTAAAATTTTCTAAGTGAACCCCTTTTCTCCAATATAGGGTTTCGTTTCCTGGCAATCAAAAATCATTAGGGTTAAAACTGAAAGAAATCTTCTTGAACCAGGATTCTCCATCCATCGGGATACTAGTGGCTTCAGCTACTAAACCTTTTGTGAGCTATAAATTGAAAGTGTTAAATGTTACAGTACCATTGATTAGATTCTGAGAAAAATAATGTGAAACTTCAGCATTAAAACTGGTGATCCTCTCAAAAAAACTAAACCACCCTGCTGCCCTAAACAACGCTGCACACTCTGGGAATTTCGTGGCCCAACTGGTGTCTGTGGGCTTGAACCTATTGATTTTTTCACTCTTCCCCATATCTCTACTGTAACTCTGCTAATTCACTTCTTTGGAAACTCCAAGAACCTTCAAACTATGTGTCCACATCTGTGAAATTCGTAACCCCAAACTTGAAATCGTGGCAGTTCAAATCCACGATTTCCTCAATGATACTCACAATAGGTTTGTACATGTGTCATGATATACTGAACAGGTGTCTGGAAGTCTCGTATCATCATCGAATACAACGGGCCATGTTCTTCCATCAATCAACCACGCTTTTGACCATGCTTTTCTATGATTTCTGATTCCTGCAGCGCTCTAGTGTATATGGTTTTGCTTTTGCCTTGTGGGAATACCTCAACATGAAAGGTTAGGAAAACAAGCTCAAAATGAAAGTTAGAATTTGGATATAAGCATTGGATTAGACTTAAATCAATATTTGAATACTTTGAATAGAGATATAATTTTTTTTCCAAGGAAAAAAAGCATAATTTTATATCATCCGTAGAGAAACAAAATTACATTTTGTAGATATGCCATGCATATTTGTAACCAATGTTTAGGACTCATCCATGATAAAAATCACAAGAGCACAATCCGATCCATCCATCAGATTTCTAATACCAACAGTCCAAAAAAATATATCAAGAAGTAAACAGGCCTTGCCCGTTTCATGCATGCAACATTTAACATTCTGACCATCGACATATAATAGCTGATATGTAAACGACTAACTGTCATAGTCACAGCAAAAAACTAAAATAAAACCATCACCAAAAAACAGAAACCATAGCCCAACAAAGTCCCGTCCCATTTTCATTCCGAAAACAGGTTCTCATACAGCCACCACTTCAAAAAAAGGACGGTGATAATATTCAAAAGCATCATCTCCTAATCGTTCCTTAACCTTCCACACGCTTGGATCCAGCAGGAGCCCCTCCTTCGAGGCTGAGTCCGCTTGGCTATTGTTCTCCTTGTAAACATGAGTGTATGTAATCAGTTCAAATGATTCCATAACATCACAGATAGATTGTAATATGTTGCATAACAGAAGGTCTCTACAGGTTTGTATCCTTTTTACCCAATTGGTCACATTCAAAGAATCACCAAAAACCTTAATGGTTCTACACCCCTTCTCTACTGAAAAAATGAGAAGTAATTTCAAACTTAATAGTTCGGCTCGGCTGTTACTACCCTCCCCCAACCCGGTAATCAATTCAAAGGACTAATTCTTGACCAAGTTAAGGATAGCACCTCCTCCACATAGATTATTCTGTGCAACACCATCAAAAAAACCCCAAGGAGATGTCTTATTAATCTCAAGTGCTAGGATTTACCTCTGATTTTTAACCCTAAAGTGTTTTGGAAGAGCTAGTGCAGTCCCACACACCATCCCAACCGTAATTTCTGGAGTACATTCTTTCCCATTGAAAACAAGATTATTCCTGGCCAACCAAATGCCCCAAGTCACCAGTAGTGGAAGCACAATCATAACATCCAACGATTCATGTCTTCGCCATCTCTCCCATGCATGAATGATAGAGTCCCTTTCCCATATACACGCAGGATCCAATCCCAACAAGATACAACATTTCGACCACACCCCAACATAGTATGGGCAAGAAAGAAACAAATGAACAGTCGATTCCCCCATGTTCCGGCACAAAGCACACCATCTCGGACCATTGAATCCCCTAAAAAGAAGATTATCCCAGCAAGGAACTTTATTTTCTAAAACACGCCACTAGAATAAGCGTGTTTTAGGGGGGCAATGGAGTTTCCAAATCTTCTTCCACCACCACTCAGTCCTCTGTTCATTATTCTGTGCACTGAGATTTATATACCCATCCTTAGGTGTATACTTCCCACAAGAGGCCCCGTTCCAAATGAGTTCATCCTCCTCCTCCCTGAGCTGTACCAAAGATAAATTGAGAGCCCCAAGACATAGATTCAGTTCAACCTCTTCCCTATTTGAGAGTTCATAGTATGTGGCCGGTCGCCAATTCTGAGACCATCGATTCTCCTGAACAGGAGAAGCAAGTTTATATAGAAAGTGTATGCCATTCTGTCGAAGAGAATTCACCAATGGCTTAGTCATTCTGAACCTGCCATTGCATCCTAGCCAAGGATCGATGCCCACTCGCACTCTCCTTCCATTACCCACCTTCCATACCAGGTTATCCTCAATAATAGAAAAAGATTTATTCACTACTTTCTAGATGACCGAGCCACCCTTATGACCCTTTTGTGAATTCCTGATCCAGTCAACCACAGAGTCCGGGGTGATATATTTTTCGATCATTACCCTGGTCCACAGGTTTTCTGAATGAATCAAATGCCAACCCCCTTTCGCTGCCAGTGCTTTCGCAAAAAGGAAGATGTTTTTAAGACCCCAACCCCCCAAGGATTTTGGCCTAGCAATCTTCTCGCAGCTAACCCAAGGAGAAATCGAGGCTTCCTTTGACCCTCTCCATAGAAAATGTAGACAGATTCAACGCGTTTTCTCCAGTATACCCATGGGGATCCACGAAAGAGACATCCAATAAACAGGAATAGCTTCCAGAACTGATTTAACCAAAATGAGGCACCTCGCCCGAGAAATCCAACGATGACTCCAAGCATGCAATCACTTCTCCAATTTTTCGATTAGCCACAACCAGTCCTTCTTCAGATAGTTGTTGGTATTCAATAAAAAGCCCAGATATTTTAGACCCTCATCCAATGATGCACAAATAAAAGGAAAAAGTACTGAAGCATGTCTTACTTCCTAATTATCCATACAATGAGTCATCAGTGTAGATTTCCCATCATTTATTTCCATGCCCGTCGCGAAAGAAAAAAGTCCTAGTATATCTGAAATAGTGTTCACATCATGCACCCTACCAGAGCAGAAAATTAGCACATCATCCATGAACAAAAGATGAGTGATCTGCAAATGTTGTGCTACAGCAATACCGATCAAACCCTCCTCACTATGTGCTTTCTTCAATAGTCGGGTCAGCCCTTCAACAACTAACAGGAAAAGTAAAGGAGACAACGGGCAACCTTGCCTCAAGCCTCTCTCCACATCAAAAAAGGGGAAATCAGCCCCATTGATCAAAATAGAGAAAGAAACAGTAGTAATACAACTCATGATCCACCTGACAAAAGCAATCCCAAAGCCAAGATGAATTAGTAACATATGAATATATAACCAGCTTACCTTATCATATGCTTTGGAGAGGTCAATCTTCAGTATTGCCCCCTTAAGGTTGCGAGTCTTCATACTATGGAGGCCTTCCTGTGCCACCCCAATAGCCTCATGAATTTGTCTACCTT
The DNA here is from genome assembly GCA_001517045.1 of Pseudotsuga menziesii. Classification (NCBI taxonomy): domain Eukaryota; kingdom Viridiplantae; phylum Streptophyta; class Pinopsida; order Pinales; family Pinaceae; genus Pseudotsuga; species Pseudotsuga menziesii. Next base: position 141,973 of record LPNX010573951.1, read on the forward strand.
TCAAAAACCCAAATTGTTCTCCATAGATATGTTTAGACAATACATCCTTCAACCTTCGGGCAATAACATTTGAAATCACCTTGTATATACAATTACAAAGTGAAATAGGTCTGAAATCATGTAGAGTCCTTGGGTTGTCCACCTTGGGGATCAGGGCTATGAAGGTCGAATTGAAGCAAGCTGGAATCCTGCCAGAAAGCCGTGTATCTTCAACCACCTTGAGAATATCAGCTCCCAAGAGTTCATAGAGATTAGTGAATAATTCAATGGTCCATCCATTGGGTCCTGGACTTTTATCCTTCTGAAAACTCTGAGGAGCCGCTTTCAATTCATCTTCAGAGACTTCTTCCATTAAAGATAGGTTTTCCTCCTCCCCAACAAAGCGTGGAAAGAATTGTGCAATGCGCATGATCTTCGCAATGTGTGCCCTAGCCAGAGCCTTGAATAAATTCTAAAAGTGTTCAACTCCAGTCCTTTCCAATTCCTCAAAATATTCTCGTCTTCTATCCCTGTCATCATCTAGGCACCAAATAGTATTCAAGGCTTTCCTTCCCTTAGCATATGCATGATTTTTTTTTGTGTTCTCATCCCCACATTCTAGCTAAAGAGCCCTGCTCTTCAATCACCAGATCTCCTCTTTCTCCAATAGGATAGTGTTCCTTCATCCCTACAAGCCTACCAAATTATCCTTAGATTCCTGATTCAACATACCCCCACCCTCCAAGTCCATGATGGCAGCTATTTCCTTTTCAATCTACCTCAGCTCATAATCATCTCTTCTTCACTTTTCCATAGCCCAATTTTTAATGAGCCTCTTCATCCGAGCAAAAGTTTCCGCAAACTGAAAGGCCGCAGACAGTCGATTATCTGGAGTAAAAGGGACCCAATTTGAAAGGATCAACAGTCGAAAAGATTCATCCTTTAACCAAGTCTTGTTAAATTTTAGGGGACTGGGCGATTTTATAGGACCATTCCTGTATTCCAAAAATATGGGTAGATGATCAGATCGACCCCCACATCCCACTCACTGCTTCAGATAATGCTGACGATCCGTCATCTTCTCAGTAATCAGAAATCGATTAGGTCGCTTAGCCACACGACCGTCCCCACACCTGTTGTTATGCCAAGTCGGCTTAAGTTTGATCGGTTCAATATCCAACCAGTTTCTCTCAATGAGCTTCTGAGAGAAAAATTCAGAAAGTAGGTCCGGATGAGCAAAAGGCCCCCATACCTCAGCCTGTCCCAGAGAAAAATTTAAATCACCTCCAATAATAGCCATTTCACCACAAAACAAATCCAGGTTAAAAATATTGTCCCAGAAAGGAATGTGATTAATATAAGGACCATAAATGTTGAAGACATCAATAGGCTCCCCATCATCCAATCCTTGCATAGTCATTCCCAAAACTGAATCCAAACCCCATATATTCAGGGCTTTTACCAGACGAGTATCCCAACCCATAGCAAGACCCCCCGAACGACCCTGAACATCTAAGGTCACAAAGTTCCAACCCAAAAACCAATTCTCCAACTTCTCCTTAATCACATCACCAACACCAAGAGTTTCCTGTGACAACATAATATTCGGGTGTTCCAATTCAACCACCCGCTGCATAGCAGGTCTTTTAAGGGGACCCACCAGACCCTAGTAGTTGAAGGACATGATCTTCATCAACGACCCTTCCTCTGGGCCTGCATTGCTCTAAGTGCCCGTTCAATAGATAATTGTTTTCCCTCGGTCATATCCTTCTGAGCCCGAGACTGTGCCTTAGCCAGGAAATATTTTCGTCCCCTCCCATGAGACACAGGTAGTGAATCCTTTCCTAAGCCCCCACAATGGATCTTTTTCCCTGACCTAAGGAAATACCCTGATTCAGAAGGTGTGGGTTGGATAGGAGACCCAGACCCATCGACATCAGGGACAAGAGGTAACGGTGGAACATCCTCTAAAAATGCAGTAGATGAAGGGGTGGTAGCCACAATAGGGAGTTGCGAAATAGCAAGGTTCTTTAGTTTTCCCCCCATCCAATCCATCCCAGAAACATGAAAAATATTTGTAAACACATTTAAAGACAGAGAAGGGGCAAAAGAAGTGATACCTGGTGGAGCCGGCTCCGAAACCGGATGTTCTTCAGCAGCCACCCCTTCAACCACAGCCACCAAGAGCAAAGTTTCCTCCACCACAGTCACTTCTGGAACCTCCATCTTCGTGTGTATCTCCTCAGCTTCTGATGAATAGGGTCCCAAAGACGGTGAGGACACCCCACAGCTAGAACCAATCCCACGAGAACCCCGCTGAGTACCACGGCCATTAATCATGCGCACCCCAAGACTACAGTCCACCGCCATGTGACCATAATCATGACAACGATGACATTGAAACGAGATATTTTCATAATCCAACCTCTGATTGAAGAAATTATTTCCCCAAGAGAGATGTATCTCTTCATATAAACCCTCCCGCAAATTGATATTTACAAGAATCCGGGCCACCCTGCGCAATTTCATAATTTTAAAAGACAAATCTGCCTCGAGGAATGTCCCCAGGATGTTACCAATACAAGTGAAATGTTCCTCCGTCCAATACTGCCTCGGCAATCCCAGAAGCCGAACCCAAATTGGCACTTCATCCACCCTTTCACGAGAAGCATCAAAGGTCGGAGTCCAAATTTTAAGCAAAATAGGACATTGTTCAATAGTCCAGTTTCTCGCAAGTACCCAGCTAACATGAACCTACTGTGTGAAATTTAGAGCGAACCATCCCCTCATTAAACCCTCCAGCTCAGGAATCTCCCCCAAATGTTCAGCCCAGAAGGTTTTCACCCAATTCTCAATCACAGGTATAGAAACGTTCTTCCCAATGATTTTTCTGACCACCGTCAAAGAAGACATATGCACTATTTGTGACCACCTGATGTCCTCCCCCAGTGCATAGGAGCATGCCACCCTCTACTTCTTGACAAAGGCCTTACGACGCCTATTATCTCCACGATCCACACCCCTATCCCCCAAAGGTTCCGAGCCACCACCAGTCTCCCATAGTCCCAGAGAAATAACATCCTGAGCAAGAGACTCACGCCTCCCCATGGCCGCCACAGGATCATTTCCGCCATCCCCTTGTTCGATGACTGTATCAAAACCAATCTCATGCAGATCTAGACACCCAACAATATAAACCTCATATTTCGTCGCACCAGCCGCACCCACTGGTCTAGAACAACCACCACCCAAAGAGGAGACTTCCTCCACAGAAAGGTTATTACAAGCCAATAAACTCTCTACCTCAGGCACTGGAAGCACAATGGGTTCCACATGCGCAAAAGATGGTAGATCAAAGTAAAAAGTTGATGGAGAGAAAGCCCCCCCTGAATCCAAGTGCAGAGAAGCCGAAAGAAAACCACCGCCCCAGCAGTTATGTGCACTTGAGTCTCCAAACCCAAAACCGCCCAACAAAAAATGAAAAATGCCTTCCGGCACCGGATCCGTAGAATAATCCTCCGTGTTTTCCATACCCATGATAACCGCCGGTGAAAACCCTCCACAGTTGAATGGTAAAAAGAAGAAGTGCCCACCTTGGAAATATGCCCAGATCACCGCCACCTATCGCTGGTAAAAATATATTTACCCTTGTAACAGTGAAAAAATCTCCCACCGACGTTCGTCAAAGCAACGAAAAGAACCCTACCTCGATCGCTACCGTAAACCGTGATGTATAAGATGATTCATCATGAGAGGTAATGAAGATGCCAACAGGGGACTTGACAACCCACCAGTACACTGACAGGATGCGTCCTGCACTCAGGCCGAGGCCTGGCCAAGCAAAACCCTAACGCCCCATCGAAACACCACTCAGAACCCAGCCCACCGAACAGAGATATAATACTTAATAATCCACTCAATAAAAACTTAGGAAAGGAGAAAATAAATTTAAACCAAAACTATAACATAGAAAATAAAAAGACATTCAAAATCATTAAAATTTAAACTAAGATAAAATAAGAAGTAAATAAGGAACAAACATTTGAGAAAAAACACATAAAAACTTGGTACATTTTCAGTCTTAACAGTGTCTATGCCTCCGATTCTCCTCTCATTGCCTCTGCCTTCATTTGTTGTGGCAGAATACTGAAAATCTCTAGAGCTAATTGTCCCTCAGCTTGAGCAGGGATAACATCTACAGGAGACCTTGTCCAGAAAGGGGGGATCGACAGAAATTTTAGAGCAAACCTTAGAAGCATAGGAAATTCTAGCACTAGTCAAACATCGTTCACAACCTCCCACCTTCTCCCCTCTCATGGGATTATAAGTTTTGGTGGCACGAACGGTCTGTACCATCACCTCCTCGGCTTGGACTGGCTAAAAATGTTTTTCAATAGTGTAATTTTCTGTTAGACAATTGAATCTGTAGTATTTCAGGGCATGCTTAAAGCCAATGGAGTTACCATGGATTATTAAATGGCTCAAATTGACATACACACACAAAATATCGATAACATTGCATACAGCTCGAGCTCGTCAATCTTGTGTACAACTGAGTTAATGAAGTTCTTGGCCCCATAGGTGTATGCATGCATTTTGTTGAGTCATGGCCTCCATCACCATGGTTGAGACCCCTTGACCTATAATATTTGCGTCGCTAAAATTATCAGTGGCGGTGGTGATGTGTTCAATGTCGAACCAAACTCCTCCGGTGTTGGGTTTCCCAGAGGACTTCAGATGTTCCTCGCTCCGCTTCACAAACCTCTTACATAGTACATGCTTACAATTGTTTTTCCTCACCCACATACAATAGCGAAGCCCGAGAGCCCAAATCAGGAGGGTTTCACCGATGCCAATGAAAATGTATAAGGTAATAACTCGACCATGCGACGCAGTTTGGGCAAAGGGCAGAAGAAGGATACACACAACATTATTTTGATTCATGTGGTAGTTTCTTATTCACGAGACGCGTGGTATATTTTCATTCGCCAAAGGGGTGACGAAGTGAATAGTGTTCGCAAAGTGAACCTCATAGAGAAAAACGCCTACGACGTAAAATTAATATGTGCGTTAAATAAATAAATAAAAATAAAACCATTTTAAACTAGGATTTATCAAAAAAAATTGAGGTGTAATTTTTTTATTGACATGTAAAAAGCTTTAGATTAAAAAAAAAAATTACACTTCAAAAAATTGGATGCCCATCGGTGCTTGATAAATCTCGATTGAATATATATCTATGCTAGTACTACCTGTTGTGGTAGTTGACAATTACCTATTATGATGGTTGACAAATTTAATGGGAGTTAATGAGCTCATTTTTTATGTAGTCTCTCAAGTTGCAAGGCTTGCACAAATCTACAAAAAAAAGACAAAGTTATAGAGGCTAACATCAGAAAGGAAAATTAAAACAAAAATGAACAACACGATAATACTCTAGGTTAATCTATAATTTAAATTCCCTATCCAATTACACATATAGCATTGTCTTGCACCCGAGCATGCAAACTTCGACAATTGGCTCTCAAGTTGGGAAATTAAGTCGCCCTGAGTCTGTTCTCCAAAAGGACACTCAGGACACAACAAACTGTCTCCTTACACCGCCCATGTTTCACCCCTAAACTCCCATTACCAGTAACCTAAAACAAAAGAAAACCTCAAAAAAGGTAGTTAGCTCTGTGCCCATATTACTCTTTTGTAGATATGGGTTCCTACTTTAATTCCCCACTAAAAGATCGTTGAATTGTTCCTATTCCACCCTACCAAACCGTAACAGAAAGTAAAGATACCTAAATTTAGAACCATTGGATCCTAAAATTTCTAAACGGTAGGTTCAAATTGAGCAAGATGTATAAGCTTTGTCATGGATTGTTTAGAGAGAGTCATTACAGTAAGATGCTTTGCATCATCCTCCCCTTCTTTTAGAACTTTTGAGCTTCTTGATTCAAGGTCATTAAGTGTAGCCACCTAGTTATACTTAAGTAGGTAAACTTCTGTGATACAAGAGTTGTAGGAAGTTGTCAGACCGTCCTACTTAACTAGAAATAACTTATATGACTTGGAGCATGTTGCATATAGTTTGGTGTCTAACATGCGTTCAAACTTCTCTCTCTTTTTCTTTGGCAAGTGTTTGGTCCAGTTGCCCCTTTCCAATTAATCATTAACCAACCAATCATCATTTGTCTCCATTGGGGAAGAAATGAAGGCCAACAACATTAAAAATATAATTGATGTCTAAATCCTCTGGCAGAGCAATCAAACATGCATTGTCATTTGTCCTTTTCATGATTTTACAAGGCCCGAAATTCTTAGGCTTTAATTTGTTGTAAGTACCTTCGGTGTGCCTTTCCTTATGCAAATGTACCATGACCCTTTTTCCCTACTGAAAGACTATTTCTCCTCTGCAAATAAGCATGTTCCTTGTATTTTGCATTCATTGACCTCAATTTGTGCTCAACTTCTTGATGTATTTCTCAATTATTCTCTACAAAATATATAGCATCTAAGTGGATATATGGGTTTGCAGGTAGATCAACTAAATCTATGATCCCTTTAGAATTGGCATTGTACACAATTTGGTATGCAGATTTACCTTTAGTTCCATTGATGTTGGAATTAAAGGCAAATTCAACTTGAGGTGTTGCTAAATCCCATTGGCAAGGATTGTCACCTATTAAGCATTGTAATAAATTTTCTAATCTTATATTCAACACCTTTGTTTTATTGTGAGTTTGGGGGTGTTATGTTGAATTACATTGTAGACTACTACCCAATTTTTTCCATAAGACTCTCCAAAAATGTCCTAAGAATTTGGTGTCTCTGTCGCTGATTATGGTTTTCGAAATACCATATAACTATACAATTTATTCAAAGAATAAATGTGCTACTCGACTTGCATCATTTGTCTTTTTACTAGGTATGAAATGGGCCATTTTGGAAAAATGGTCAACTACTACAAACACATAGTCATGACCCCTTTGGGTTCATGGCAATCCCAAGACAAAATCCATGGAAATATGAGTCCATGGCTTCATTGGGATAGGTGGGGGCATATAAAGGCATGTATTTTGTTATCCTCCTTTTGTTGTGTTTGGCCTCGAAATTGTCTTTTATAATGGTTTTATTTACATTAATTTTTGACCTATTTACTGTAATTTAATACATCTATTTCTCAATAAGATTGCCTTTTACTCTGTTTTATTAATTAAAATCTCGTAAATATAAAATAAGACAAATATGTTATTTTTATGTATTAAATGTAGTATTTTGCAAATAATAGATGTTCTGCACTCTATTCAGCCCCTTATTTTGGTCCTGAGTTCTGAATTAGATTTGATTGCATGTTAGTTTATTGGTTTGGCTTACCCATTTCTTCCGATCCTACATGTGCAAATTGAAACCATGAAATAATCATCAACTTTAAAGTAATAATGTTTAAAGAAATAAGGTAATCATTATCTTTAAAGAATTGGTGTAACTTTAAGATGATTTTTTTTAAAGTGATAATGTTTTCATGCCATATAAACTAACACATAAAACTTATTAAAAAGTGGTAAATATTAATTGTTTGTTTAATACATTAAATCATGGTAAGGCACCTCACGTTGCATTTTATCATGCTCCACAAATATTTAAATTATTACCCCATCTTTCTTTAATATTATGTGTGCCTTTTAACTATATCCAAAAGCAAATAATCACATAGTTTCATGCATAGTAACTTTATGGTATTACACTGCCTTCTTTATTCAACATAACTATTTATTATATATGTGTAGGCCATGAAGTAATGCACGCATAATGGAGGATTAACACATGCATCACGTTAGGGAGGCAAGCAACAAGAACCTGACACCCAATCAATGGAACCCAACCACAATCCAACAACTCAGCACTCAATAGTCAATGTGGCCAACAAATTAGCAAAAAATCCACTCAAAATTCGTATTTAGAACAAATCTTAGTTACAAGTCATCTAGACGTTCATCTAGATGCCCATTTAGACCACCCGTTTTTAATAGATAGTTGATTTTCGGGATAGATTTTTGCGGGCAAACAAAAGTGAAATTGAAAGTTCAGGCACATGGGTTTTGTGCAGAATATGCCCATTTCGGTCACCATTGAGAATTTTCGCCAAATTCATAGCCATTTGGGAGAAAATCGTGGTTCTCTGAAACCAACGTTTCCAGAAATTGTGGTTGGCCGTTTTCTGAATTCATGGGTAGTTGTTATAGCAGTAATGAACCTCTATTTTTAGCAAGAGGTGGTTGATCTGATCTCCATTGTAATCATCTTATAAATACCTCTTTGGTTTTGAAGAGGAAGAGGAGAAAACTCTTTGTAAAATTTTGCTTCAATTTAATAAAAAGTCTCTATTTCAGCTGTTGGTGATCATTCTCGTTTCTCTGTTAATGATCGATGACTGAGTATCGTAGGAATGTAGCCCCTGATTGCGGAGAAGGGCCCATCAACAACGAGAGGTCACGACTGAATTTTCGTCCCTTTGTGCAGACTATTTTTCAACCTTCTGTTCGTCCCTCTGTGCAGATTGTTTTTCAGCCTTCTATTCGTCCCTCTGTGTAGACTATTTTTCAGCCTTCTGTTCGCACCTTAATGCAGACTATTGTTCAACACTTTATTTGCACTTAGACTAAATTTTAATTCATTTTTAGAATTTTTAGTATTTTGTTTTTGTAGAAATAGTTAGTTAAGGTAGAGGTAAATTTTCCAGCATTCCACCATGTTATGTAGGTACTTTGGGATTCGAATCCACCTCTAACAATTCATATTTAGTTCTAGATTAACACATCGATTAATTATTTCAGTTTTAATAATGATAAAATCCATTTATATTCAACATATATTGTACCGATTCAAATGATAAATAGTTTAGTTTTATTTTTTATCATGACTTAGATAGTTTATGAGTTACTTTCATTTGTTTTCATGTCTAAAACCTAGATTAGCTTAAGCTTGTTAAAAATATTGTCATATAATTTGTTGAATATTAGTTTGTCTCATTTTTGAAATAGGTTCAACATTCCATTTTCAGTTTTCATTTGAGTCCATAATCAGTCTTTCATTTTCAGTTACACAACATTTCATTGTCCTAGGCTTTGTTAGTTTCATTTCTTTAAGTTATTTCATTTTCAGTATATGTAAACGATTAGTACTTAGTTTCAAATTCAAGCTTAATAGGTTCATTTAGATTTTAAAGATGCATTGGTTTTCAGTATTTTAAAGTTTGATGATAAAAATTCAGATAACCTAGTTCAGATAACCTAGTTGTAAATTAGTTACATGATTTTTTATGATTGGTTAACATTATTTAGTTTATGGTATAGTTTGTTGAAGAGGTAGAGTAGAAGTATTTTGTTTTTTGTTGTTGTAGGTTTGCTTACAGATTGAATATATTTCCAGTTATTGTTTTTCACTTAGTTTTAGATTTGATTATAAAGCTCCAAGTTTAGTTTGCTTTTATTAGTTTATTGTTTTGTAACGCATTTATTTACGCTTGGTCTTTAGAATAGTATTTGCTTTGCTTTCTATGCATTCTTAGATAAGCATTTACTTATGCATACATGGAATAGTCTCCAATTTATAATATAGATAAGATAATTTTCTGCAAGTAGTTAGTTGTGTTCTCATTAGTTAAATCACTTTCGGACCAAGTGACTGCTTTCTAGAATAGATTAGCATAGCTTTAGAATAGTTTGAATCTGAGTTATTAATCAGTTTTCTGCCTTTATAGAATACATTAGATTAGATTTGAAATTATAGTCACTTTTCAAGTTCTTAGTTAATTTCCTGTTTTCATAGATAGATTAAAATTCTTGCATTTGAATTATGAAAGTCATGCATGTAGATTAAAATCATATAGTTGCATGTTATTGCATTTGCATCTTTAGTTAGCTCAGGTTAGTTCAAGCCTTCAATCTTGCACATATAGTGTTTGCATCTCACAAGCTCCCTTCCTGGGTTGACAATTAAGAGTTGAATTAGATAGTGTATATTTTACCCAACATGTTGTTTGAGACACACTACAAGTAGAAACAAACTTGTTTACATCTCTCCTTAGATTAGGAAAAAATATTTTTTCACTCACTATTTCAAAGGTCTTACCCCTTCCAAAGTGCTCAGCCAATTTGTTCGACTGCATCTCTCTCACAAGATTTTCTCATCTTGACCCAAGGGGAATACAAAGTTCAAAAACCTTAAACATAAAGGCATCTAATAATAAAAAGTCTTCAAATGAACATAAACCAACATAGTCTTGTCCACTTAGCATCACAATAATGTTGTCAAAGTAGGGGTCACTGGAATACTTAGCTTTCATTTCTTCAAACTCGGCTAGTCCATTACTCATTACTAATTTACTACCAACAAATGACACCTTATATTCAAGGTATCAACCACTACAATGGTATTACCACTCCTATGTTGAACAACAAATGTATAGGCCTGCAAAAATGAATCCCATTTGGCATGTTTGTGGAACAACTTACTCTGAGAATTGATGCAATTCAAGGCTTGATTATGAGTTATCAAAATGAATTCTTTATGTACAAGAAAGTGCCTCCAATATTTCTCCAATTGAAACTCCTAAAGCATCACATTCAACGGTAATTTGTTTCTCAAAGTCTAGTATAGTAAGAATAGGAGCTTCCATAATTCTCCTTTTGAGTTGTTCAAAACTCACTGAAACTTCCTTTGTCAAAGTAAAGACTCTCCCTCTTGTGCTATTAGTTAAGGGGGCACTTGTACCCCCGAAATTCCTAATGAACCTCTTATAAAAGTTTACCAACCTATGGAAACTATTCACATCGGTGATAATTTGAGGGGAAGGCCACTCAAGGATGGCCTTTTACTTTTTCAGGATCCATGCTCAATCCATTTGTTGAAATAACACTACCCATATATACTAATTTATCCTTGCAAAACTCACGCTTTTCAGGGTTGATAAATAACCTTTCTGCTTTAAGTATGTCAAGGACCACTCTCAAATTCTCTACATGCTCCTGAATGGTTTTACTAAAAATTAAAATATTGTCAAAATAGACCATGATAAATTTGCAAATATGTAGTCTAAAGACCTTGTTCATTGGTCGCATACAAGTAGTTGGGCCATTAATAAGACAAATGCCATCACCATCCATGATCAGAATTGAATCCTCAATAAATGAATAAATAAAACCTCTCTTGTAATAATTTTTTTTAAACGTTAATTGTTTGACAAAGTGAGAAAAGTCCAATTTCTCCTTGAAAGTTGAAACAAACTATTGTGATGGTTTACCTTTCGAGGCCAACCAACTAAAAACTTGAATGTTGTAGTAGACGAGGACAATCACTCTCAGGGGAGCAAGAGAGGAGGAATAGAAAGCAGAGGATAGTAGCAACAATGACAACTTGAAGAGGTTACCCTGCTTGAAGAATAGTGGCTGAAGGAGTCAATTATCCTGTCCACAAACAAAAAAGGTGTGTCTGAGTCATTGGCCATATGCAATTTTGTATTTATGAGTGAGTAACAATGCACAGTATTAGTGTATAGACCACCCATCTGTATTTATATTTTGAGCATAAAACAATCCTCATGAAATTTTGGTTTTCCCATTAGGTTTCGAGCATAGTCTTTGTGTTGAATGGATATGAATGCTATGTTGACGATTCTTTGGCAATTAACTATTAATTTAAAAATGTCGGGTAAGATTTAAATACTTGTTGGGTGTTTTTATCATTGCCTAGGAGAAATAAAAAATATTGGGGTGTTTTTATCTTAGTTGGGACGAATTTAAACATGTTGGGGCGAATTTATAGATGTCTAGGCGTTTTCGTGGTTGTTGGGGGTTCGTAAACAATGCCAAACACTTTTCCCTTGATATTGGGTGAAAATTAAACAGCTCGGGGATGAATACAAACATTTTATATTCATATTAACAACTGAGAGATTAATATAAACTTTTTTATGTTGAATTAGCTTACTATGGTTTTGATTGACAGATTTGTTGAGCTAAAAACATATGTGGGCATTGTTTCATCTAGAATAAAGCATTTAATTAATTTTTCCATAAATATCTTTATTGGTGAGATGGACAGGACACAAGCCTACCATTTACAAATCAATCCACTCAAATAAAACATCTTGGTTTTGAATGTGGTTTTCCACTCATCACCTTCACAGATTTATATTTGATGGCATCCACTTCTAAGGTCAATCTTGGAGAAAGCCTTAGCACCAGACAAACAATCTAGTTAGTCATCCATTATTGGTGGTGAGTATTAGTACTTCACAATGATTTTGTTAATGGCTCTAGATTCCATGCCTTTCCTCACTTCTTGGGGGAGAGAAAAGCAGGCGTGGCACATAGACGCATGCTTAAACTCATGTTTTCCCTTATAAATCCCATCTCTACTAGTTTTATTATTTGTTTCCGCATTTCCTCATTTTCTAGAGGAGTCATCCTATATTGAGCCCAATTTGGAAGCTTAACACCCAAAATGAATTCAATTTGATGGGTAATGCCTCTTGACGGAGGTAGACTATCTAGTAGGTTGGATGGTGTCAAATCTAGATACTATTGAAGTAGTTTCTACACCTCTAATGGGATTGTTAGACGATACAACTTCTCATTTTCTTTTCGGTACAATAGATAGCAAATCCCCTTTTAGATTCAATGGATATCTTCTAACTCATTGTACTCAAGGATAGAGTTGTTAATGCAATTGATTATCCTCCTTGGAAGTGCTTCAAGATATGGTGCTTTCCCTCGAGTCGAACCTCATAGATGTTTTCTTTTCCATGGTGAACTATATTCCAATCATATTTCCAAGGTATACCCAAGAGTAAATGGTAAGCATCCATTGGAACTTGATCACACCAAACTTTGTCTTCATAGGGCCCAATCTTGAAATCGATAAGACAAGTTTGACTTATTAGCACACTATGATCCTTTTTTGGCCAAGAAATACTATAGGTATGTGATTTTGGAATGCAAGCAAGTTGTAATTTTTGCACCATTTATGTACTCACAAGATTATTGGTAGATCCTCCATCTAAAATTTCCTTGCAAACCTTGTCCTTGCACTTGCATTTTGTCCAAAACACATTCTTCATTTTCCAATCAACTTTGGGGGTTTCTTTGTTCCTAGATTCAAGGCCCTCCTCAACATCATATTCTCTCGTCTCTTTGCTTCAACTTCTCGTTCTCGTTCTTGGGCTATTATCACCCTTTTTGTATTTTGGGGGAAATCTATCAACTAATGGGGTTCATTGTATATAAAACAATTCAAGGGATTCCAACTTCCAAGAGATGTTCACCCTCACCCCCTACTTATAAAGGTTTCCCTCCCTTATAAGTTTGGATTAACATCACCTCCCTAGGTTCTACTTCCTTGGTAGATTTGGAAAAACTCCCTCTTCTCGTACTCAGATTTTCACCACCCCGTTTGATTGCTACTTGCATATGCTTATTAAATTTGTCTTATGCTTTCAAGCCCATATAATATGCTTCATACACAATGTTCACTTTGAGTAGGGACAATTCATTCTGATGTTGGAACCCAAGGGAATTGTTGTATCTAGCAATTACATGCTCAACATCCTCTTGCAAACCAGTCCTAATTTGCATCCTCAAAATTCTTTAGTAAAAGAGAGTACCAATAAGTCCTTTTGCCTTAAATTTTGATACTCTTTAAAAATCCTTTGCTAATAATCAGAGGGCATAAATTTCACTTTCAAAAGCTTCAACATTGTCGACCACATCAGGATCTTCTCTTCCACTTGTATTTCTTAATATTCTAAATTTTCTCCCACCACAGAGCAACATGTGACTTCATTTTTTATGCTGCAATTTTGACCTTTCATGGATCAATCTCCTCAATCCCTTCCATATCAAAGCATCTCTCCAACACTTGAATCCAATGCATGAACACTTTTGTATTTCGTTCACCTTTGAAATCAGGGACTTCAACCTTAACTCTACTTCCTTGTTTGGTTATCGCTTCAATAAGCCTCTACATGGGTTTACTACTTTGACCCAACCTCTTAGAACTTCCGACTCTTCTTCAGAATCTTCATGTGACAACTTAGACTCAATGGCCTCTAACATTCATAGCAGCTCGTCACCTATGGGTTCCATTTGTCTGAAATTTCTCCTACCCCTACTTCCCTAGTTCAAAGACTCCCATCTCGGCCAACAGTGGAGAAAAACTACCCTTGTTCATGAGCCCTCCTTCTTTGGTAGTGGTTAGTGTTAAAGTTACAACACCATGGTTAATTCTCCAAGTCAATATTGTGTTCCTGTATTGAGCCTAGTGTGTTGAGGTAGTGCCTTAGGGAGCTTGAGTTGGACTTAGGAAACTTAAGAGTGGAATATTGATTTGGACTCAAGAATGACTAAGCCTTATGTGTAAAGGTTAAGCCTCATGTGATGAATAAAGTGCTTTGTATGTCAAAGTGATGGTGTTGTACAATTTTGTTTGTCAAGACTAATGTCTTGTGTGTTAAGACTGATCCTCGTTTGTTGAGGTGGTGCCTAATGTGTTGAGGTAATGCTTTGCATGTTGAAGAATGAATGATGCGTGATGTACTACTAACCACAGTCTTAGATATGGATAAGCTATTAATTCTCCTATAATTATTGGCCACCTCTAGAGTGAATTACTTTAACATATGACCAATTGGAACGATATTAGAACAGGATGATCACATCATTGGAAAAATCTCCTTAGTATATTTGATATGATAAATAAATTAAAGTTGGCACAAGTGGACCATGCAGATAAGACAAGAGATAAAGATACGATGTAATAAGATAAGGGAGAAATCGATTTGCTTGCTTCAGTGATGATAAATACCTCAGTTAAATAAGAGATAACTCGAATTGTCAACTTTAGTGATGTTGACAAGGGAGACTTCGGTTAAATAAGAGAGAACTCGAATTGTTAACTTCAATGATATCAACAAGGTGGACTTCACTTAATTAAAGGAGAACTGAAATTGTTCACTTCAGTAATGTTAACAAGAAATACTTTAGTTAAAAGAGTTAATTGAGTGTTAACAAAGAAGATATAATTAACTAAGTGTTTGCATGACGACACTTGAGTTAAAATAAAAAACGATACTTTATTTAAACTAAAATACGACCCTTGAGTTAACATCCAAACTAAGTGGTATAACATTCAGTTGAAGGGTGGTGTTGTAATCTCACAGATCACATAAGGTTACCAATAATACATACTAAAACATACATACATCACAGAGACAAGAGATAAGAACAAGTAGACTGAATAACAGATTATATTAACATGAGAGGGTCCATACAATACAGAGAACTGAATCGAGTTCTCATGTGGCTCAACAACCTCATATATATGATTTACAAACAGTTGCAAAATAACTACTTGTCGGTTCACTCAACTGACACGACCTTAGGTGGCCGACCTAATCTCTAATTAGTCGGCTATCGTTCAAGTCGACATACCGACTTGCTCCTCCAACATCTCCCCCACGAACAAAACTTTTCTTCGTCTCGAAGAAACAGGGAGGTACCAAAATTTCCTTGTCTGTCTAAGTAGTCATTATTTTGTGCTCTTGATCTTCATGGGTTGTGAAGTCTGATGGTTGGTCTTTTCTGTATGCAGACTTCGACAATTGCTAGGGTTGTCACTACGAGGTGATGTTGGAAATCCGTCCAACTTTGCAATATTTTCTGTATGTCGATGGTTAGTGTAGTCAGGCTTGATAAGATCGACATTTTCTCTTGAATGGAAATTTCAGCTATTTTCCCCATGTCGGGACCCATAAATTGGTCCTTTTCCTCTGCTATCTCTCTGAGTCATTTCATTTGCGGGAATATGATATCTACTTTTTCTAAGTTTGGGATGGCTTGATGCACCCATTGATGTGCTTCCCATTCAAGCTTCTGCAATTTAGTTGTTTCAAGCACTATCTGATCTTCAATTGTGCTTCTGAGTGCTTCGTCAGTACTTTTCCTCTTCTCAAGTGCTTGGATCTCTTGTCGGGTCTACCTAGTTTTCTAATAGACTTCCATGTAGTAAGCAGGCTAGTCTCGCAATACTTCTTCCATGATAACAGACTCCTCCATGTGATCTTGCAACACTTTGTAGGATTCTAAAAAGGCTGTGTGTTGCTCCATCAGTAGCCGAACGATTTCTTCTTTATGTTCCTCTTTTGTGTCCTAAATTTGTGCTTAGAGCACCGACACCACGCTTTCAAACAGCTGATAAGCTCTTTCTAGTGGTTTTTAGACCGAATGTGGGCCTTTTTAGGCAGACTTCATCGGATGTTCTGAGGCACCCTCCATCTGGTTGTACGGACTTTTAGCTACTGGAGCCAGTTTTCCAACAACACTTTCCCATTCACAAGCTCCTTCATTGTTCCTTTCTGGGAGAACGATTTGAATCTCCACATATGGAATTTTTTCGGTTCTTGAAATTTTTTGTCTCCTTTAGGGCAAATAGCGAACATTACTATCCATAAGATAAGGGACGAGAACCTGATAATTCCTCCCGTCTCTTGGCATTTCTCACAGATGTTTTTGATCATGTCTGCGACATACTCAGCCCATCTGTATATCTTTCCATTGGTTGCAATGGTGTCTACTGCTTCCAATATATCTAGTTTGAGGTCACTTCCACGACCTGCCATTGTGAGTGTAATAGCTATGATTTTGGCCACAATTTGTGGTGTTCGATGTGTTATATGACCAATCATTAGTCCTTTTGAGTTTTTGCTCAATGCCAACCCTGTTAATTCTTCGACCAGTCCTTCTTTTATACCAACTGGTACTGGGTCTCCTTTGTTTGATAGCCCTATTAATTGGGAAATGACTTCCTTAGAGATGTTGACCGGTTGGTCAAAGTAAAATTGGCTGTTGTGGTACCGGCTTATGACAAAATTGACTGTTGTTTCTTTTGTGCCACTAAAGCTAGCCATGAGCGACGCGTTGGCATAATTCATAATGGAACTGTGTTGTATTTTCTCTGTAGCTTGGGTAGGTTTCTTGTTGATGTACGCCCATTCTTTTATCTCGGCCCATAGTTTTTCCCATGAGCCTTCCTGCACCTTAGCATTCTTAATGTTCTTTAATATTCTCAGTAATGGTGTCTCTATAGTCTGTAATTCCTTGGTCTTGGCTGAGGCTCTGGTCTGTTTTGGTGCCATCTTATCGATTTGGGGGTTGGTTTTACTATGGTGCTCTTGGTTTTTAGTCGTCTGGTTGCTATGATGCTCTCTCAGTTTGAATTGTGGTGAATGATCCTTTGGTGGTTCAGTATTTATAGGGGATCCATTGGATGTTCTTGTTGATGGGTGTATTAATGGCAGACATGATGTTCCAGCTAGAACACTTTAATGGTGATTTGCTTTTGGCGCTCGAAGTTATGAATGCGCGATGGGACTATTGAGATCATTGATCTATGTCGGTTATGAAAATGGTCAATGGTGTTATGTCGATGGGCATGATGTCGGTTGTCGAAGTGGTGATTTCCTGTCATAGTTTTGTGCGTATAACAGTACTATTTGCTTTTTGGTTTTTTAGGGTTTTATAGTTTTTGTTTAACCGTTATGGTTGTTATATGCTTTTTTTTAGATGTGCTTGTTTTAGTTTTTGTAGCATTTTAGTCGGGCTCCATTAATGAGTTTCTGAAATACTATGCCTTGCAACGTCTTTAGTCGGACTGATCCGTTGGCATGTATTCCTTCGACAACATAGGGTCCCATCCATTATGTATGGAGATTTTTAGGTTTTCCTTTTACCCGACTATTGTATAGTAAAGCAAGGTCTCCTACCGACAAGTTTTTGTTTTTGATGTTTCTATCGTGCCATGCTTTTTGTTGATGTTTCTGGATTTCTTGATGTTGTATCGCCACTAGTTGATGTTCTTCAAGTTTACTTAGTTGCAATAGTCGATCTTTTCTTCCTTGTTCGACATCGACATGTAAAATCTCTGCGGTAATAGGTGTCTGTTGTCGGAAATGTAATGGAACTACTGCTTCTTGTCCATACACTTGTCAAAAGGGGGTTTGGTCGGTTGAACGTTTGTATGATGTTCTGTATGCCCATAGTATTGCAGGTATCTTCTCATCCCAGTCATATTTGTCTACATTACATATTTTGGTTATTCCTTTTGTTAATGTTTTGTTAAATGGTTCAATTGCTCTAGTCGACTGAGGATGGTATGCTGTACTCTGACTATGATCGATTTGGAACTGGTCTGTTAGGGTTTTGATAGTTCTATTGATAAAGTGTGTTCCCTGGTCACTAATTAGGGTTAATGGACATCCAAATATATTAATGATATTCTCATAGATAAACTTAGCAGCTATCTCATTGGAACATGTGTCGACTGGTTTTGTCTCTGCCCATTTGGTTACATATTCGACTGCAGTTATTATGTACCTTGCACCTGTTCTTTTTGCTGGTATAGGAAATGGTCCTATGAAGTTAATGGCCCAAATTTCAAATGTCAAACTTGGGTTTACCAAGATCAAGGGCATTTCTGTGCTAGGCAGGGGTCGACCTAGTCGTTGGTATCTGTCACATTGGCTTAAAAAGTTTTGCAATCTTTGTGAAGTGTCGGCCACCATAACCTTGATTGTTGGATTTTCTTTGCAGTTGTGTCTGCTTGGAAATGTCCTCCTGCAGGTCCATAATGTGCTTCATGCATAATGTTGTTCCTTTCATGTTCTAGTACACACCTTCTAAGGATGTCGTCTAAACCCATTTTGTACATGAATCCATTTATGAGGCTATAAGGTGCAACTTTCATGGCTAAGATATGTTTCTTTTTTTGTACTCATACCTTCTGGTGCTTGTCCATCTTCTAAAAATTGAGCTATTTTCTCTAACTCTACTGGGATTGCTTCTATTCGAAAGAGATGTGCATCTGGTAAGTCGTATTCGACTCCTGTCGGTTCCTCTCCTGTGTCGATTCGAGATAAATGGTCTGGCTCGACATTTAACTTACCTGGTCTGACAATGACTTCGAACTCAAATTCTTGGAATAGAAGTAGCCATCGACAAATTCCTCCATGGTGTAGAGGCTTATTCACAAGATATTTTAATGTCTGATGATCAGTGTAAAAGATAAATGGATTAGCTAGGAGATAATGTCGATATTTTTGTAGTGCAAAGACCATTCCTAATGCTTCTCTTTTTGTCGTCGAATAGTTTCGTTCAACTTTGTTTAGTTTTTTGCTACTGTAAACTATAGGATAATCCATTCCATCATCTCCTGGCTGAGTTCGGATTGCTCCTATTGCTAGACCTGATGCGTCGATGTGGACATGGAATTTAGTCGACCAGTTTGGAAACCTTAGGATTGGTGCTTCGACTAGTTTTCTTTTTAGTTTTTCAAATGATATGTGACATTCCTCTGTCCAGTTGAATCCTTTATCTTCCCTTAATAGTTCTTCTAGTGCATAGGTCATGTCTGAATAATATCTTATGAATTTTCTGTAATAGCCTATGTGGCCAAGTAACACCTTGACTTGTTTTGAGTTTTCTGGTGGCTTGAGGTCGAGGATAATTTTGATTTTTTCCAAGTCGACCTTAATTCCTTCCTTACAGACAATGTGTCCTAGCAATATCCCTATGGGGGTCACAAATATGCACTTCTTGATGTTTAAAGCTAACTGGATTTGTCGACATCTTTCCAACATAAGCCTTAGCCACTTGAAATGATCTTTTAACATGGAGTATATTGTCCAATCATCAAAGTATATTGCCATGGTTTTGTAAATATATTCTTGGAATGTTTTGACCACAATTCTAGAGAATACTGCAGGTGCATTCTTTAATCCAAAAGGCATAACCTTGTAAGCAAATGAGCCAAATTCACATACAAATGTTGTCTTTTTCTGATCTTTTTTAGCTATTGGCATTTGGTTATAACCTGAGAATCCATCTGTAAATAAGTAGCATTCATGTCCGGCAACTTCATTTAAGATTTCATCTGCATAATGAGTTGGAAATGGGTCTATTAGTGTCACTTTATTTAGCTCCCTGAAGTCGACACAAATTCTCAATTTGGTTGGATCATGTTTCTTAGGTTGAACAACCATTGAACTTGCCCATTCTGATTGGTCAATAGGGTAGATGATGTCTGCTGCAAGCATGTTATCAATCTCCTTTTTAACTATCTCTTTGTATTTATGAGCTAGCTTATATGGTCTTTTCTTCACAGGTCGAACATCAGGTTTAGTGTCAATTTTCGTTTCACCCATTTCGTGGACTAAACCTTTGAGATCTGTGTAATATTGGGAAAATACGTCCTGGAACTCTTTTAAGAGGTTCACTATTTCTGTTGTCTGCTCTTCACTCCAGTAGTCTCCAATCTTTGCCATTTTTGGTTGGTCATCATTTGAGATGTCGAATTCTCTAGTTTTGACCTTAGCATCTAGCCATTCTGGTGCTTTGGCTTCATTGATTGGTTGACTTCCTTCTTTAAACTGTGAGAATGTGGCAAGGAAGTCGGCTGCAGTGATTTGGTCGGTATCATCCTTGTTGGTTGTTCCAACTTTGAGTATTGTGCAAATAGGTTTGGTCGTTTCGACATGGTTTGATTTCCATGTAAAGCTTTTCCCTTCTGTATTTTCATTTTTTAACTGTAGTCTTGTCGATTGTGGCATTGTCTCGGTTTGTATATTGTTACAGTCCATTGTCTATCGGTTATATTTTTAAGGGTTTATTTTCTGCCGGCTGTATAAATTCGTGAATCTGCTTTGCTGTTTCGACCAAATTCTTATTTTGTGGTATAAAGTTGAAATCATTGATAAAATTTTCTCTGAGTTGATGCCATGGGAATGTTTCACCTTGGGCTTCTTCCATATTATACCATTTCTTTGGTAAGTCGGTGAGGGTTGATGGGAACATATGTGGCCATGCACGTTCATCTTTATACCCAAGTCTTCTCCATTCTTTTTCACATGTCTTAATATGGTCTTCTGGATTCTGTCCTTGAATGAAAATAGGTATCTGAGCTTGGTTGGTTAACTTCTTTCCTCCAAACCTTTCTATAAAGTAAGTCGAAGCTGTTGTCAAGGTCCGCAGTCTTGTCTTATGGGTATCCCACCATCTAGTAGCTTGTCCTGTAAAAGTCTCTACTAAACTTTGTAGTAGACCATGTTCACCAATATTTTTGGACACTTGTTCTATGTGCATGACTGGTGATTCTCTTTCCTTATATCTTGGTATTTGTGTATTATTTACATTTGTAGGTTTTAAAGTAGGGTATTCCCTAATTTTTTTCTCAAATATTTTTGGTACAATGGACACTATGAAGCACTGTTGGGTGGGATTTTTCAGTACTTTTTGGATAGTCCAGCACCCTCTTGCTTGTGTTTCATAGTTCTTGACTTCCCAATCATATAATTCTGCATCTGAATTATATCCTACTGAGTATTGGTTGCCTAAATGAAGTTCTCCATAGATATTAGGTTCTGTATAATCTGCATTATTTTGTATCTGATAAAGTTGTCGGATATCAACTTCTTCATCGATAGGTTCTGTCCAAGGTTCTCCTTGGGATGGATGAATAGGTAAAATGACCTTTTGTCTGTTTCCTTTTAATTTTATTCTCTTTTTATGTAGGGATATCCATGCTTTCATCCTTTTTCCCCAAGGTTGACCTAATAACACTGGGAAGGAGCTGGATCCTTCCATAGGGTCAATAATTTCGAAGTCGACTTTGGTCGATATTCCTTTTATCGTTGTGTCGACATTTTTCCAGAATCCAATAGGTTCAATTAGGCCTTGGTCGGCTAGTTTTAGGTATATACCTGACTCATATAGTTGAGGTCTGCCCAGTTGTTCCCAAGTGTCACGAGTCATGATGTTTACTTGTGATCCGATTTCGAGCACAACTTGTTGGACATGGTATCCTTCAATTTCCAGGTTGACAAGTGGGTCGGCATCACTTTTGTCTTTTTGATTTAGACTGCAGATATTCTTTGTTTGTTTTTTGGTGTTGTGTTTTATTTCATATAGTAAGTCGATGAATTGAGATACTGAGTTATCTTTCTGTACTAGCTGTATTAATTCTTTTATTGTGTTATGGCGATTGTCGTTTGCTTATTCCTGTCATACAAATTCTTTAAATACATTTGTTGCATCTTTATATATTTGTTTTTCTTTAACTGGATCAGGGTAGACATTCTTTTCTTTTATTTTGCTGATTCATGGGTTATCGCTTCCTGTTTTTGTCCCTTGTCGGGTTAAGATATGCAAATTCTTTGTATTTATTACATCATTTTTTTGCGCACACGACAAGACATTAACATTTTTCTTTTTATTTATCTTTTCAAGCATAATAGGGCAATCCTCTAATGAGTGATTCCCTATGCCACAATTAATACATAATTTTAGGTCAGTCCAGTCCTTGTATGGACAGTCTGCATGTCGGTGTCCCTTCTTATAACATGTAAAACATTGGATGGGTTGACGTGGTCGGTTGTCTCGATTCCCAGAGAATCGACCTCGACCTCCATAGCCTCCACATCGATTGTCATACCGGCGCTCGTAGCTTTGATTGTTCTGATTGTTTAGCGCATGGTTTTTCTCATTACTTTGTGCAACTGCTTTGGTCTGATAGACTGCATGATAATTTTGTACGTTCTTGAGATTCAGATGGCAGTAGGCCGTGTTATGATTTTTAGTTTCGTAGATTGCACACCAAGATGCCTTGCCCTTCTTCATGTTTCCCTTCTTCGAGTGGTCTCCATGCACTTGGAAAATGTCGCAAAAACATTTAGTCTGCATGAATCAAACGTCCCGTCGACTGATTTCTTGTCGACAAGTGTCTTTTGAATGTCCTGTCGTCGAGCACTTCATGCACCAAATATCCTGACTTTTGAGGTTTAATTCTTTTAATGACTTCTGTACGCTCTCAAGCTGTTCTTGTAGTCTGTGATCAGTGGAGTATGCTGGTATGTCCTCATCCATTTCTACTTGGAGAGATTTTGTAAGCGCATCTTCGTAAGTCTTGAATGTCTCCAGACTTATGTGTCAGCGAATTTTCTGTGATAAACCTGCAAGAAACCACTGGATTAATAACTGCTCGTCAATAACATAGTCCAATTGGCTAAGAAGGTATTTCCATCATTTATTGTAATCGCAGACAGTTTCTCCTGGCTTCTGTGATGTCGTTTTTAGTTTCTTTGCTACTGGATGTTTTGCATCTGGAGTTTTGAAAAATGATAGAAATTGCACTTTGATCTCGGCTTTGGTTGCTCGGGGTATTATTTTAGAAAATTTCATGTACCAAGTTAATGACCTTTTCCTCAAGGCACCAACGAACTCTGCCATCTACCTGTCTTCGTCCGTAACTTGGTTAGCCTCCCAAATCGACTCACAGATGAACCAGTGTCATCTGGGGTCCTCATCACCCTCATATAGGGGAATGTGTGCTGACCCATGACACATGTCGGAGTCACTATCACTACTTTCTTCAAGAGGTGGTGGTGGTGGTGTGGGCGGTGGGGTTATTTGCTTAGTCCTCTCTACGAAACTGTTGA
This sequence comes from Pseudotsuga menziesii, assembly GCA_001517045.1. Classification (NCBI taxonomy): domain Eukaryota; kingdom Viridiplantae; phylum Streptophyta; class Pinopsida; order Pinales; family Pinaceae; genus Pseudotsuga; species Pseudotsuga menziesii. The sequence goes on from LPNX010573951.1 coordinate 165,485, forward strand.
TGGAACTCTCGTTCTCGTTGGTTGTTTTTGTCATTTCCTCTTTGATCAGCAGTCGGTTGGTGTCAACTTCTTCTGTCAATGTCCAACTGCAATTATTTGTTTGCAGTTCTGAATGTTCTGTGTCTTCCAAAACTGTATTTGGCAGGGGGGGTGCTCCTTCATGTGTCGGTAAAAGTAAGTGGATACTTCGGTTGGAGGGTACCGCTTGAAGCGTAACCCAATTTCCTTCTTCTGGTCGATGGATAATTAGATGTCTACCAGTGTATGTTTCATCGTCTAGTCGACTCCATATACCAAAGTCTCCAGCTCCTAGTCTGAGGTCCTCTTTGACAATAGCTTGTATCCGGGTACGTGGATCTGTCGAAGATTTTACTTCCTGGGGAACTTCTAATTGGAGAGCTTCTTGCTGCTCTATCCACAATTCTTCTTCCATAGGGGATGCCTCTTCTTGTCGGTCATGACCTGACTCCGGCGGATCTCTTTCCTGGTCGGTCACCCTAGTACTCATTCCTCTCTGCAGCGCTAAGGCTCTTTCTCTTCTTTCTTCCCTACTTTGTAGCCTCCTCTCCCTCTCTATTTTCTGGAAGTCCATCATACCTTTGTGTGACACTGTGTTCTTGATTTGCTTTTTAGGTTGACTTCTCATTACTGGTGATTGGTATCTCCTTTAGTCGACTAGAATCCACTCCACTTTATTTCGACATATGACCAGCTACCCCCCCATAGCCTACCTGACTCTTTAGAAAGCCCAGATAGTTCGATCTACTTGCTTAGGAAGTATTCCCACTCCCTTTCGACAATGAATTTTTCCCACCTCTTTTGCTTTTCTGCCTAGTTAGGGTTTAATGGCGGTCCATGAAGTGATGGACGGGGTTTGACAATATGACCCACTCCCTTCTCGATCAGGAATTTAAATAGCAAGGTCGGTAAGGAACACAAAAATTGCTCGGTGAGGTCTGTGTAGAATTTATTCTTGATGGTTTCCACTGAAGTTCTGTCTTCTACTGCTTTCTCCTCGTAGAATTTGTTAGCGATTTTTTCGAACCTCTCTGACAAGTTTGTTCTTCCCCCGCAAATCTGTTTTTCTAGTAACTGTTGATCTTTAGTCCCTTCCAGATTTTTCATCCAGGAGTTTCTTCAGAAGTTGGGGCACTGATTCTACAAACTTCTCATGTGTCTTTGTAAAGAATCTTTCTTTTGCTTGTGCAGTCGTCAATCTGTTTCTTCGTGCATAATTCTGCAAATAATTTGCTACTTTACGCTCCCACCAGTCCTTAATCTCCTGTTCTGATATCATTTGCTTGCATACATCTCAAACATGTACTACCACCAATGGAACCAATGTTGTAATCTCACAGATCACATAAGGTTACCAATAATACATACTAAAACATACATACATCACAGAGACAAGAGATAAGAACAAGTAGATTGAATAACAGATTATATTAACATGAGAGGGTCCATACAATACAGAGAACTAAACCGAGTTCTCATCTGGCTCAACAGCCTCATATATACGATTTACAAACAGTTACAAAATAACTACTTGTCGGTTCACTCAACTGACACGACCTTAGGTGGACGACCTAATCTCTAATTAGTCAGCTGACCAACTTAGTTGGCTGATCGACTAAGTCGGCTATCATTCAAGTCAACATACTAATTTGCTCCTCCAACATGTGGGTTCATCTTGAAGTCAAAAGACAAAGATATAAGCCGAGCATGAGAAGGATTGTGCACTTGTTATGTATGATTTGATCAGACTAATGTGCAGAGTGAATTCATACTTGAACGCATTTTCTATTTTGTGCATGTGACCAAAAAGTACGAATTGGTTGTGTGCTGGATCTACTGTTGGGTTCTTCTAATATTCGCTCTTCTCTCTTACTATTGGATCTCTCTAAGTGCTTGATAGACGATGTTTAATATGGGTCTATGCTAGTTTTAATTTTAATTTTAATTTTTTGAGCAGACATGGATTTTTTATTTTATGAGCTGACATGATTTTTTTCAATCACCTTTTATTTTTGGAAACATTACGTTACATAACATGACATCATCTCTCCTATATTGGGATGAGAGCAAGGAAGGTGCAAACATAGTTGTAAATAAAAATCTAAAATTTTAGAACATGCACCTTTTACACATGGTTGTCCATGGGTTTAAAATCAACGTTTCATTTCCAATAAATCATCCCCATAAGTGTCATAAAAGGGATCCCCAAAAAATTTCTAGTAATCTCTTCCCAAACTTTGTTCGTCAATTTGAAAATTTTCATTTCTACCCCATTATTAACACATCCAACAATTTCTCATAGTGCAATGGCTTCTCTTCAAAAATATGATTCTCCAAATCAATTATTAGGTCATCAAAATCATATCTGTGGAAATTAGTGCAACTTAAACTACCCTTGTCATCATGAAAGAATGAGGTGGACACTTTATTACTGTTGCCTTCTACACGTGGCGTTAAATAGATTATTCAACAAATTCATTACTTTTTTTCTTTTCTTTTTTTCTTTGAATTATAATATTATAGTGGCTCATTTGATGGAGAACAAGGCTGCAATTTATATTTGAGATGTGCATATTTTACGCTAATGTATTTCACCAGGTATTCATAAGAATCAACCAAGAGATAACTTGAAGGGTTTTTCTCATAAACAGTTACAAACCAACGACCTTCTTTGCACAAACATAAACCCAAAATCTTGCCTTATATAAATCTGAAATATGTTTATTTTCATAGTAACCATACACCCAATAATTATGAATTTTTAAACAAAATATGGAAAGGGATTTATCTCTTTTGGGCAGAAATCAAAATACCACTCTCATGCATTATTTCCATTCAAAGAAAGTGAAAATATATTAATCAAAACGTCTTCACAGACAATATTACTATCTAAAATAAATTGCATGCATGATGTAATTTGATTAGAAGCCAAATAATCTTTTCCCCAAAATCTTGGAATTAGACGAGTCCAAACCCAAGGTTGAAGATAATTTGGAGATCCATGAATGCATGAAAAATACAAAGGAATAATCGATTTTTCCCAAAAATTTAACACCTACATATGAAAAATCACTTTAAATCTCCAAATATAAAATAAAAGTTGCAAGCGCATAATCTTCATACTCAAGACAATGAAACTTGGGGTCTCCATGGTGAGTCCTTCAAGTACTTGTTAGTTGTCCTTACTTCCAAAACAACAAACCATTAAGATCCAAGATGAGGAATGCTCTACAAATAAAACACCCATCCAATAACGCCATTGGTATATACAATTTTTCAAGAAGAAAAGACTTTATCCCCAATAACAATGACAAACTATTACAACAAAATATAGCACATTCTAAATGATGTAAAGTTCCAAACATTAAGAGGATAGTTTTGAGAAACTTTAGGAAGGCTACACACTATCACCCTAATGACTCTTCATGTCTATTTTGATTGGATCTCCTCCAATTCAATTAGGGTACCCCAAACTAAGATTGCTAAGGCCATGGAGTGGGGGCTCAAGGTGATATGGGAGAGTAAGCCTTGACAAAATGGATGTGATTGTAGTAGTATATGCAAATGTGTAGAATTGGTAAATGGTAAAAAGGATAAGAGATAGAAATAAAACACGCAACTAAGAGAGGAGATGGAAAAAATCGATGCCTATCAATCATGGGCTAACAAAGTCATAAGATGTTGAAAAAGTAAAGGGAATAGTTTGCCACAATATTATATTTGTTATAGGTTACAGGGCAGAAGGAATAATGTCACATATCCAACTTATTTAGAAGGATACTGCTGCATTCATCTTCTTAGGATGTACTTTATATGGAAAGGAACTATGTTTTCATACACTTTATGCCTAAGTATTTTGCTAAAAATGAGTTATAGAATTATATCTTGAAGGATTCAATTTTCCACTAATCACTATAATGTGAAGGTTTGTCATGACGATGTAATACGATTCCAAATCCACAAATTATTTGTTTGAATAATGGAGAAAAAAATAGAAATACAACAACACATATACAAGAGGGAGAACTTCCTCACATTGCATATTCTTAAGTGAATTATAGGTTCATTGTTAATCCTTCACATTAGTGTGATAACAAGGAAATTTTATAACAAATAAACAAAAAAAATAAAGACAAGCAAGGCCATACAATAAAAGAAATAAATACATCAATACTTAATTACACATAAATATTCATAGTAGAAGGGAACACCATCAAAATTCAAATCCTAAGATCTAATGCTCCATCACTTTTCTAGCTCCTAGCTCTTAACTTCTCAATTGCAAATGAAATGGATAGGAAGCTCCTTTATAAAAAAATGAGCTAGATCTCTCTCATACAGTAAATACGATATTTTTCTATCCAACTCCTTGATAAGTCCAACAATAATAAAATATTAGAGTTAGTTAGATCTAACAAATCATGGTTGCAATTCAAATGGATGAAGTGGGCTCTCTTATCTCCAAAAATAGGATGAACTAGTTCAAAGTCACTTTAACTCTTCACAATATAAAACAAGGTGTGAACAACACCAATTAATGACACAAGCGGAACCCCTAGTGGATGAGGTTAGGTGAATGAAAGAATGTGAATATATGGAAGTGGTAAAAAACATTAGGGTGAATGCATAACTAACCTCTCAAAACATGCAGAAACTCAAACACATCCTCGACATTTGTGCCAAACAAATTTATAAATGGCACAACCATTTTTCATTTTTTACTTTATTTTTGTTGTTGCAACATGTGTGGCAAAAAGGGGAGCACTATTATCATGTATTGTACCACATGGGACATAAATTTGCATTCCCTAGAGAAAAAATATAACACATTAAGTTGAAACATAGAGAATAAGGCCTCAATGAAAGTTTATAACATAAGAAAAATAAAAAAATGATAATGTAGTGCTCAACCTAAGGTTTGCATTTAATGAAACTCTAATAAAATATCTTAAACCACTTTGGCATCTTCACACATGGAAAAATGTGAAATAATGAAATATGAGAAACGAAAGGTTAAGGGAAACATATATGAAAATGAATGAAATGACTCATGGACCCTCTAGGAATTGGTATATGATGGAATATGGGTGTGATATGGGTTATGCCTAGGTATAAAGTGGAAATGTAATGAAATGTGAAAGTTTCATGGGTACAATAATGTAAAGATGATGAAAGGGGAGTGATATCAACACAGACCTTAGGAAATTACATCACCATTCTATAGGACACAACAAATAAGAAAATGCATGAACCCACCATGCAACAACCAAGTAAAAGTAGTGACTAGAACATCATGAGCAACAAGGATAATAAGATGATAACCCCAATAATGATAAAATAAAAGTGCCCCCAACAAAATGGAGATACATGGTATGCAGTTGAAGAAACCTCTACCAAAAATCTCCATTAAGAATTACAAGAAGAGAAGAGGCTCCATGAATATGTATATGCCACCAAGTCCATCCAATGCTCCAAAGGTACCATTTGAAAACACCAATGTGAAACCTCATACAATATCATGTGCACAAGGAAGCTTACATGGATGGATGAAAATAATACATCAAACATGAGATTTTCCTAATATATCCCAAAAATGTTGATTAAGCTATGCATTTTTCTCATCATATTCAAGCCAATAATTTGGTTACATGCAAGTCCAACATTGAAGGAACTAGAGATAAATTTGTTGCTCATAAGGAAACCTTGTCGCAACATACTCAAATATAATGGAATGAAATGGATGAAAGGAGAGGAAAGGGATTGTGCTTTGGTTATAATAGGAAATGGTCAAAAGGGAATAATTGACAAGAAACAATATTATTCACAATGGGAAATAGTGAGGAGGAGGAAATAGAAGTAACCACACAAATGGATGACAAGGAATTAGCGAGCCTAATTAAAGAGCAATTAAAAGATGTAGAATTTTTACAAAAGATAAATCTAGATAGGTGTGGAAAATTAATTCACACATTGGTGGGTTTGTCAACACCACGACCCTTTAGGATTGTATAACACATTGAGAAGATAAGGGTCACTGTACTTTTTTATTCAAGTAGTACCCATAACTTCATTTATAAAATATTAGTAGAGTGCCTTAATTATTTTGTGTATATAGTGATAAATTTTCAAATATTGGTCACTAGTGGGGGCATATTTGATCATGGAGGAAAATTGCATAACATTAAACTTGGTAAGGGAGAGTATAATTTATCAAGCCCCATACATGCCATTCATATTAGAGGAATATATATTGTTCTAGGGGCTCAATGGTTCATAACATTAAGAACATTTTCTACGAACAAGAATGAATTATTCATCATATTTGAACTAGAAGGAATTCAATATGAATTAAAACAGTTAAAATCTCCTCCCTCTCGGATCATAAACTCACATAAGCTTCATGGGGTAGCTTACTTCACAAAGTAGATGTTCAATCATGATACTGACAAGTTATATTAAGAGAAGAAGACATTGGAAAAACAAATTTTAGAACACATGAAGTACACTATGAGTTCTTGGTCATGCATTTTGGATTGACTAATGCTCCTTCTACTTTTAAAAGCCTTTTGAAAAGTTTTTTTGACCTCATATTGGAAATATTGTGTTGTTTTTTGTTTATGATGTACAAATATATTACAAATCACATGAAGAACACAATAAATATTTTAATAAAGTCCTACAAATTCTTGAGAACAAACAATTGAATGTCAAAATGTCGTTTTCGGAAACAAGAAGTAGAATATTTTGGTCATATTATTTCATAATAAGGGGTCAAGGTTGACCCTTAAAATCCTTCCAAGGCATTACAAATCATATCATTCCCCAAAACACCAAGGGTTTTAGAGTATTTTCAGCTATTAAAATATTTTACATGCAATTTGTACACACACACGCTCGCACACACATGCATGCACATGCACACACACACACAACGCGCGTGCGTGCACACGTTCATGCGTGCGCATGCATGCACGCGTGCACACACACACACACACACACACACACACACACACACACACACACATGCATACACACTCACACACACACTCGCAGACCACACACCGACACACACACACACGTGCACACACACACACACACACACACAACACACACACATGTACTTATGTGAGCGATGGGTGATTTGGAGGAGGTCCAAGATAAATGACACAAAAATACTATAGAAATGGCGTACCTCCACTCCCTTCTTGCCAAATCCCATCCCCTATCATCACCAAGTATTGTTCTTAGGATAATGCATGCCCCATTTCCTTGCCTTCACCACGTTACGATTTCAGCACTCTCCCTCCCAATTTCTTCATATTGGATCCTCTTGAAAATATCCATGATGAAAACATATCCCTCTCTTCTTACTCTCCTCACCCATACACACACCCCCAAAAAAGATCCCCCATATAAACTATTCCCTTTTCAATCTAGAAAATCCCCCAAAATTATTTAGGCGATGGAAGACTCTATTCCCCCTGGGACTCACCTCCCATCAAATCCAGTCCAAGGCTCCCCCAATCCTACTACAAATTTATGAAGATGATATAGGAAGGAAAAGTGTATAAGAAAGAAACAATATGAAATGAAGGTAGTGATGGATATGGCTCTCTTCAAACACAAGGTAATCTAATATACATAAAAATCACTAATCGATGGATTTCATGCAAGAATATTTTTAGAACAAGGATTGAAAATTTGGGTATCCATTACGTAGGACCAATTTTTGGGATATTCGCCTCTAACACATGTGGGGGCACAAAGATGCATCACCTTCATTTTTAAGGCAGAGGAGGATCAATTGAAATTTTCCATGGATGGACCATGGTTCGAGGGCAACTCAACTCTTACTCTTTTCAAATGGCATGCAGAGTTTGATCCAATAAGGGAAGTATCCATACTCTTGCTTTGTGGGTAGAAATTCCATGCCTCCTTATTGAGTTCTATAAGCAAAATATTTTTAATATAATTGGAGACTTTTGGGCACTCTCCTTAGAGTGGCTCAAAATACTGAGTCAAAATCTAACACATTACTATCCACTATTTGTGTGGAGATAGACATAGCCCAAGAACTACTGGGAATTATAATGATCAAAGTAGGGGAACACCATTACATGCAGACTCTGGACTACAATAACGTCCCATTTGGATGTAGGCACTATAGATACCACAGTTATCTCAAAATTAATTGCCCACTTTATAACAAATCAAGTGAATCTAGAGGAACTGGTATTGTTATGAGCCCCTCATACTTAAGAGTAGATTCGTTATCAAATATTTAGAAAATGAAAAGAGACGAGGAGGAAAAAGAATAAGAGTAGATAAATCTCAAAAATTCACATTCTATAATGAATGAAGAATTTGCAAAGGTCAATAATCAACTTCAAGAAAAAAAAATCTTACAAGAAAACCATGTGAGTAGCTTCTTCTTTAGCTCCGTTTTTTATTCAACTCACTGTTTTAATGTATTTTTCTACATATTTTGGATAAAGTCGGTGCTATTCTACAAGTTGGTGTTATTTCTGGTGCAATATGTGCATTGTATATGAGGTCAATGCTAATTAGAACCCACTTTTGTGCCATAACATTTTCTTCTATTCATCGCCATATTTAGCTTCCAATTTAGCATCTTTTGTAGCTTCCAGTATAGCTTCTTGTCTAGCTTCTAGTTAGGGGACGTTCAATTAGGAAGGGAGAAGAAACACAAGAATGGATTTCAAGAATTTAAATAGAGGAATTGCTATGGAGAAGGAAGGCCTAGAGTAGAGTAAGGGGAAACCAAGTCAATATGGAACCATGCAACCTTGAATCATTCTAGAAACCAATTTAACCAACAAAGGAAAAAAGAGATGGACAACAAATCCAATTGAGAGGAGGATCCCACACATAAGGTTCATGAAGAAAGGGAGATCAAGCATCACCAAGAGCGAAGTGGAAAAAATAAGAAAAATATTGAGGATTGTGGAAAAGGAGGAGAATGGTTTTCCATGAATCAACCACTGAAAGAACAAATACAAGAATAGGTAATAAAGGATGCCCAAAACAAGACCATTGAACATGAAATTGATGGGAAAGGAGAGTAGTTAGAACTAGAACCTCAATAAGATGAGATGTTGGGGGGTGATATAGAGTTGGTAGATATTGATATACTCCTCTTGGAGACCCAATTTAATAGATAGACACCCTATAGGAATAAAACTCCAAATTTTGCAAAAGAGGGTTAAAATGGTAGGAGAACAAACAATCCCATTAATGTCAGCTTTCATGGTTTCTTTAAAAGTGTTTACATTATGTTTGGTGGTGCTTCATAAAATTTGGGTTACATGGTGTATGATTATACCTTCAAATGTTTGTGATGTATTTTCACATTGGAGGTCGCTTACTCAATGGTTTGTTAACGTTAGTTGGATGCTTGCATGAAATTTTCCCTTGGAGATTTGAGATCTTCAAATAACTGGGTGACATTCTAGATGTTGGACACATGGAGGATTTTTCTTTCTTGGAGAATTCCTTGCATTGGAGGAGGATCATTTGGAATTATAGAGGGAAATAATCCTTAGACAAAATGGGGTATCTTGGATGCTTGCATGGAGGCATGAAGATAACTTGGGTATGCTTGAGTTGAGATAATGCTCATGTAGGGGTGTAGACCCAATGGATCACATGAATTGTGAGGAGTTTTGGAGTCCTTATATGCTTGTGGGAGGGGTTTTAGACACATATAGCGGAGTACCCTTGCATTGAAGCCTTGATTGTATACCTTAACCCTAACAATGATTACAACAACACAAAGTTAAGCTTTCACCTCATCCCTGACATCTTCTTCTTGGAAGAAACTTGTCCTTCTTAAAAAATTACACTAGCATATTTGTATAAATAATTTCCAAACGATCCAAGTAAAATAAAAGAAAGATATGAACCTCATATTGAAATTCCCCTTAACTTATTTGATATTGAAATAAACTAGGAGCGGAACTCCCACTCTTCCAACCTTGCTCCCTTGGCCAATGCATCCCTTGGTATTTATATGCTTCTACCTAAAACAAGCACTAAACAAGACCTAGTTAGGGAACTCCTCATGATTCCATATGTAAGCTTATAGTGCTTAACTAATGAAAACTTCCATGTAAGCTTAAATAATGAAACTAGCATTATATTTATTTTGTATGATGATTACATGTTAGGACTGACTCTAGAGCCAGGAAATTATTAGTTGTGCTTTCCATTTTCCATTACATTATACATTTGTTTCATTTTATTCTGAAATAGGTATCCCACTTTGTGCAATACTTTCTCAATAATTTGGGAAAATGAGAAGCAGAAACAAAGCATAGATTTAGTCCCCTTATCCTTGCATTTTTTACAACTATATTTGGAGCATATGGCAACAAAGTGGTTGTTGGGAATGACTGATCTTGTAAATAGTGCATGCATGAATCTCGTGAATCTCATCTCAACTATCCTCTTTATCATGCACAATTGTCAATGCATATTCCCACATAGCCCTTTTCAAGACTATTGTGGCCAATAAAAATGACGCCCAAAGGCCTTTGACTACAAGTCCACACATTTTATTAAGAATCCCACTACAATGTTTTCCACTTATTGGCGACATATTCCTTGAGATATTTTTCAATCTGGGCATGAGTATTTTAGTGTGTGGGTTTGGGTTTTGTTTCTCACATTTGAAGTATGTGATGGAGAGTGTTGGTGTCATGTACAATATCTAAAACCATGGATTCCACCCTTGTTGGTAGAGTTGAGAGACATGACAAGAAGAATTTATGATATTTATGTTTGGTCATTCTCTAAGCCTTCATTATGGAAGGTAAATGACAGACTGGTATCATATTTCAAAGATTAAAATACACACACCAGACATCTTGCACTCTTAGGCATTTTTATATAAGCTGGAGGTTATTTGTGATTTTTGGATGGCATCAAATGATGGCAAGCAACTTCATATAAAACCCTTTTTGGTATTACATATTGGAACCCACCTTACACCATGAATTCACTCCCTTTGAAGGATACACATGATTGCAAAACATTAGTGCCTCATTTAGAGTTTTGTTCATGATTGTTTGGGGTGTATGAAACATGTAGAGAAGTTTTTTTTTGTTATTTATGATGTTGTGCCTACATATTGGAACCAATATTTTTTTGTAACATAAACTAAAAACAAGTATATTATAAACGGGCTGTGCACAGCCATTCAGTACATAGCAAAAAAGAGGAAGGATAGTCCTGCAGATCAGAGGTAGAGCACTGTAGGCTGATCCTAGAAGGAGCCCAAAAAACTACAAACATAGTTCTTCCATGATGACTAATAGTACGGGCAGTATATACCCTTATATATTGCTTACATAATAAAAGACAAAAAAACATGTATCCAAAAAACCAGATTACAGGTGGCCTTTGAAGTGAACTGGCTGCACAACGGACTCTTCTTCCATTGGACGTTCCTCTGCAACAGTTGCTCCATTGATCCTGCTACCCTGGTTCATGGAGATGAGTCGCTCAAGGTCCTCCTAAATCCTATCCACCTTCCCCAGCATCTCGCGCATGGTGCTTTCGTTATCGTCAATCCTGGAGTCATGATTGCTGATCTGATGGGAAGTGTAGCTCACAGTGTCCTCCATCTTTTTTATGTCTCGGGCTATCTCCCTGTTATCCATGATTCCTATGGAAACCATCTCATACAGATGCCTCAAATTTTTCTTGATGTCTTGGATGCCTGCATTGTCCCCTGGCTGAGCCATCCTGTCTGAATCAGAGGATATATCTATACAATCGAACTGTCTGTATAGAGAATCAACTATTAACGTGATGTTCAAAACCTCAAGCACTAGACATTTAAGAATGCAATTGAGCACTAACAATTCTTGTTGAAGCACCGAATCCCCCTGCCTGTCAGAGAAGACCAGTGTTCCTACCGCGCCCTCCTTCCACCCAGAACAGATGCAACCTAGAATACGATGCAGGCTGCCAAAACGAATGGAATTTATGCCTGCACAAGAGCCTCGGGGCCACAACACAGAGGTGAAATTACATTGGCAGTTGGAGAGGGCTGCAAGAGCCAGCCTCTCCTTAACAACTGAGCGAGTCAAGGGGATAACCTGCCAGGGAATACCATGCAAATGACCTCCTTCTATACCAGTCACTACCTCCTGAAGAAATCGAGACCTGTCATGAGAGCCGAACGCATCCGAGTTCGAGAGAGAATGCATGACTTCGCAGTGGAGCGGCATATGGAGAGGCCCGAGATCAGAACAAACGTGCGGGGGAGGATAGCAATAATCCCACCGCCTCATCGAATTAATGCAGGGGGAGCTCGAGAATAGGGAAGGGCAGGCCGTAGTCCACGCGGCCAGGAAATAAAAGGTGAGAGGATGGGTGATTAAATGAAGAGAGCCGGCAAAATGTGAGAGGCCAGTTGCAAAGGGAAGGGGCATATCAAGAAAAGGGAAAAAGAAGAAGGGAGGGAGGGCTAAAGAAAGGAGGGGATAATGAAGGAAGGAGGGAAGAGGGGAAGAGATAGAGGAAGGGGGGGAGAGGATAGAGGGAGGAGAGGTAGGGAGGAAAGGGTTAAAATCATTGAGTTGGGGGCGGGTTATTTGCGACGATAGTAAAATCCAAGAGGCGGTTAAGTGAGTAGAAAGCATCCAGCACCTCATTAAGGAATAGGTTTGAAAGAGGGTTGGGCTCCGTTTTGACTGAAAAGTCCTTGCGGGAGGGAGGCTCCCACATTGGCCATACTATCCGCGGCGGTGTTGTTTTGCCGAAGGATATGATAAATCTCATAGGAGTTGGACATGAGAAGCTTGGATTTCCCATGTAACCGACGACATTTGATAGCTCCTGAAGGATATCCATTGACCATCTTGTAAATGACATGCCTTGAGTCCCCAAATATCAGAACCCTGTGAATATTCATATTGTGTAAGAGGTGAAGACCCTGAATAAGGGCCAGCCATTCCGCTTCGTTGTTGGTTCTTCTCCCAAGCCCCTAAGCAAAGGTCTGGTCAACATATCCTTTGGGATTCAAGAGAATCCCCCCCGTGCCTGCCACCCCTTCATATTGGAACCAATCTTAGCATATTAGATTTCAACTCATTTATTTATGAATGACCAATAGGTTGAGAATCCATATTGACATATTTTAGAGTGTTGTTATGCTCTTTTTATGATGGAGAAGAAGCAAATCTCACCATGTTAGTTTTCTATTCTCAACATATGTCATATGCATAGCATATTGAGAAGATATTAGAGTGTTGTTCATCATATATGATGCATTCCTAGTAGATATAAGAATAGATTTGGCATGTACATGTTATGCAAAATTACAAACTCATCTCTCAAGATAGCATAGATGATGAGACTTGAGTTACCTTTCATTTTTTGATACAATACGGTGCTTTACATTTATTTGTAGTATGGAACCACGACTCTAAATTTATTGGCACTATGAATTGCAACTCTACATTTATTGGCAATATGGTACTATGGTTATGCATTTATGGGAGTGCACAATTGTGACCTATATTTACTAGCATGATGAGAAGCATTTATGAAATTTATGTTTGCTTGTTCTCTAAGCCTTTATAATGGAAGGTAAATGACATATTGCTGGCATATTTCAAAGCTTAAAACACACACACAATCATATTGCATTCTATTAGGAATTTTTATATAAGGTAGAGGTTATTTGTGATGTTTGGATGGCATCAAATGATGATACACAACTTCATATAACGCTCTTTTGGGTATTACATATTGGAACCCAACTTACACCATGAATGCACTCTCTTTAAACGATACACATAATTGCAAGACATTAGTACCCCATTTAGAGTGTTGTTTGTGGCTGTTGGGGGTGTATGTAACATGCAGAGAAGGTTTTTTTGGTCTTTCTTTATGATGTTATGCCTACATATTAGAAGAAATTTAGCATATTATATTTCAGTTCATATATTTATGAATGAACAACAGGTTGACAATCCATATTGACATATTTTAAAGTGTTGTTATGATGTAGAAGAAGAAAATATCACCATGTTAGTTTTCTATTCGAAACATATGTTATATGCCTAGCATGTCGAGAAGCTATTAGAGTGTTGTTCATCATGTATAATGCATGTCTCGTAGCTATTATAGTGTTGTTCATCATATATGATGCATACCTAGTAGATACAAGAACACATTTGGCATGTACATGTGATGCAAATGTACAAACTCATCTCTCAAGTTAGCATAGATGATGAGACTTGAGTGACCTTGCACTTTTTGATACAATATGATGCTTTACATTAATTGGTAGTATCGAATCATGACTCTAAATTTATTGGCGCTATGAATTGAAAATCTACATTTACTGACAATATGGTGATGGTATAAAACATTAATTCAATCATTATATTCAAATGAAATAATTAAAAATCAAATATCAATATTATTATAAATATTTCTTTGATTTTTTTATGATTAATTGAAAAAAGAAAAGAAAAAAAACACAATTATTTAAAATAAACATATTGATGTATTATAGTTTTTGGAACTCATTGGATGTTGAAGGGTATATGTATATCTTTAACGTTGTGTTTTTACATTGTGAAAGCTTACGCTTCAATTCTTTCATCTAAATAATCGCACAAGTGCAATTTATTATATAAAGCACATCGAAGACAAATAAAACGACAAATCATTCAATATTATCGTCATCATTAAATTTACAGAACACGATATTGCTTATGGTAACATAAGCATCAGTGCATATCTATGAAATGCTAACATCAATGAATTTAGTAAAAATACTAAGAATCGGTGCTATAAAACATATTACACACACTAAGAAGTTAAATAAATAAAAAGCACACGTGCATAACATTTAAAATGTATGCATTGGTCCTTTTCTATTTATTAACGCACTAGGTAATAACATTTATATTATATGCATCGAGGCTTTTATTTTTATCAACACACTAGGGCATAACTCTATAGTTTATGCACCAACGCTTTTATGTTTGTTATGCACTAGTGCATTTATTAGATATGCACATTGATTTTTTTTTTAAACTTTCGATCACCCAATTTTTTTTAGTTATAATGTACAAGAAGGTGTTTTACTTGTAGTGTTAACATCATATCTCTGTTGGGTTTTGTAAGACATATACTAATTATTGATGCTAGTTGTTCTAACAACTTTCATGATTATGTAAAATCGATGTTTTAATGGTTGAGAAAAGATAAAAAGTTTGAAGAGTTTATTTTTTCAAAAAGTATTTAATTTCAAAAATATGTTTGATCTCACATTGATTTTTTCATTCAGATGAGGTCAGGCTATCGAATACATCAACAATTAAAGGAGGGAATACCATCACATAACAATTTCCCTTATGCTATGTTTGGATAATGAAAAGGAAACAATAACATAAAAAGGGACATAACAAATCTCATATTATTTAAATTGTCATTTAAAATTGATAACTATATGGAAGAGTCATGACTTTTAATTATTGAGACCCTTTCTCTACTATTTATATGATTTGAATCATTGGCTGAGGCACAAAGAAAACCTAGATATGTGCTTTTGCTAAGGGAGAGGACCCTATATCTCAATACAAGAGGTGAACTTGTAAATTGTCATTAAAAACTAATAAATATGTGCAAGGGTCATGGGTTTTGGTTATCGATACACTTTATCTATTATTTATATGATTTGGATCATTGGATTAGGCACATAGGAAATATAGAGATGTGGTTTTGAAGGGAGAGGAGCTTGTAACTTAATGAGAGGGGGGAAATTATGTTAGATTTTTATCATTCAAGCTAGGATTATCTTAGGATCTTTAATTGAGAGAATAACAAGAACAACAATCAAACACAAGAGACAATAGACACAAAGAATTTTCCTCGGGAAAACCATAAAGGAGAAAACCCTGCAACTTCCTCAGAGATAGAATCAACACCAAAAGTAAAACCCAAAAATAGTAAGATGATCTCCCGACAGTAGTAGTCTCTCTCTCTCTTGTCCCAACAACTTCTTCTCTCACTCACGTGCCCCAGTGAGTGTGTGTGTGTGTGTGATAAATAGAGAGGCTCACTCTCTATTTATATTCTTTCGTTCATTTAATGTCCACTTTAACATGTCGGCCTCACTTAACAATTACTTACTAGAGTCGACATCTCTAGGAGAGTCTAATAACCCTAGTGCCCCACAACTGTGGGGACTTTAACCCTTGATCAATAGGAGGGTTACCCACAATGACTTTACATGACTTGTTTACATTATTGAATCTACCAATAGGAACATCGGGGCATGACATGACTCAAATACATTATAGACATTTCCCGGAATAAACATCGGGGTACAATACATAAGATATACGAGTGAATACATTCCGAAGTTACAAATACATCAACACTCCCTATTAACTAGGAAGGTATTCTTTCAACACAATTTATCAACACAAGTCTTCTTCTTTGTATCATCTGGATCATCATTGAGTTCTTGTCATCTTCATCTTCAAGTCATCTTCACTGGATCTGGATAATCACTCGATCTGGATCATCATCACTAGATCTGGATCATCACTGGATCTGGACCATCACTGCTGGATCATCATCACTGGATCATCCTCACTAGATTTGGATCATCACTTGATCTGGATCATCACTATTGGATCATCATCACGGGTGCTATCTCATGATTCTTCTTGTCACAAGAAGTTCTACAGAGCTAGCCCTTTTTCACGCTAGTTGTAGTCCTAGCCTTCATGTAGGTCTTCTTCAGCGCTTATATCTAAACCTAATTCAGAATGGCCCACCCAACACTTACATCTGACCATGTGAGGAACACATCCAACATACATGTCAGAAAGGCACGCCCAGTACTCACATCTGACCATGAGAGGAACCAATCTAGTCATCTATGTCAGAAAGGCCCAGCACTCACATATGACCATGTGTAAACACATCGCGCCAGAATGGCTCAGCACTTATATCTGACCATGTGCGAACACACAGCATCGGAATGGCTCTACACTTACATCCGACCATGTGAGAACACACTACATCGGAATGGCTCTACACTTACATCTGACCATGTGAGAACACACCGCATCGGAATGGCTCTGCACTTACATCCGACCATGTGAGAACACACTACATCGGAATGGATCTGCACTTACATTTGACCATGTGTAAACACATCGCGCCAGAATGGCTCTCAGTCCCAGACTGAGGATTCCTGGTAACTAACCAGGTGCCTCCATTCTCCTAGAGAATGGCATCTCAGCACCAAGCTGAGTATTCCTGGTAACTAACCAGGTGCCTCCATTCCGTTAATGGCATTCAATACTTATATCTGATCATGTAGGAACCAATCCTACAGTCACATCAGAATGGCTTAGCACTCACATCTGACATGGAAGGCACCAATCCTCTCACCATGATAGAATGGCTCAACCCTTACATTTGACCATGGAAGGAACCAATCCTCTCACTATGTTAGAATGGCTCATGGACTCATCATTTCCCCTTAGAGGGAACCTCGATCTGGATAACACCAAGCTTCTCCCTGAAGTACTCAAACTTGACTTTGGCCATTTCTAGCATAGAATCACATCAGGGCTGATTACGTTCAAGGATAACCTGCGAGCTTCACCAGGACCGATTACATCCAAGGACAACCTACAAGTCTGTTTACATCTGAGCAATCTACGAGCTTCGCAAGCATTTATGCTCAGACATCCTGTCTCACTGACTATTCTAGAACTCCCTCTTTCGAGAGATCTCGATCTAGATCACATACTGGAGCTTCACTGCTCCTCTCTGCATCATACAAAAATGCAAATCAGATCAAGCAAATCAAATAGTAGTTTTCAAAAGAAACATACTAGATCCCAAATAGCAAGTGGAAAATATTTTGCCCCAACTATACTCAGCGCCATGCAAGACTGCATCCTACGAAACCAAGAGATCACACTTGATCCCATACTAAAGTAGCACCTCGAAGTGCTCTTCCTATAAATGGCACTGCTTGCCCAATACGAATCAACATAACCCTCTAGGTTAATCTTCTGATTTTCCTCATACTTGAGCCCATAATCAACTGTACCCTTCAGGTACCTCACTGCATGCTTCACAACCATCAGGTGAACATGTCTCAATGTGTTCACAGCAAAGCAAATATATGGTCTTGTATTTGTCAGGTACATCAAGGAATAAATCATCTGATGATACATCGTGGCATCAAAGGACTTTGACAAAGCAACACTCAATAGCTTCAGGTTCGATGCCATAGGTGTGGTCATGGCCTTGCAGTCCATCATCCTGAACCTCTTCAAGATATCTACTGCATACTTCCCTTGTCCACACCTCCATGCCTAGAACGTACTGCATCATCCCCAAGTCCTTTATCTCGAACTCGGCAGCAATTCTCCTTCTTGCAACTTTAATGAGTTCCTCTTTTCTGTCAAGAACAAGCCATCGACATATAATAGGAGCATCACTAGTCTTTTGCCTTCAACCTTGAAGCAAAGGTTGGAATCCGCTTTACTCTCAGTAAATCCTAGAGTCATCAGTAATCTATCCATCCTGTGGTACCATGTCGAACCTCAGGATCTTCTGCAGTCACTCTCTCTGAAGCGGAGCATCATTCTCCGTCTGTCTTTTGTACTCTATGTACTGAAACATTCTGTACCAGAGTGACAAGTAGCTTCCTCTGCTACTAATATTCTAAATATCCATTTGGGATCATTGGATACCAAGATCCTCTATCTTGAACTTTTTCAAAAGTTCTTTTCGCACCCATCTGTGAGATTGTCATCCTCTATAGACTTTGATCTTCAACCTTGTAGCAAAGGTTAATATCTTCATCAAGCTCCTTATGTATGTGTTATCATATGGGTGTCTTCTGAGCTCGTACAAGGCCTTATTTCATTTGCACACATGATTCTTCCTGTCATGTGTATTTTTATTGGTTGTAAATTGTTTCTTCGTAGTCTATTCCTCGTGATACGAATCTTTCCTTGTATCCCATGATGTTTCCATTTACTACATGATGGAACTATGAACTTCTCTTCAGGTCTCTATACTGCATCCTAGACGTCATTCTTCTTAAACTGGTACACTCCTTCCCTTTCTTCTTAGCTACTTCTTGGAAGGTTCTTCATCAATGATGCCGCTCAATAGTGTTACACAACTGCACTATGTCTGAGATCTCTTCTTTGAAAGTATCGTCATATTATTCTTCATCTTGGATTCTTTATTGAACTGTCGTCACTTGTTCTTCGGAACAAATCTCATCCTTCTTTGCTTGTAGGTGATTATACGCGATCTTTCCTTCAAGTCAAATGCATTTGTATGGTTAGAAACATTTCATAAGGCATATTCATAATGGCAAATTCTTATGCATAAATATATGATCATGCAACTATTTTAGCCAATACAACATTCATCCATATCTCACGGAAACTTTCTAGATGTCTTCCATCTCTACCAGGACAACATTGAGATTGTGCACTAATCCAATATGTCAGCAAAGAGGTTTCATTCTAGAAAAGTAGCAATGGAGAGTTGTACAGCACCATGAGCTGCTTACCCATCACATGCATATTAGTAGTATACTGTCATGCATAATACATCAACTGAATATAAACAAATGCATAACAAAAAACAATATCATGAAATGACAATTGAATACTTATCTTTATTTGTTTCGTGGGTAGACTCCTTCTTGAGCCTTCAGCTTCATCATCTTCTTCATTCATAATAGCATCATTTCTTATCCAAATGCTAAGATGGATAAGAGGTTCTTTAAGAGTTGATATTCCTCATCACTTGAGGGATCTTCTTTGGATGGTGAGAGCTTGATCTTCAGTTGCTCCCATCTTCTTTTCTCTTATTATGAGTCGAGCTTCTTCTTGTGTGTGCTCTTCCCAGAGTCTGCTGAAAGCAATCACTTCCTTCTGGCACACATTCCTCAAATGAATGAATCCCATGATATTGGGAGGCCATTCAAGGTGGTTATCACAACTTCTGCATTCTCCACTTCTTCTTCTACCGCTTCAAGTTGTTCTTTGATTTGAGAGACCCTTGTAAAGTATGACTGTATGGTCTCTGCATTCTGGATCTTCACATTCTTCAACTGGTTTCTTAAGGTCATATTTCGATTTATGTTCTTCCCTTCAAATAGATTGATCAGGTAATCAAACATCTTCGGTGTCTTTAGGGAAGGCACTTGTGGTACAAGTTGATCCGTGATTGAATCAGAAATGATCTTCTTGGCCTTGACCAAGTTCTTCTTGTGTAAGGCTTTTAGCCTCATTTCCCTCTGGAACTGGAACCTCACTACTTATGTAGGTGTCCAATTCATTTCCTTCAAGAACTAATGAGATCCTATACTTCGATGCTTGGAAGTTGTCAACTTAACCAAGCTTATCATCAAGCTGATGTGATAGATCACTTTGAAATGAGAACCTCAAATGAAAATAGCAAACGATTAGATCTTACCGATTTGAGGTGTCCGTCCTAGTTTCGAAGCTTGCTGATATAGGGTTGGTCAGAGAAACCCTAATTTTGAAAAATTTGAATCTTTTAGATCTAATTGGCTAGAAATATAGACCTCTTCAAGGTGAGCTTTCCAATGTACTCCTTTTCTGAAAACAGTGGAGGGAAGCTCCCGGAACATGAACCCCTAGTTTTCCAATTTATTTTGCAGAAATTCCTGATACTGTTTCTATGGTATCTCCTCAATTACTACTCCTCTGTGTCTAAAAATTCACACTAAGGTATCCTCGTATGTCCCTATTCCAAAACCACAAGTTTCATCAGAATTGGTTTCACCAATTGGGACTTATGAGCGTTTTCCGAATGTGACCTGTTTCAGGACTGTTCAACATAGTGAAGTTGTACAGACTGCCACATGTCACTGTTTCCACTTCTGGGTCTAAAACTCAGACCATAGAACATAAAGTCCGTGCCCTTTCTGTAAGATCTTCATAAATTTATTTTGGACCTTTGTATACCGATATATAGCAATTCTCCCTAGGTGTCCTATTTAGGGATGAATCCTAGAAGAGGATGGAACCCTAACTTGGAGGGATCATATCTCCTAGAATATAATGAATTTGAGGCTGAAATTTGGATACAGTGAAATTGGTATTTTACCTTTTTCCTGTGAAAGTTTTAGCTCTTGATCCTTCTCCAATCCTGAGATATAGCGAATGTACCAAAACTTATCAGTTTTAGTATTTTAGGGTTTTTCTAGCCCGGGGTCAAACTAGGGTTTGACTTTCCTGGAGTTACATGCAACCAAAAAATATCAACCCAGGTCTCTAAAATTTGATTTTTATGAGGAGATAAATCCTATACCAGGCTCACTCAAAATTTTCTCTTCTATAAGAAGCCCTAATTTCCCGCACCAAAAACTGAAAATGTCTAGAATCGAATTTCGCTTCGATAGAAAGATGCGCCCTTCAATGGAGAGTCAACCTAGCATACTTTTGCTGATGGATTATGGAGAGAGACCCAAAAATTAAGAATCCCTAGCTTCCACAGCTGCACAATGTCTTCTTCTCAGGTTAGCTCTGATACCATGTTAGATTTTTATCATTCAAGCTAGCATTATCTTAGGATCTTTAACTGAGAGAATAACAAGCACAACAATCAAACACACGAGACAATAGACACAAATAATTTTCCTTGGGGAAACCATAAAGGAGAAAACCCCGCAACTTCCTCAGAGATAGAATCAGCACCAAAAGTAAAACCCAAAAATAGTAAGATGATCTCCCGACAACAGTAGTCTCTCTCTCTCTTGTCCCAGCAACTTCTTCTCTCACTCATGCACCCTAGTGAGTGAGTGTGTGTGTGATGAATAGAGAGGCTCACTCTCTATTTATATTCTTTCATTCACTTAATGTCCACTTTAACATGTCGACCTAACTTAACAATTACTTACTAGAGCTGACATCTCTAGGAGAGTCTAATAACCCTAGTGCCCCGCAATTGTGGGGACTTTAACCCTTGATCAATAGGAGGGTTACCCACAATGACTTTACATGACTTGTTTACATTATTGAATCTCCCGATAGGAACATCGGGGCATGACATAACTCAAATAAATTATAGACATTTCCCGGAATAAACATCGGGGTACAATACATAAGATATACAAGGGAATACATTTCGAAGTTACAAATACATCAACAAATTAATTCTTCTATATTTAATGTGAACAAGTTGAGTGACCTCCAACAAATACCTCTGTATCCCAAGCCAAATTTTTAAAAGATAAGTCCTCTGTATTTGCATTTCTATATAAATGAATAAAAAAAGGAAGTATTCTCCAATTAAATGGTTGAGTTTAATATTGATTTTTTTGGTTGTGTTGTGACTATGTAATGGCATGAGTTATTTGATATGTTGGAGACTGAATAGGGCACTTATACAGTTAAGAGATAGGGTGGATTAGCTCATCTGGGATACTGATCCAAGTGGTCGTTATACTCCTAAAGGTGGTTACTTAAAAATGAGTGCCGATGGTCTACTCAGGGACCCGATCTGGTGGTGGAAGAAGCTGTGGAAGATTAATAGTCCACCAAAAACAATTATTTTTTGTGGTGTGTGTTGGAGAACAAGGTTCCTTCCTGGGATAATCTACAGAAAAGATGTTTCCAAGGGCATGGCTGGTGCATTTTATGCAAGGCTGAGGGAGAGTCGGTCCTACAACTTTTCTTACAATGTGCCTATGTCAAGGTCATGTGGGATGGGTGTGCGAAGTCACTGAGGGTTCCCTATGTGTGGGACTATCACACTATCTTACAAGCTTGGGAAAACTGGAAGGTGGGGACTGATCAATAATTTATGGTGGCTCTACCTTTGCTGGTAATTTGAGGTGTTTGGTTGGCGCGAAATAACTTTTTATTTAATGAAAAATCCTATATGCATGCCATCACTGCTAGCAGCACATGTGGTTTTATAAATTTCTTTCCACAACACATCAAAGTTACCGGACAGAGGGTGGTTCTGGATGTGGAGCTGGATAGATCGAAGCCTTGGGGTTTTTTTGATGGTGTGACACAGAACAATGTTTGTGGGGGTGGAGCTCTCCTTTATTTGTCAGAGACTCATTTCTTTTAATTGATTGTTGGTTCAGGGGAAGGCAGTAATAATTATGCTGAAATCATGAGCCTCAAACTCCTCCTAGTCTTCGCAGCAGAGAAAGACTCTAAAATTTTAAATTTTATGGGTGAGTCTTTGAATGTTATTAATTGGATTAATGGGACTCAACATTGCAAAATTATCAGACTTGACAGCATTCTACGGTCAGCTAGGGAGGTACTAAACTCTTTTGATTCCTACTCTTGCCGACACGTTTACCGGGAAAACAACAGGGAAGTGCACAAAGCCTCGAAGGAAGGCTTGCATTTGGCCATGGGTCAGTGGAAGATCAAGGAACACTGGGTGGGCACCATCCAGGAACAGTATCATAGACCATTCATAGAATGATCTGCTTATCTCTTTTTTAGCAGTATTTATGTTGCTACAGATACTATGTTACTCTATTACATAACCATATGGTATATTTTTGCACTAGTAGGTTAATAATTCACAGCTTCATGATACTTGAAAACCAAATGTTATGGGGTTTTTTGAATTTTTGTCATGTTCATGACAAACACATCTTTTTTGAAGGAATTTTGTGGAATTATAGCTTTCACGGTAGGGAACTGTGATGAAATTTATTTGTTTTAAAACCGAAGCAATCAACTTAAACTTGTAATACACTTTGTCAAGTGTATCTATAGAATGTAATTTTGTTTGAAGAAATAAAGTTACACTTTTTTTCCAAGGAAAAAAAAATATCGAAGGAATGTTACCCTCCCCACCCAAGTTCAAATCTTGGGGATTAATTTTATAAAAACATTATTTTAGTCTTAAATAGAGTTGTAAAGCAATTTAATCCTAAAAATATGATTGATCATTCATTCTATAATTTAATTATTTTTCCTTCACTCTATCATAAAACCTATTTTTATTAATGTAATGGATTTTTTATTAGTTTTTTTCCCTTTTCTTCTTCTTATCCTTCTTTTTACTTTTTTTTTAAAATTTAGCCAAAAGCTGGACCAGAACGCCGCTCTGATACCAATGAAGCGTAAAATCTTCTTAACTCCCGTAATAATTCTAAAATTCCCACAAGTAACTGGTAGCCCACATTCTGATAAGTAGTAATAAATAGATTGATGAACGATGATATTAAAATGAAAGGGAGGATTGTATAAATACCCACACAGGGGTTGCCTTAGTGACGAGACATAACCTTTCATAAGGCGTCTCTTCCTTACATTTAGTTATTAATATTTAATTTATTATTTGTTCATATTTATTTATTTATTATTTATTTAGGTATGTAACAAGGACTAGAAAACTAAGGCTTGAAAAACACAACATTTTCAAACAAAATTAGAGAAACAAATAACATGTCATAAACAATCTTGAAACCTACAATAAATAACATCTATTTCGTGTTACAATTCAATATGGAATGTTAAGTATTTTACCTAAGAAAAATAAGAAAATAAAAGTAATAATTGAGCATGTCTGAAACAACATAAACCCATCTTACCCTTAACCTTCACAAGAAATGAATTCCTCATCCTTTACTTCATCCCAGATTAATATATTAATATATGCTTCATCCCAGATTTAATTCCTCTTCCTCCTTTACTGCATATTAATATATGCTTCATCCATGGGATGCACTTTCATAAGGGCTAGTTCATTTTGGATTAGCAACCTTAGCCCATTTCATTTTGAGCTTGGCTTGCTCCTCATCTTGTCGCATGCCTATCCAAGTTTGCAATTGCAGAAATTGTTTGGTGTAATCTTGCATAGACAGATCCCTTTGCCTCAAGTTTTGAAATTGATTGAACAACTATTGTTGGGAATCCAAAGGTTAAAAATGCATTAAGATGTTTCAACATGCTTGGTACAATTTAATCTTCTATTTTCCCTACCTTCTTCTTGATGGATGTAGATTATCATATCAAAGTGCAGCTTCAGACTTCATTTTCTCCACAACAATTTTGAAACTAGGTGGATCATCTTCCTCGATATTCTCCATATCCAAATCTAGCATCAGATCTTGTATCCAAACTATAGACAATTCTGGGGTCAATTATCCTTTCAACTCAACAATATCTGCCTCTGCCTTACTTTCTTGTTTGGGCATTGCCTCCATTGCTCTTTGCTACTTGCAGGCATGCATGCGAGTCTATATTATTAATTCAACAATGTTAATATTATATTTTTGAATGTTTGTTTTTTTTATCAAAATTTGTTGTTGTCAATTTTACAAGATCTTTGGAAGAATAATCAAAATCAAAACTGGAAGTAAAGAATTAAAATGGTTCCAAAGTGGACATTATACATAGAAGTGTCTTGTCATCCAAACCCTGGTGAAGCAACCATTACATATGTGCTCTACAACAAGCACTAAAGCATGTTATCCAAAGAAAGAGAAAAGTTTATGGAACAACCACAAATAAGGAGGCGTATTATACTGTCCTTGTTGAAGGATTGAAAGAGGCAACACAATATGGTGTCAATAACATTGAAGTGTTTACCAATTCAGAATTGATATGTAACCAGATGAAAAGCATCTATCAAGTTCGAAAAGACAATCTAAAGCTTCTTCACAAAGAAGCAATAGTCAACGCTGCACAATTTCAGTCTTTCACCATAAATTACCATGTAGAGATCAAGAAGATGCATGATGATCTAGTCTTTGGAGCAGTTTTGAATCTAGGTGCAGGTGTCGAAGATGACTTATTATCATTGTTTATTCCAACAAAAGTCGTTGGTGGCACTCGATATAGATCTCTATGTTGTAAATGCTTTTTTTTTATCTGTGTGATGTTTCTCATGCCACGACTATTTTATTGAAACATTAGTGCCAATTCTGATTTTGAATGGATTCAAAGTAGCTATGATGAGAGAAAAAGATTAAGCTAATGCAAATATATTGTAAATTAAGATGTATAACTTCATTGCAAGGAAATGTAATATTCGATACATCATTGTACTTGGCAGTGCCATTTATTGAATTCAACATATCCAGTCCTTTCTTTTTGTGAAATAGATTGTTCTTGCCATTTTTGAATTCTACAATATGGGCCATTATTTGTTTCAAAACCTTTTTGGAAAAGTCTCATTTATAGAGTAAGAAAAGTTAAAATAATTTCTTCCTTTTATTTCCTTAATTTTCGTCAAGATGTTGAATTATTGTTGCTTCTTGTGGTTAAGACGATATTTGAATTTATAGTTATTTTGTTGTGACATCAATTGTGAATATGCGTAATAAGTGTGCTATGAAAAATGCATGTTCAAAATATACCTATTTTCATATACTAGTGGTTGGTTACAACCAAAATAATTGTGTTTTTATTAAAGTAGACAATAAATTTTAAACTTCATATTAGTATGTGTTAGTATGTGTGACATCAGGCCAACCATGGATGGAGATTATTCAGATACTTAGAACATTAGTGGAGGCGTCATCAATTAAAGCGGAGATGTAAATGGATACCAACAATAGCAGTAATGTTTAAGGTAGGTGAAATAGTTGAAATGTTACAGGAACGTTTCAAGAGTTTAAAGGCTAGCTCAATAAGGTTATTTTGAGGCACCATATATTAGCTAAAGGTCTCATTAAACCTCCTTGTTCATTGCCAATATTCGTAGTGTATCCATTCTACCACAAGCCAGAACGTGGGAATATGACAATTGCTCATGATTCTGTTGAAAAGGAAAATAGATTCCAAAGATATAATACATTAAGGTTTGCTATTCTTAATGCACTAGATTTAAAGATTTAATTGTGGAACACTTCCAACACAAAAGAGATGAGATTCCATATCAATGTAATGAGTGGATGAAATCTAATGAAGTGAAAAAGCATAAGCATGGTAACATTGTTGAAGTAGTAATCTTAGAACTGGTGAAGTTACCTTTACTTCTAGGGTCAAGACTCATGTAATTGGATAAAAATGACATCTTTTTTCTTAGTTGGAAATAATGTAATATGGAAAAACAATAACATTTTCTCTCTTAGTACATATACATGGAAAGTGATTATCAACACATGTGACTTCCTAGATATCATCTGTATTTGTACCTTGTAAGGAAACATACAAGCAAATTACAACAAATTAATCAATCCAGAGAAATAGAAACCATAATTAGTAATATATTCAAAAGAGACAACAATCAAGTACTTCTATGTCACTTTTATGTGTCTATTACCAATTGTCATCAATACTTTTGCATGAAAGGCATTTGCATAAGTGTCGGGATTACAAAAATATCTACATGAGTACCATCCTAAGAGGAATGTTGAAATTCAAGATTTTCTCATCTTTGTGGCTTCGCTGTTGCGGTCTTCCCATGATAACCACAAACCTACTCTTAATGCTACTCCATGATGTGTTGGATGAACTTGCCTGTAAAAAGAAATAAAAATAAAGGGATAAGAAATCAACATTGTTATATTGATTTTTTGGTGTTTGTCTTTTCCTTAAAAATAAAAATTGAGTCTTTCAAATGTAAAAATTTAGATGTTGACCAAACAACCTTCGAAGAAGTTACTCAAAATATCAACTCATTAGGGTCACAATCAATAAATCAGTTTAAGAAGTTAACTGTAAAATAATGCGTTTCACAAACATCAAAATTTAAGTTAATTCGTGTGCGTAAATCAATGGGAAACTAAGAAGCACTAATTTATTGGCACTGACACTACAAAGCTGGGAATATGACATAATGGATCGACATATCATCCGATCTTGGGGGAAAACCATATCTTCAAAACAAAAAATGTTGGTGTTATTAGAAGGTTGGGAAATGCGTGTTTTTTTACTCAACATGCACATAAACCCTCCTTTGTCACTTATTGTTTTTCATTTTTCAATATTGGATTTGTTGTTATAATTTTTGTACTCTGAGAGGTTGTTGTTATATTTTTATTATTCATGGTAGTGTGTTATTCAACGATAAGCCAAATCAGGAACCTTGCAGACTGAAAAGGTTATATAATTGTAGACTGTTATACTAAGTAAATACATATTGTTGAGTTATGTATTGTGACACGATGAAGACCCTTTTCCCTTCTCTATTGCTTTAAATTGGAAAGGACCTTCCCCTGCCTTGGAAGAAAATGAAGGAAACATAACAATGTAGTCAAATGTTATATTCCCAAAGGGAAATCCAATACCCAGTAACCAAATGCTAACATTTTACAGGGCAGGCACATTCAATCTAGATGTTGTTTATTCTAGTATGAAGGATTTTATAGGGAAGGCACATTCAGTCTAGAGGTTGTTTATGCCTTTGAATATGGTCATGATTAGTGATTCTTGGATTTTACCATTAGGAATAAAATAGTATTAATAAGATTCCATAGTTCATAATACCATGAAACTCAATCAAATATGTGTGTTTGACGCTCACAACAAGATGCATATACATCAATGAACATAATTGAAGCAACGATAGCGATAAGTCCTATATCAAGTGGGGGGTCATCCTAGTAGTTGAATATAAGACCTATCCATCATTAGTTGAATCACGGTCTGGAATGAATATTCCCTAACTACCATTTCCCCGCTCAAGTGTCTTTGGAGACTTCTTTATCTTAATATTGTAGGAGTAAGTTCTAGAAAATTGACATTTTGGTGTTGGATAGAGGGGGCCATCTATGGAAGTTCTCTATTATTTCTTGAAAAACCAAATCAACTGTACGATGGGGCATACCTTAATCTTAAATATTGCTCATAGAATGGGTCCAAATATATTGAATAATTAATGAGCATTTCATGCAGGTGTGCCACATCTATCTCATTTTTCTACACTTGTATTGTGATTTGTGTATGTGAATTGACATACACTAGCAAGCTATCGTACAAGGAGAAACTCTTCATAAGGTGTCCTTTATCTCAAGGTCCGCTTCTAAAAAATATCAAGGTTCAAAACTAGGCAAGCTTAGCGAAAACATTTCTATCATGGAGTAAGACAATGGATTACCAAGGAGACTGGTCAAGCTAGGTATAAAAATCAGCAACATGTATTGATGTATTGAGCCATTATCTTTTTCATCTCATGGAACATTGATATGGTGTTCCCTTCCCATGAATAGTAGAAGAAGATGCTTCTCCCCATGACATGCAATCAACTACCATATAAATTGTCAACACGACAACACATGGTCAACATCCATAAAGTAATAGCAAGAAATTGATAGGGAAACTGAAGAAACATAAATTGGGATTATGTCAAGGAGTATTATCAAAGGTACCTGAAAAGATAGGGAAACTATAATCATTTTTCTTCCATCCAAGTCCTTAGATTGAATGATCCATAGAAGTGGATTTTTGTACCTATGAAAACATTCAAACACTACAAGTTAAAAAAAACATTCACATATACTAGTATAAGCACATGCACTATTTTATTCTATGAAACTTACCTAACGCAATGGAGGATTCATTGTTGGATTGAGGATTCCCTCGATTTTTGAGGTGTTGGAACTGATATGTTTCATTTATTTATTTATTTTGTGATGGAACATCACTCGGGAAACCCTCAGGTACTTCCCCATTTTTTAAGGATGGTACCCGAGGTAAATTGTCAGCCCTGATTACGGGGCCTAACCCGGTGGGGACATTGAGCGAGGCCCCGGCATAACCACCCGGGGATCTAACCCCGAGACCTTCTGGTAGCATAAACAGCTCTCAACCACTTGATCTAACCCACCATGATGTTGATATGGTTCACATTGATATGCATGAACGTTTAGATCGATATCCAAGCCACTATTTTGTTTTTTTCTTTTCTTTTTCTTTTTTGGGCTAAGGAAGCTCTTCTTCCTTTTCAAAGAGGAATCATATGCACCCAATCCAAGGGTTAGATCATAGTCCAATATGTGAATATTGTTGGCATCATCCAACATTTTTCTAACAAGACCAATCATTTGTTCATTTTTTGCCAAAGTGTCAGTTGGACTATTTTGAATCAACTCAAGGTAACCATACAACTCCTCTCTTGCTAATTGGAGTGCATTAACATCATGATCAGCATTGGCAGTAGCCATATTAGTATTTTTAGCTTCTACATCATGGCTTGGTTCATCTACAACTATCTCAAGAGGTGCATTGAATGAACAAGGTGTTGCATCATTATACAATAACATATATGAATCCCTTGAAAATAAATACAACCAAACAACCTTTACGTTGTGCTTGAAAATGTTGCCATGAATAGACCACGAGCAATTACATGACATAAAATTTGGGTGATACCACGTGACAAGGTAGCGCTTGTCAGGATTGGTTTGACTCTACACCCAATAAGCACAATATATTCTCTCATGGGGGAAACAATCACTATCTGAGATCCTTTTAGCTCTTTCAGTTGATGTCTCAAGTTGCTTTCCTTTTCTATAATTGTTCAAATATCCTTCCTTTCTCAAAATTTGTTTGAATTGATAAAACGACTCAACAGTTATTAGGAGTACATATATCAAGTAGTCCATTCTATGGGAACATTTCTTCCATCTATCATAAAGAAACTTTGTATTCAAATAACAATGGTATGACTCGACTACATTATTTGTCTCTTGATTTGCATGCAGAAAATCTCGGCAACATTTTACCCACATCCATACAAGTGAAAAACCAAGTTAGTGCATATATCTCATTTCTATGAAATACAAAAACAAAAAATACAAACAAGAGTATGTACACTTACAAATTTTATCACCGAAAATGAAGTTGTGGAAATAGTCCAATAAATTTTTCGCATCTACATATTTGCTGAAAAATTCATCAATTGCATCAATGACATCATCATTGGAACAAACTTTCATGATATCACCCAAGTCCTTAAACATTTATGTCGCTCTTTTTGGACTAGTGGCCAGCTGGTTCACATTTTTTGTCCATGCCCTTCATACATGCCAAACACATAAGATAACTTTGCAACATGTGATCTTCCTGCGATATGTAATATGTTTAAATGTTATAGTCATAAAGTAAATACAACTTATATAGCAAAATGACAAGATTGAATTTACCTCAAAGTTGTTATTTCGGCTAGTGCATCGTCAACCAGAAAGGCATTGACTTTCTAGTCTGGACAAGCTTGGTAACACCTCTGCATCAGCCGAT
This sequence comes from Pseudotsuga menziesii, assembly GCA_001517045.1. NCBI lineage: Eukaryota > Viridiplantae > Streptophyta > Pinopsida > Pinales > Pinaceae > Pseudotsuga > Pseudotsuga menziesii. The sequence goes on from LPNX010573951.1 coordinate 196,735, forward strand.
CCAACCACAGTGAAATGTATTATGATGTATTCAGAGATGCCGCAACCCATACCACTATTACCCCACTTTGTTGCTCATCAAATGAGACAAGTGTGTACAGTTGATATTACCATACACACGGAACATATTGCAGTTAAACTTTTGTTATCAATCTCATTGAATGGATACAACTCAAATGATAATGCTAAATCAATCATTGACATCACACTTACATCGTATTTTTTTGTGTTGAATGTAGAATCCATTGCTATTAAGATATTATTATAAATACTAACCATTGTCTTTAGCATCCACTTTGTTTGAATGGTGATGTAAATGGGATGTCTCCACCATTGGTATTTTGATAGAAAAAAACATCATCTTTATGGTTTTGGTACCAAAGATTCATACTCATCTCATCTTTTTGGTGCAGTTGATACTTTCCCTTTCTTGAACGAGCGTATATGTTTATCACATCTTTCTTGGACAAGAAAAAATCCCTATTCCAATCTCCCGCATCCATTTCAACATGTTTGTTGATGTGCATTTTACACCCTGAATCGACTGTCACATCAAAATAAAAGAAACTTTCTACAAAGAAAATGATGTCCCTTGAAATCCTTGGCTTATGCATGGATCTAGGCTCACCTAAAAATTCATGCTTTCCATGACAAGGCCATCCTCACACGTCTTCATGCTCATAATTGTTATAAGTTAATATTTCCACCTCGTGAATATTAACCATATCCTTAGAAATAAAATGGCACTGGTAGCCCCTTTTTTCACAAATGAATTGACCCTTCGTTTTGCTGGTTTCTCTCCCCTTTTATTGTTTGGGCCATATGAAAAAAGTAAATCTACAAAAAATATCTTGAAATATTAATGCACACGACAAGCGATAAATGTACTATGATTACAAACATCCAAACAATGAAATTTTGAAACACTTACACTTCATAAAGAAAGGCTGCATTATCCCCCATTCCTGGGGATTTGTTTTGGCTACGATTGAAATCACAAGGAGCATCAAGATTCATTTCCCCCCCTTTAATAAAGTGGGGAACTCGATCTGATGGGATTTTGGCGACCCGATCATTGGTTTTATTCCCTCTATGTATTTCATACCAAACTAAATCTTTACCATAAAAAAATGGTCTTGTCTTTGGGATCTTGCAACTCTAGGATCATCATAGTCTCCCATATGTTCTTCCTACCTATTTTGTATCAAAGACTACAAAAAATGTGCACACTTTAGATGAGAAGGAAAAAAGTAATGCTTATTCTCCTTTAACTACAAAAAATCAAAGTCTAGCAGCTATGAATGAAAAAATCAGTAGAGCTAGGATAATTTTACCAACAAAAATAATACAATTTAAACAGACCATTGATATTTTCTAAGATGATGCAGATGGGACCAAACATTTGCAATAATTGATATTTACCATTGATATTTTCTAAGATGATGCACACTGGACCAAATGTTTGCAATATATTAAAAAATAGTTTTCAACAAATAGCGACAAAAGCTTGAAGACAAATGGCTGGATTGAGATGAGGATGGATATTGTACATAGATCATCAGCATAGTTACAAAGGAGTAGTAAGTAGTGGAGTGGTTACAGGTAGTTTCAAGTCAGGATCTACAGGTCACATACAACTGCAGGTCACATACACTATCCAAGTATACCTAATTCCACCTAGACTTATACTTATTTCAGACTTATCCTTTCGTTCCGTCCTTTCCTTAATAGACATATAGTGCATAACTTAGTCCATTTCAGTCCTATTTGCTATGTAGTATTATCCTTCTTTTCTTTCTTAAAAATATGCATAATACATGACTTACTCCTTTGAATGTTTGCCTATCACATATCAATGATCTCATTACAAGATAATAAGTTAAAGGAATAGCTTATATGATTGACGCGCTATCATGATTTTGCTTTCAAGAAACTATTTTTTCTCAGCTTTTCATGTCTATTCTACTATTGTTATCATTGGTGTTGCATTTATGATGAGAACTAGTGGGACGTGCCATCTTTTTTAAAAACATGTCCTTTCAATTGTGGTTGTTTGTCTCTGAGATTTTAGTTTTTAAATCCCCCCATTGCATGCAAGCATCATCATTGTATGCACTTCAACGAGATAATTATTATTAGATGATATCTTCTTGTGATTATGGGATTATGTGTTGTTGTTGTTGTTATCTTACATGTTCTCCCATGTTGGGACAACCTACACCACATTCTTGTAGCATTGATGTGAATGGTTGAAGGAGTGTACTGTACTAAGTCTGTCTATCAAGATGGGGGAGCTTATCCTTTAGAATACAAAGGAATTCTAAGAATATCCATGTTTTTGTAACACCCTAGTTTTGACCCCGTTTGCATTAAATGTATATGATGTATATATTGTAATTAATCGTGGTGTGGAGCTAAAGGAAAAATCCCTACCATCGATTTAGCGTTTATGTTTCGACGATTAAAAATCGTTGCCGATAGTATTTTGTGCTAGCTGACACATTATTATTTTTGGAAATCATGTAAATATGCAATTTAATTAAAAACCCACAACCAGCTATGCCAATGCAACAATAATGAGATGGGGGCATGATTTAATAAGGATAAGGGTGGGGGGGTATTCAAACCCTTGGGCCAATGGGAAAAAACCAAATGTCAAAGGGAGAACCCATCAAACTATCAACTACCTTTCTTATCTTATTCACCCAATCATTTATTACTTCCAGAAGTTGGTTGAGTTGGTTATTGCATGGGATGGGCAAGGTATGGCAGTCCAAATTCGAATGGGAGAAGCCATTAGTTTTTGGGAAACACGATTTTGACTTATGGGGAAAGTTATTGCCCAAAAATGTTGTCCATTCCCTCATGCATGGAGGTTGTTGTCTTTCCCCACGTTTTTGGAGTTCCTGCCATTCTGCATTCATGTTTTTCATCTTCCTCACCATTTTCTCTGATTCACGTGAGCTCTCTCAGGAAGCTAGATATTCCTGTGTGTATCCATCCACGATTTTGGTTGTTTACCTCATCTTTCCCATGGATGGGAGGTCGTTTTTGTAATGCCCAGGGATTGGGTTGTCTTCCTCATGTTTTCCTACCGGTTTCCTCATTTTCCATGCCCAGGAATTCATTTTTGTGTTGCTGAGCAAACAACCATCAAGGATTCACGATTTTGGGGTTCATGGCAACCGTTTTGGCTCGTAGAATTCCTAGGATAGTTGTTGAATTTGAATTTCTCACCTAGAGGTCGATTTCCCTATTTTAGCAACTCGTTTTGTTGTCGAAACCTTTTTTCTTCAATTCCATAATTTTGCAATTGTTGTGTATGCATCTGTTGCTTGGGACTGAACTGATTTGGGAGTGGAAAGACATTCTGACTAGCTTGATAAACCTAGTGTGAGAAAGAACCTCACAGACAGAGCTAGGTGGATGGATTTCTTCTTTGCACACCCTAAATAACACTAATTGGGAAGGCATAGTCTGAGGGACTATGTAGCAGAGAAGGGGATGATTCCTTGTGTTGGGTGTGTAGATGTTTTAGAAGCCAAGCTAGATCTGTTGCAGGTGTCCATAGCTTTGTGGTTGAGCTCACTAGCTTAGAATTCATCCTTTCTAGCTCCTTTGCATCCTGATAAACCCAACTATGTTGGCTTGGCTGAGTTCTTGTTATATCCTTGGCTATGTGTGAGTCTGCTAGTGTTCCCTTATTCCTTGTGGGAATCATGCCCAACTCGGGGGTGGCAGTGTTGCTGAGAGATTGATGAGCAGATTGGCCTATGGTTGGGTGGAACATTGTAGCGATGTAGCTGGTTGTGGGACAAGCTTATTCTAAGATAAGTATCTCTTGTGTTAAATCTCTGCACTTGTATTTGATTTATAACTATGATGAACATGTTAACGTGTTGAATGAAATGTAAATGTTTTCGTTGTATATTGAATGTTTATGCATCTGTGTATGCTTAAGTTCAATGCATTTTATTTTAGGTTCATGGGGCTAGATTGCATGGATTAGATAGCTAACAGTTATGTTAGTCGCGTCCTCTCCGCCGAGTAGAGTGGTGGGTACGTGACAGTTTTCCAAATGTAGAGGAAGAACTTTGACAACTTTGGGTAAATTGTAAATTGGATGCTTAAATTGGGGGAGTGTTTGGCAATGTCAAAGATTCATTGCAACATGGCATGGAATGTTGGGATTTTGGATTCCAATACGAGCATCACCTGATGATGATTAATGAAATCATATTCCATATGTATGTTCTTTCTAAAACTAGATATATAATTATGTCCAATTTTGATAGAAATTTATAACAAAATCTAGAGAATCTTCTTTCTATTGATGTTGTTATATATCCATATTCTTCTCAGTATTTACAGCTTCTTTCAATACAAGCTCTCAGTGTCAAAAATCAACATGTTAGACATGAAAAGAAAGTTTTGAAGAGCTCAACGCTTTGCATATAGTAAAATAGATTATAATAAAGAACAATAACATGACTCCCTAGACTTGTGGGGATTTTATTAACCCACCTTATGTTTCATTTTATTGTGTTAGAATGGTGTAAGAATTGCCAAGCAAAATTCATGTTGGTTGGTGAAAATCTTGCCTATGCTTTTGAAGGCTTGCTTTTTATGCTTTTTCTAACACCACATATGGCACATGGGCCATAAGAAAACTAGTGCTTCATATAGAATCCAACTTTGACTTGGAGTGAATTTAACTTCAAACTTAAAGCTTTGCCAGTAGCCCTAGGCCCCAAGCCCTGCCAGCTCCTAGACTTGTATACACATGCAATCCTTATTGAGTGTAAGACATGTATGAAATTATAGCATTATCAATGTATGAGGTATTGCTCCAACCTCTACCAGATAGTTGTGACCTATGATCATGATTTGTTTAAGGATGAGACAAACTCGGTGTTTAAGGTGAACATTTATGTTCCCCCCAGTCTATACAATTGTTACAAACCTTGAAGAAATGATGGATTGCATGTTGATGTATTTGTAACTTCGGAATGTATTCATTTGTATATATTATGTATTGTACCCCGATGTTCCTACAAAGATCCAAATAAAATTTCACAAGCTTTTATAGATAGGGAACAAACAATACTTTTTGTGGTAAAAGTTTCAAACACTGATGATGAAACATGGACATGTGGTAGCCCAAACAAGTTCGCTATGCTGAACAGTCCTGAAATAAGTCACCTTGGGAAAACGCTCTTAAGTCCCAATTGGTGAAACGTTTGGTGTTGGAAAGAGGACCGACAAGATTACCTCAATAAGAAATTTCAGACATATAGGACCAGTAATTTCGGAGATACCATAGAAATAGTATCAGGCATTTCTGCAGAAGAAATTGGAAAAGTAGGGCTTCCTATTCCAGGAGCTTCCCTCCACTGTTTTCAGAAAAAAGGATTACATTGGACAGCTCACCTTGAAGAGGTCTATATTTCTATCCAATCAGATTTGAAAGATTCCAAGTTTTGAAAATTAGGGTTTCTCTGACAAACCCTAGATCAGCCAGCTCTGGAACCAGGACGGACACCTCAAATAAGTAAGACCTAATCTTTTGCTATTTACAATTGAGGTTCTCATTTCAAAATGACTAATCACACTAGCTTGATGACAAGCTTGGTGAGGCTAAAAACTTCCAAGCATGGAAATTTAACATCTCACTAGTTCATGAAGGAAATGAATTGGACACCTAAATAAGTAGAGAGGTTCCAGTTCCAGAGGGAGATGAGGATAAAATCCTTACACAAGAAGAACTTGGTCAAGGCCAAGAAGATCATTGATGATTCAATCATGGATCACCTTATACCACAAGTGTATTCCCTAAAGACACCGAAAGAGATGTTTGGTTCCTTGACCAAGCTATTTGAAGGGAAGAACATAAATCAGAAGATGACTTTAGGAAACTAGTTGAAGAATGTGAAGATACAGAATGCAGAGACCATACAGTCATACTTTACAAGGGTCTCTCAAATCAAAGAACAACTTGAAGTAGTTGATGAAGAAGTAGAGAATAAAGACGTTGTGATAGCCACCTTGAATACCCTCCTAGGATCATGGGATCCATTCATTCGATGAATGTGTGCCAGAAGGAAGTGATTACTTTCAGCAGACTCTAGGAAGATCACACACAAGAAGAAGCTCGACTCATAATAAGAGAAGAGAATATGGGAGCAACTGAAGATCAAGAGCTCACGATTCAAAGAAGATCCCTCAAGCGATGAGGAATATGAAGAACTCAATTCTTGAAGAACCTCTGATCCATCTTAAGCATTTGGATAAGAAATGATGAATGAAGAAGATGATGAAGCTGAAAGAAGGAGTCTACCCATGAAACAAATAAATATAAGTATTCAATTGTCATTTCATGATGTTATTTTGCTATGCATTTGTTTATATTCAGTTGATGTATTATGCATGATAAAATGTTTGCATTAATGACAGTATACTACTAATATGCATGTGATGGGTAAGTAGCTCATGGTGCTATACAACTTTCCATTGCTACTTATCTAGAATGAAACCTCTTTACTGACATATTGGATTAGTGCTCAATCTTAATGTTTTCCTGGTTGAGATGGAAGGAATCTAGAAAGTTTCCGTGAGATATGGATGAATGTTGTATTGGATAAAATAGTTGCATGATTATATCTTTATGCATAAGAATTTACCATTATGAATATACATTATGAAATGTTTCTAATCATACAAATGGTGCATTTGACTTGTTGGAAATATCGCGTACAATGCTCTACAAGAAAAGAAGGATGAGACTTGTTCCGAAGAAAAAGTAACAACAGTTCAAGATTCACTCTAATAATCGAAAATGAAGAAAAATGACTAGAATGCGATGTCGAAGACCTGAAGGGAAGTCCGTAATGTCTTCCATATGGATCTACATGATCCAACATGTAGTAGATGGCAACATCGTGGGATACAAGGCATGATTTGTAGCATGAGGCTTCTCACAAAATGAAGGCATAGACTATGAAGAGACATTTGCAGCTAGTGGGAGTTGAGGCACATGACAGGCAGACTCATGTGTGCAAATTAAAGAAGGCCTTGTGCGAGCTTAGAAGACACCCATGGGATAACACATACATGAGGAGCTTGATGAAGATCTTAACCTTCGCTATAAGGTTGAAGATAAAAGGCTATAGATGATAACAAGCTCATAGATGGGTGCAAGAAGAACTTTTTGAAAATGGCTCAAGATAGAGGATCTTGGTATCTAGTGACCCTAGATGGATACATAGAATATTAGTATCAAAGGAAGCTACTTGTCACTCTAGTACATAATGTTTCAATACATAGAGTACGAAAGACAGAGGGAGTATGATGCTCCGCTTCAGAGGGTGTGACTATAGAAGATCCTGAGGTTCGACAGGATGGACAACTTACTTATGGCTCTAGGATTTACTGAGAGTAAAGTGGATTCCAAGCTTTACTTCAAGGTTGAAGGCGAAAGACCAGTGATGCTCTTGCTATATGTCGATGACTTGTTCCTGATAGAAAAGAGGAACTCATTAAAGTTGCAAGAAGGTTACTTGCTACCGAGTTTGAGATGAAGGAATTGGATATGATGCACTACTTTCTAGGCATGGAGGTGTGGCAGAGTATAGATGGAATCTCCCTGGTACAAGGGAAGTATGCAGTAGAGATCCTGAAGAGGTTCAAGATGATGAATTGCAAGGCCATAGCCACACCTATGGCATTGAACCTGAAGCTATTGAGTGACGCTTCATCAGAGACGGTTGATGCCACGATGTATCATCAGATGATTTGTTCCTTGATGTACCTGACAAATACGAGACCATATATTTTCTTTGTTGTGAACACATTGAGACATGTTCACCTGATGGTTGCAAAGCATGCAGTGAGGTACCTAAAGGGTACAGTTAAGTATGGGCTCAAGTATGATATGAATCTGAATATTATCCTGGAGGTTTATGTGGATTCGGATTGGGCAGGAGGTGCCATTGATAAGAAGAGCACTTCAGGATGTTGCTTCAGTATAAGATCATAGAGGAGCAGTGAAGCTCCTATATTTGATCCATATCGAGATCTCTCGAAAGAGGGAGTTCTAGCATAGCCGATGAGATGGGTTGTCTGAGCATAAAATCCTGGCGAAGCTCGTAGGCGTCTTAGACGTAAATGATCTTGTAGGTTGTCCTCAAATGTAATGGGTCCTAGTGAAGCTCGCAGGTTATCCTTGGACGTAATCAGCCCTGATGTGATTCTATGCTAGAAATGGCTAGAGTGAAGCTTGTTGTTCTACATATCGAGGTTCCTTCCAAGAGGAAGTGATGAGTCTGTGTGCCCTTCTGACATGGTGGTAGGATTAGTTCCTCCCATGGTCAAATGTAAGTGTTGTGCCCTTCTGACATGGTGGTAGGATTGGTTCCTCCCATGGTCAGATGTAAGTGTTGTGCCATTCTAACATGTTGAGAGGATTGGTTCCTTCCATGGTCAGATGTAAGAGTTGTGTCTTTTTGACATGATGACAGGATTGGTTCCTTCCATGGTCAGATAGGTGTGATGATGCCACATCCAGTATGAAAAAGCACTGGCTCTACGATGACACATCTAGTATGAAAAAGGATTGGCTCTGTGTAGATGCCACATCCAGTATGAAAAAGGACTGGCTCTGTGATGACACATCTAGTATGAAAAAGGACTGGCTATGTGATGCCACATCCAGTATGAAAAAGGATTGGCTCTGTGATGACACATCCAGTATGAAAAAGGACTGGCTCTATGTAGATGCCACATCTAGTATGAAAAAGGACTAGCTCTGTGATGCCACATCCAGTATGAAAAAGGACTGGCTCTGTGATGACACATCCAGTATGAAAAAGGAATGGCTCTGTGATGCCACACCAGTATGAAAAAGGATTGGCTCTGTGATGACACATCCAGTATGAAAAAGGAATGGCTCTGTGATGCCACACCAGTATGAAAAAGGATTGGCTCTGTGATGACACATCCAGTATGAAAAAGGACTGGATCTGTATAGATGCCACATCTAGTATGAAAAAGGGTTGGCTCTGTGATGACACATCCAGCATGAAAAAGGGATGGCTCTATAGAGGACTACATCCAGTATGAAAAAGGACTGTCTCTGTAGATGTGCATCCAACATGAAAAAGGGCTGGCTCTGTCGATAAAGACCTACATGGAGGCTAGGCCTACACCTAACATGAAAAAGGGTTGGCTCTATAGAACTTCATGTGATGAGTAGAATTGAGTGAGAGCACCAGTGATGATCTAGACTTGATGATGATCCAGTGATGATCTAGATCAAGTGATGATCCAGACTTGATGATGATCTAGTGATGATCCAGTGATGATCTAGATCAAGTGATGATCCAGAATTGATGATGATCTAGATCAAGTGATGATCCAGACTTGATGATGATCTAGTGATGCTCCAGATCAAGTGATGATCCAGTGATGCTCCAGATCAAGTGATGATCCAGCGATGCTCTAGATCAGGTGATGATCTAGAATTGATGATGATCCAGTGAAGCTCCAGATCAAGTGATGATCCAGACTTGATGATGAGCCAGTGATGCTCTAGATCAAGTAATGATCTAGACTTGATGATGATCTAGTGATGATCCAGAATTGATGAAGATGACTTGATGATGATCCAGATGATATAGAGAAGAATACTTGTACTGATAAATTGTGTCAAGAGAATACCTTCCTAGTTAAGAGGGAGTGTTGATGTATTTGTAACTTTGAAATGTATTCATTTGTATATCTTATGTATTGTACCCTGATGTTCCTATCGGGAAGTATCTGTAATGTAAACAAGTCATGTAAAGTCATTAAGGTTAACCCTCCATTTTAAGTCGGGGTAATAGTCCCCACAATTGATTTAAGGTTAACCCTCCTTGTTAATCAGAGGGAAAAGTCCCCATAGTTGTGGGGCATTAGGGTTATTAGACTCTTCTAGAGAAGTCAACCCTAGTAAGTAATTGTTAAGTGAGGCCGACTTATTGGAGTGGAAATTAAGTGAACGGAATAATATAAATAGAGAGTGAGCCTCTCTATTTAACACACACACACACTCACTGGGGCGCATAAGTGAGAGAGGAGAAGCTCTCTCAAGTGAGAGAGAGAGAGAACAATTATGGGAGATCATCTTTTCTGTCTTTGGGTTTTACTACTGCTATTGGTGCTCATTCTATCTCTGAGGAAGTTGCGGAGTTTTCTCCTTTATGGTTTCCTCGAGGAAAATATCTTGTTTCTATTGTCTCTTGTGATTATTGTTGTGCATGTTATTCTCTTATATAAGATCCTAAGATCATATTGCTTAAATGATAAAAATCTAACATTGCAAAACCATGGTTTCCAACTGCTGGGAAGGTTCTTGTTCCTTGCATTTCAAATAGTTAAATCAACTTCTTCTTGATTTGAATCTCTAATTCCTTAGCTTTCACATGTGATATATGAATATATTTTTCTATCTATAACTATGGAAGTGGACAACAAAATGAAATGGTCATTTTTTTCATCATCTTCCTATAATTAGCTTAACCAAGATTGTTGTATGCATTCTCTAAATTTAGCCATTTCTTTGCATATTGATGATGAAATTGTGTTGGGATCTTTTTTTCTCACTAAAATATTGTGTTGGGATCTTTTTTCTTTGCATATACAATTGTTACAAACCTTTAAGAAATGATGGATTGCAAAACCATGGTTTCCAACTTCTAGGAAGGTTCTTGTTCCTTGGATTTCAAATAGTTAAATGAACTTCTTCTTGCTTTGAATCTATAATTCCTTAGCTTTCACATGTGATATATGAATATATTATGTAACTCTGGAAGTGGACAACAAAATGAAATGGTCATTTTTTTCATCATCTTCCTATAATTAGCTTAACCAAGATTGTTGTATGCATTCTATAAATTTAGCCATTTATTTGCATATTGATGATGAAATTGTGTTGGGATATTTTTTTTCTCACTAAAATATTGTGTTGGGATCTTTTTTCTTTGCAGATTGATGGAAAGAAAATATGTAGAAAATAAGTTAAAATTACACGCTATAAGAAACATGATGTCAAAATCTATACCATATGAAATTTGGCCTTATAGTGTACCAACTTCTGTTATTCATGCTCTTGAAAGCAACACCAAAACTAGCAAATAATAGCATCAACTACTTCAACATAACAACATGTTGTAATGAGGTATGAGATCCATTTATTTTGGGGAAACATGCTTTTCGAGCACTAAGAAGTGTAGTTCAGATTGGAATGCCCAACAAGGAAAGAGAAGATGGATATTGTTGTTGTGAGGTCTAATATTGGTGTAGCTTCTTCAAAAGATTTTGAAACCGTGTTGAAGAATTATTCATGCAATGAAATGAATGAAAAAGGTGATAATGCCAAAATAGAAAATGTAAATGCAGATGTTTCTAGAGAAGAGAATCCATGAAAGAGGATACTTTGCTTTGAAATAATGGAATGTCCAACATCGAAAAGAGAACATGGATGTTGGTCTTTAGAGGTTTAAGGTTCCTAGAGATTTTTCAATAGAAATTGATAGTAACATAACACTTCATATTTGTGATCATTGCACCCAAATAATATGAAAATTAATTTTCTTGTTTCTTTTCTAGTGTCAAAGAAGGATATGGAAAGGTTTTTCATCATTAAAGGAGAATATGGATTAGAAAGTGTTTTAAAAAAATGGTCTATTCAAACTTTGAATCCAATAGTAGATAATGCACATAAGGTAGTTTAGAGATGACCTAAAGTATTTCCATTTCTAATTTCAATGATTTCTAGGGATTCACAATTCAAATTATAGAATTTTGATTTTCGACATCATTTTACGTGTTTTTCACGGTTGAAATGTTGATCGTAGAAAGTCAAGCTCCAATTTTCTTAATATAGTTGGGTCTTTATCTTTTTGAAGAAAAAAAAAACTAATTTTTCTTTTAGCAATAAAAAAGAACAAGTTTATGAGTGACCATGATGAACAAAGTAAAAGAGAGTACACGAAACAAAGCAAGATACAAAACATTGTTTTTCAAACCTCCATCATACATGTTCAAAGAGCCTTACCCAAATGCATTAAATTTAAGCCAACATAACAAATAATACCAATATTATTATTTATTAAATCCATCATCCTTGTTTTGTTTCTTGTTGGCACATCATTCTTGTTTTGCTTCTTGTTGGCACATTATTTAATGCACAAATCACATGTAACATCAAACATGAAACTCTTAATTGGACAAGATCTATGCACCTTAGCTAGCTTCAAGAAGCTCCTTTCGCTTCACATCAATGGTAGGGGCTTACCCTCTTACAAGTGATCATTTTGTCTAGATTATAGGTCGAATTGGGAACTGGTCGTTGGTTACGTGGAATGAATGTACAAAGACTATCTCAGCCCTTGAATGAACATTTTCATTCAGAAAATATCCTTTGAAGTTGATGTTTATGACAGATATCAATGGGTGGTAGTCCTTACATTGGAAAGATGCAGAGGAAAAAAGGCATTATATATAGAATCTTGGCCTCCAAGTTTAATATATCATGGTTGACAAGGTCCTTGGAGAAAAGAAGCATTAGTCTTCTTGGAAACCTCCAACATGCTTATCAGTTGAACATATTCCAAAGCATAGGCTTTGACCATGTTTTCAAGGAGCATAACTGATTTAGAATTTGCCATCTTCTTTCATTTTTTGCTTGACAATATCTAAATCATATCACAATGAGAATTAGAATGGGGTTGAGCATTTCATGATGTCTATGGACTTTCTTTCTTATCTTTGGATGAATTCAATATGACACTCAGGGTGGGTGCAATACTCTTCATCTTCTAATAAATATTGCTTAATCTCCTAAAAGGTGCATATATGTGGGAATGATCTTGTGTTTATTTAATGAAATACACTTTCCACCTTTCATCTTTCCAATGGAAATTACACTTGGGTTGTCATTATTTTCAGTCCATCAGTTGGAAAAGGTGTAATTCCTTTCCGTATATTGTTAAAAGAAAATATCATCTTTAAACATGACTATTGAGCACATGGGTACCCTATCCTTGAGTGTTAAAAAACCTTTTAATTACACATTTGAATGCATCGCTCGAGAGGTAATTGAACACAACATCAAAGCTTCACTTCTAATTTCCTTTTCTACACTTAAGAACGTTTGATATTTAAAAATTTAATATTTATACTAACATAATTGATGTTGAGTAAACAGGGACAATTAACAAACAAAGAAGGCATTCTCAAATTAATAGATAGATACCCTATAGGAATAAAACTCCAAATTTATGCAAAAGAGGAAATGCATAACTTGGGTGATATCATGAAAGTTTGTTCCAATGATGATGTCATTGATGCAATTGATGAATTTTTCAGCAAATATGTAGACGCGAAAAATTTATTGGACTATTTCCACAAGAACTTCATTTTCGGTGATAAATTTTGTAAGTGTACATACTCTTGTTTGTATTTTTTGTTTTTGTATTTCATAGAAATGAGATATATGCACTAACTTAGTTTTTCACTTGTATGGATGTGGAAATGTTGCCGAGATTTTCTGCATGCAAATCAAGAGACAAATAATGTAGTCGAGTCATACCATTGCTATTTGAATACAAAGTTTCTTTATGATAGATGGAAGAAATGTTCCCATAGAATGGACTGCTTGATATATGTACTCCTAATAAACGTTGAGCCTTTTAATCAATTCAAACAAATTTTGAGAAAGGAAGGATATTTGAACAATTATAGAAAAGGCAAGCAACTTGAGACATCAACTAAAAGAGCTAAAAGGATCCCGGATAGTGATTATTTCCCCCATGAGATAATATCTTGTGCTTATTGGGTGCAGAGTCAAACCAATCCTGACAAGCGGTACCTTGTCACATGGTATCACCCAAATTTTATGTCATGTAATTGCTCGTGGTCTATTCATGGCAACATTTGCAAGCACACCATAAAGGTTGTTTGGTTGTATTTATCCTCAAGGGATTCATATATGTTATTGTATAATGATGCAACACCTTGTTCATTCAATGCACCTCTTGAGATAGTTGTAGATGAACCAATCCATGATGTAGAAGCTAAAAATACTAATATGGATACTACCAATGCTGATCATGATGTTAATGAACTCCAATTAGAAAGAGAGGAGTTGTATGGTTACCTTGAGTTGATTCAAAATAGTCCAACTGACACTTTGGCAAAAGATGAACAAATGATTGGTCTTGTTAGAAAAATGTTGGATGAGGCCAACAATATTCACATATTGGACTATGATCTGACCCTTGGGTTGGGTGCATATTATTCCTCTTTGAAAAGGAAGAAGAGCTTTCTTAGCCCAAAAAAGAAAAAGAAAATAAAAAAACAAAATAGTGGCGTAGATATCGATATAAACGTTCATGCATCTCAATATGAACCATATCAACATCATGGTGGGTTAGATCAAGTGGTTGAGAGTTGTTTATGCTACCAGAAGGTCTCAGGGTTAGATCCCCGGGTGGTTATGTCAGGGCCTTGCTCGATGTCCCCACTGGGTTGGGCCCTGTAATCAAAGACGACAATTTACCTCGGGCACCATCCTTAAAAAATGGGGAAGTACCTGAGGGTTTCCTGAGTGATGTTCCATCACAAAATAAATAAATAAATGAACCATATCAGTTCCAACACCTCAAAAATTGAGGGAATCCTCAATCCAACAATGAATCCTCCACTGCGTTAGGTAAGTTTCATAGAATAAAATAGTGCATGTGCTTATAATAGTATATGTGAATGTTTTTTTTTAACTTGTGGTGTTTGAATGTTTTCATAGGTACAACAATCCACTTCTATGGATCATTCAATCTAAGGACTTAGACGGATGAAAAATGATTATAGTTTCCCTATCTTTTCAGGTACCTTTGATAATACTCCTTGACATAATCCCAATTTATGTTTCTTCAGTTTCCTTATCAATTTCTTGCTATTACTTTATGGATGTTGACCATGTGTTGTCGTGTTGACAATTTATAAGGTAGTTGATTGCATGTTAGGGGGAGAAGCATCTTCTTCTATTATTCATGGTAAGGGAACACCATATCAATGTTCCATGAGATGAAAAAGATAATGGCCCAATACATCAATACATGTTGCTGATTTGTATACCTAGCTTGACTAGTATCCTTGGTAATCCATTGTCTTACTCCATGATAGAAAGGTTTTCGCTAAGCTTGCCTAGTTTTGAACCTTGATATTTTTTAGAAGTGGACCTTGAGATAAAGGACACCCTATGAAGAGTTTCTCCTAGTACAATAGCTTGCTAATGTATGTCAATTCAGATACACAAATCACAATACAAGTGTAGAAAAATGAGATAGTTGTGGCACACCTGCACGAAATGCTCATTAATTCTTCAATATATTTGGACCCATTCTATGAGCAATGTTTAAGATTAAGGTATGCCCCATCATACAGTTGATTTGTTTTTTCAAGAAATAATAGAGAATTGCCATAGATGGCCCCCTCTATCCAACACCAAAATGTCAATTTACTAGAACTTACTCCTACAATATTAAGATAAAGAAGTATCCAAAGACACTTGAGCAGGAAAATGGTAGTTAGGGAACATTCATTCCAGACCCCGATTCAACTAATGATGGATAGGTCTTATCCCCCATGACTAGGATGACCCCCCACCTGATAAAGGACTTATCGCTATTGTTGCTTCAATTATGTTCATTGATGTAAATGCATCTTGTTGTGAGCGTCAAAAGCACATATTTTATTGAGTTTCATGGTATTATGAACTATGGAATCTTATTAATACTATTTTATTCCTAATGGTAGCATCCAAGAATCACTAATCATGACCATATTCAAAGGAATAAACAACCTCTAGACTGAATGTGCCTTCCTTATAAAATCCTTCATACTAGAATAAACAACATCTAGATTGAATGTGCCTGCCCTGTAAAATGTTAGCATTTGGTTACTGGGTATTGGATTTCCCTTTGGGAATATAACATTTGACTACATTGTTATGTTTCCTTCATTTTCTTCCAAGGCTGGGGAAGGTCCTTTCCAATGTAAAGCAATGGAGAAGGGAAAAGGGTCTTCATCGTGTCACAATACATAACTCAACAATATGTATTTACTTAGTATAACAATCTACAATTATATAACCTTTTCAGCCTGCAAGGTTCCTGATTTGGCTTATCATTGAATATCACACTACCATGAATAATAAAAATATAACAACAACCTCTAAGAGTACAAAAATGATAACAACAAATCCAATATTGAAAAATGAAAAACAATAAGTGACAAAGGAGGGTTTATGTGCATGTTGAGTAAAAAAACACGCATGTCCCAACCTTCTAATAACACCAACATTTTTTGTTTTGAAGATATGGTTTTCCCCCAAGATCAGATGATATGTCGATCCATTATGTCATATTCCCAGCTTTGTAGTGTCAGTGCCAATAAATTAGTGCTTCTTAGTTTCCCATTGATTTACCCACAAGAATTAACTTAAATTTTGATGTTTGTGAAACGCAGTATTTTATAGTTAACTTCTTAACCGATTTATTGATTGTGACCCTAATGAGTTGACATTTTCAATAACTTCTTTGAAGGTTGTTTGGTCAACATATACAATTTTTACATTTGAAAGACTCAATTTTTATTTTTAAGGAAAAGACAAACACCAAAAAATCAATATAACAATGTTGATTTCTTATCCCTTTATTTTTATTTCTTTTTACATGCAAGTTCATTCAACACATCATGGAGTAGCATTAAGAGTAGGTTTGTGGGTATCATGGAAAGACCGCAACAACGAAGCCACAAAGATCAGAAAATATTGAATTTCAACATTCCTCATAGGATGGTACTCATGTAGATATTTTGTAGTCCCTACACTTATGCAAATACCTTTCATGCAAAAGTATTGATGACAACTGGTGATAGACACATAAAAGTGACATAAAAGTACTTAATTGTTGCCTCTTTTGAATATATTACTAATTATGGTTTCTATTATGATTTCTCTGGATTGATTAATTTGTTGTAATTTGCTTGTATGTTTCCTTACAAGGTACAAATACAGATGATATCCAGGAAGTCACATGTGTTGATAATCACTTTCCATGTATATGTACTAAGAGAGAAAATGTTATTGTTTTTCCATATTACATTATTTCCAACTAAGAAAAAAGATGTCATTTTTATCCAATTACATGAGTCTTGACCCTAGAAGTAAAGGTAACTTCATCAGTTCTAAGATTACTACTTCAATAATGTTACCATGTTTATGCTTTTTCACTTCATTAGATTTCATCCACTCATTACATTGATATGGAATCTCATCTCTTTTGTGTTGGAAGTTTTCCACAATTAAATCTTTAAATCTAGTGCATTAAGAATAACAAACCTTAATGTATTATATCTTTGGAATCTATTTTCCATTTCAACAGAATCATGAGCAATTGTCATATTCCCACGTTCTGGCTTGTGGTAGAATGGATACACTACGAATATTGGCAATGCACAAGGAGGTTTAATGAGACCTTTAGCTAATATGTGGTGCCTCAAAATAACCTTATTGAGCTAGCCTTTCAACTCTTGAAACATTCCTATAACATTTCAACTATTTTACCTACCTTAAACATTACTGCTATTGTTGGTATCCATTTACATCTCTGCTTTAATTGATTACCCCTCCACTAATGTTCTAAGTATATGAATAATATCCATCCATGGTTGGCCTGATGTCACACATACTAACACATAGTAATATGAAGTTTAAAAATTATTGTCCACTTTAATAAAAACATAATTATTTTGGCTGTAACCAACCACTAGTATATGAAAATAGGTATATTTTGAACATGCATTTTTCATAGCACACTTATTACACATATTCACAATTGATGTCACAACAGAATAACCATAAATTCAAATATCGGCTAAACCACAAGAAGCAACAATAATTCAACATCTTGACGAAAATTAAGGAAATAAAAGGAAGGCATTATTTTAACTTTTCTTACTCTATAAATGAGACTTTTCCAAAAAGGCTTTGAACATTTATTTTAGAAATTTTATACAAAAACCAAGAACAAATAATTGCCCATATTGTAGAATTCAAAAATGGCAAGAACAATCTATGTCACAAAAAGAAAGGATTGGATATGTTGAATTCAATAAATGGCACTGCCAAGTACAATGATGTATCGAATATTACATTTCCTTGAAATGAAGTTATACATCTTAATTTACAATATATTTGCATTAGCTTAATCCTTGTCTCTCATCATAGCTACTTTGAACCCATTCAAAATCAGAATTAGCACTAATGTTTCAATAAAATAGTCGTGACATGAGAAACATCACACGGAGAAAAAAAATAAAGCATTTACAACATAGAGATCTATATCAAGCGCCACCAATGACTTTTGTTGGAATAGACAACGATAATAAGTCATCTTCGGCACCTGCACCTAGATTCAAAACTGCTCCAAAGACTAGATCATCATGCATCTTCTTGATCTCTACACAGTAATTTATGGTGAAAGACTAAAATTGTGCAGCATTGAATATTGCTTCTTTGTGAAGAGGATTTAGATTGTCTTTTCGAACTTGATAGATGCTTTTCATTTGGTTACACATCAATTCTGATTTGGTAAACACTTCAATGTTATTGACACCATATTTTGTTGCCTCTTTCAATCCTTCAACAAGGGCAGTATAATACGCCTCGTTATTTGTGGTTGTTCCATAAACTTTTCTCTTTCTTTGGAGAACATGCTTTAGTGCTTGTTGTAGAGCACATATGTAATGGTTGCTTCACCAGGGTTTGGATGACAAGACACTTCTATGCATAATGTCCACTTTGGAACCATTTTAATTCTTTACTTCCTGTTTTGATTTTGATTATTCTTCCAAAGATCTTGTAAAATTGACAACAACAAATTTTGATAAAAAAAACAAACATTCAAAAATATACTATTAACATTGTTGAATTAATAAAATAGACTCGCATGCATGCCTGCAAGTAACAAAGAGCAATGGAGGCAATGCCCAAACAAGAAAGTAAGGCAGAGGCAGATATTTTTGAGTTGAAAGGAGAATTGACCCCAGAATTGTCTATAGTTTGGATACAAGATCTGATGTTATATTTGGATATGGAGAATATCGAGGAAGATGATCCACCTAGTGTCAAAATTGTTGTGGAGAAAATGAAGTCTGAAGCTGCACTTTGATAGGATAATCTACATCCATCAAGAAGAAGGCAGGGAAAAGAGAAGATTAAATTGTACCAAGCATGTTGAAACATCTCAATGTATTTTTAACCTTTGTATTCCCAACAATAGTTGTTCAATCAATTTCAAAACTTGAGGCAAAGGGAGTTGTCTATGCAAGAGTACACCAGATAATTTCTTCAATTGCAAACTTGGATAGGCATGCGACAAGATGAGGAGCAAGCCAAGCTCAAAATGAAACGGGCTAAGTTTGCTAATCCAAAATGAACTAGCCCTTGTGAAAGTGCATCCCATGGATGAAGCATATATTAATATGCAGTAAAGGAGGAAGAGGAATTAAATCTGGGATGAAGCATATATTAATATATTAATCTGGGATGAAGTAAAGGATGAGGAATTCATTTCTTGTGAAGGTTAAGGGTAAGATGGGTTTATGTTGTTTCAGACATGCTCAATTATTACTTTTATTTTCTTATTTTTCTTAGGTAAAATACTTAACATTCCATATTGAATTGTAACATGAAATAGATGTTATTTATTATAGGTTTCAAGATTATTTATGACATGTTATTTGTTTCTATAATTTTGCTTAAAAATGTTGTGTTTTTCAAGCCTTAGTTTTCTAGTCCTTGTTACATACCTAAATAAATAATAAATAAATAAATATAAACAAATAATAAATTAAATATTAATAACTAAATGTAAGGAAGAGACGCCTTATGAAAGGTTATGTCTTGTCACTAAGGCAACCCCTGTGTGGGTATTTATACAAGCCTCCCTTTCAATTTAATATCATCGTTCATCAATCTATTTATTACTACTTATCAGAATGTGGGCTACCGGTTACTTTTGGGAAATTTAGAATTATTACGGGAATCAAGAAGATTTTACGCTTCATTGGTATCAGAGCGGCGTTCTGGTCCAGCTTTTGGCTAAAAATTAAAAAAAAAAAGTAAAAAGAAGAAGGATAAGAAGAAGAAAAGGGAAAAAAACTAATAAAAAAACCATTATATTAATAAAAATAGGTTTTATGATAGAGTGAAGGAAAAATAATTAAATTATAGAGTGAATGATCAATCATATTTTTAGAATTAAATTGCTTTACAACTCTATTTAAGACTAAAATAATGTTTTTATAAAATTAATCCCCAAGATTTGAACTTGGGTGGGGAGGGTAACATTCCTTTTTCCTAACCACCCAATATACATTTAATATAAAAGAAGTATTAAAGGGAAAAATTAATTATTGAAGAGTATAGTATACTACACAAGATCAAGAATGTCTTTATTCGATATTTTTTTTCCTTGAAAAAAAAGTGTAACTTTATTTCTTCAAACAAAATTACATTCTGTAGATACACTTGACAAAGTGTATTTCAAGTTTAAGTTGATAGCTTTGGTTTTAAAACAAATAAATTCCATCACAGTTCCCTACCGTGAAAGCTATAATTCCACAAAATTCCTTCAAAAAAGATGTGCTTGTCATGAACATGACAAAAATTAAAAAAAAACCCATAACATTTGGTTTTCAAGTATCATCAGGCTGTGAAGTATCAACCTACTAGTGCAAAAATATACCATATGGTTATGTAATAGAGTAACATAGTATCTATAGCAACATAAATATTGCTGAAAAAGAGATAAGCAGATCATTCTATGAATGGTCTGTGATATTGTTCCTGAATGGTGCCTGCCCGGTGTTCCTTGATCTTCCACTAACCCATGGCCAGTTGCAAGCCTTCCTTCGAGGCTTTGTCTGCTTCCCTGTTGTTTTCCCGGTAAACATGTCGGCAAGAGTAGGCATCAAAAGAGTTTAGTACCTCCCTAGTTGACCGTAGAATGTTGTCAAGTCTGATAATTTTGCAATGTTGAGTCCCATTAATCCAATTAATAACATTCAAAGAGTCACCCATAAAATTTAAAATTTTACAGTCTTTCTCTGCTGCAAAGACTAGGAGGAGTTTGAGGCTCATGATTTCAGAATAATTATTACTGCCTTCCCATAAACTAATAATCAATTCAAAGAAATTAGTCTCTGACAGATAAAGGAGAGCTCCACCCCCACAAACATTGTTCTGTGTCGCACCATCAAAAAAACCCCAAGGCTTCGATATGTCCAGCTCCACATCCAGAACCACCCTCTGTATGGTAGCTTTGATGTGTTGTGGAAAGGAATTTATAAAACCACATGCACTGCTAGCAGTGATGGCATGCGTACAGGCTTTTTCATTAAATAAAAATTTATTTCGTATTAACCAAACACCTCAAATTACCAGCAAAGGTAGAGCCACCATCAATTATTGATCAGTCCCCACCTTCTAGTTTTCCCAAGCTTGTAAGATAGTGTGACCCTCCCACACACAGGGAACCCTCAGTGACTTCGCACACTCATCCAACATGGCCTTGACATAGGCACATTGTAAGAAAAGTTGTAGGACTGACTCTTCCTCAGCCTTGCATAAAATGCACCATCCATGCCCTTGGAAACATAGTTTTTGTAGATTATCCCAGGCAAGAACCTTGTTCTCTAGCACACACCACAAAAAATCATGGTTTTTGGTGGACTATTAATCTTCCACAGCGTCTTCCACCACTAGATCGGGTCCCTGAGTAGACCATCGGCACTCAGTTTTAAGTAACCACCTTTAGGAGTATAACGACCACTTGGATCAGCATCCTAGATGAGCTAATCCACCCTATCTCTTAACTATATAAGTGCCCTATTTAGTCTCCAATATAATGAGCCAACTCCCCTTCATGATGAACATTTAACCCAAAATTCAAGGCCAACATCCAGGACTGGAACCAAAGATTCCCTTGGGCAGGATTAGCAAGTTGATAAAGATGAATAATATCTCTCGCGTGAAGAGTCGACACCATTTGAGCTGGAAGAATATGTTGCTGGGTTCACCCAACCCAAGGATCCACACCAATCTGAACATGTCTTCCATTTCCCACGCTCTATGTGAGGTTTGTGCCAATGATATTAAAATATTTCACCATTGTTTTCTAGATGACAGATCCACCAGCATGGGATTTCTTGGGATTCCTAATCTATTCTTCAATCGATTCCGAAGCTAAATACTTTTGAATCATGACTTGTGTCCAAAGGCTCTCCGAATTAATTAGTATCCAACCACCCTTAGCCACAAGATCCTTTGCAAACAGGAATATATTATTTAGGCCCTAACCTCTCAGGCCCTTTAAAACTGCAATCCTTTCCCAACGAACCCAAGGAGTCACCTAAGTCTCCTATTTACCACTCCACAAGAACCTGAAGCATGTTCTCCTAACCATTTCCAAAATGCTTAAAGGTATCCATGCAAGAGACATCTGTTAGATAGGAATAGCTTCCAACATCAATTTTACCAATACCAATCTCCCTGCACGGGATAACCACTTATGACTCCACTGCGTCAGTCATTTTTCCAACTTTTGAATAAGCCAGTTCCAATCCTGCTTGTGGTAGTCATTAGGTTTTAGGCAAAAACCTAAATATTTCAGACCTGCATCAATACCAATTGGAAAGAAAGGAAATAACCTGTTGAGTTCATGGTTTTCATCCACGGACAGAAAATGTGTGTTCACAGTAGACTTCCCCTCGTTAATATCCATCCCAGTGGCAGTGGAGAAAATTGCTCAAAATTGAAAATGAGACTGTGGTGATACAACTCATGATCCATCTAATAAAACCAATACAAAACCCAAGATGAGTCAACAACATATGAATATATAACCAACTAACCTTATCATAAGATTTAGACAAGTCAATCTTCAAGATAGCCACTTTAACCTTTTTAGTCTTAATGTTGTGTAGTCCCTCCTGGGCCACCGCAATGGCCTCATGAATCTATCTCCCTTCTAGAAAATCAAATTTCTCTTCAGATATATGCTTGGACAATATGTCCTTGATTCTATGGGAAATAACCTTCGAGATCACCTTATAGACACAATTACAAGGAGAGATGGGTATAAAATCATTCAGTGAAATAGGATTATCAACTTTCGGGATTAATGCTATAAAATTTGAATTGAAACTGGCCGGTAACCTACCCGATATTTTGGTGTCCTCTACAACTTTCAACAGGTCCCCACCAATATGATCAAAGAATCCCAAGAAGAATTCAATAGTCCACCCATCTGGGCCTGGACTTTTATCCTTCTAAAAACTAGAAAGAGAAACCTTAAGATTCTCCTCAGTAACAACATCCATAAGATCATGATTGTCTTCCTTTGCCACGAACCTGTGAAACATCTGAGCCACCTTGATGACCTCTGTAGGAGTTGCATGTGGAGGGGCCTTGAAGATATTTTTGAAGTGTTCAACCCCAATACGAGCCTTTTCCTCAAACGTGTTTTGTGCAACACCATGCTCATCCATCAAGCTCTAGATGGTGTTGGATGCCTTCCTCCCTCTAGCATAAGCATGGAAAAATTTCATATTATCATCACCACATTCCAGCCAAATGGCTCTACTCTTCAATCTCCAAGTCTCCTCCCTTTCAAGCAGAGAAGTGTTCCTTCTCCCTTCAAAACCGATAAGAGTCTCCTTTGTCTATGGATTCAGCATCCCCCCCATCCCCATCCAAAATATCTGATATCTCCTCCTCAATAAGCTTCAATTCTTTGTCTTCCCATAGTCTCTTCCCCACATACCACTCTTTGATTACCCCCTTCAATCTTTTAATATTATCAGCAAAATGGAAAGTTGCAGTTAGCACACTTCTAGGATTAAAATGAATCTAGATACCAGTGAGAAACTGTACAAAGGACTCATCTTTAAGTCAGGTCTTATTAAAATTCAGAGGGCTTGGGGGTTGGGTAGGACCATTCCTGAGATCCAAAAATATAAGGAGATGGTCAGAGAGTCCCCCACATCCAACCCACTTCCTGAGATAATGGATCCTTTCCACCACTTGTTTAGACACCAAAAATCTGTCCAACCTCTTAGTAGAGCACCCATTCCCACACCTATTGTTCCTCCAAGTGGGCTTAAGTTTAATAGGCTCAATATCCAGCCACTTCCTCTCAACCAGCTTCTGAGTGAAACAATCAGTCAACAGATCAGCACAAGCATGAGGCCCCCAGACCTCGGCATGTCCTACATAAAATTTAATATCTCCCCCCATGATAACCGACTCTCCTCGAAGGAGGAGATTATTAAAAAGGGATTCCTAGAAAGGAACCTTGTTTAGATAAGGACCATAAATATTGACAACAGTGAAATAGGTCTGGAGATCCAACGCCTAAAAGTTCAGGCCCAATACCGACTCCAAACTCCACGGAGTAATATCTTTTACAGTATGCACATTCCATCCCACATATAGGCCACCATAACGGCCTCTAACATCCAAAGTCACAAAAACCCATCATGGAAACCAACTTTCCAGTCTATCCTTCGCCACATCCCCTACTCCTAAAGTCTCCTGTAGCATCAAAATATCAGGGTGCTCCAAACTCACCACCTGTTTGAGTGTTGATCTTTTATGGGGACTAGCCAGACCCTGGATGTTGAAAGACATTTTTTTCATCTACAACCCTTCTTCTGGGCACGCACTACTCTAAGCACCTGTTCAATGGATTGTTGTTTTCCTTCCAAAAGATCCTTCTTTTCTCTGGACTATGCCTTCGCCATATAGGACTTTCTCCCCCTTCCCTTAGGAACCTAACCAAGGTCAAGACCTATGCCCATAGTAGACCTGGAGCAAGAACTAAGGAAATATCCTGAGTCAAGCGAATCCGGATGGGAAGGGGAAATGACCTTTATATCGAGGAAATAGATTCAATAGGCAAGGATGAAATCGTCGGGGTGGGATTCGGAGGGGTCAGAGGGACCATCACAAGGGGGAGGGAAATGGGTGCATACACATCCGAGGGAATGACAGAAAGGGTAGAGAAGGGAGACTCATCTAGGGTGGCAGTAGAGAAAGGCCTAAGAGTCTGATCAAGATATGAAATGTTCAGATTCTTGAACTACCCCAAAAGGTTTCCAATATTCCAGAAGTGAGTCTTAGTCCAATAATGAAGAGGGAGCCCCGACAAATGTACCCATGTCAGCACCACATCCACATGTTCCCTGCTAGTGTCAAAATTGGGATGCCAGAGTTTGAGGAGCATGGGAGTGTGGTTCAAAGACCAATTATGCGAGAGGACCTTCTGAAGTAGATCCACCTCAACAAATTTAAAATCAAACCATCCCCTTGCTAGAGCCACCACATCCGGAACCATTCCAAGGAAATCACGCCAGTTCGCTTCCACCCAATTAACCACCGTCTGCTATGAGAAAGTTCTCCCTAGAGCCCGCCCCACCAAAGTCTGTTCAGAAATTTGAGTAACTTGCTGCCACTCTGTGTCCTCCCCTAGGGTATAGTTAATAGCCACTTCCTATCGGATCCAAATCGTTTTTGTTTTTGAATTCCCTCCACTGCTACTTGCTCTATCCGCCTCCTCCAAGCTAATACCTGAACCTACCACTCCATCATCACCAGGCCAAGGGCACCCATTCTAACCAACCACCTCGAACACAACCTCCGATAGTCCCCCTTCCGTCCTCTAAAAACCACCACCACGGGAAACCAGGTTAATAGTTGTCGACACCCTAATAATAAAATTCATTTTGACCAATGACAGGGTCAAAAGGAACATAAACAAGGAAGTTATGATTTCATATGCGCAAGAACACAAAATCTACAACTTAAACATAAAACAAGAATATTTATCCAACAAAGTGACCAACAATCAGCTTCAATTAAGTAAATCTTGGATGGATCACTTCCCAGGAAATGCAACATTTCAATTCAGGGATTCGAAAATTATATCGCCATGTTTCATCTAGTGTCGGAGTTACAATTTCAGCGAGACAAAGCTTCCCTTAAGGGGAAGGCAATGTTACATACCCAAATAAATAATTAATAAATTAATAAATATAAACAAATAATAAATTAAATATTAATAACTAAATGTAAGGAAGAGACACCTTATGAAAGGTTATGTCTCGTCACCAAGGAAACCCTTGTGTGGGTATTTATACAAGCCTCCCTTTCATTGTAATATCATCTTTCATCAATCTATTTATTACTACTTATCATAATGTGGGCTACTAGTTACTTGTGGGAATCTTATAATTATTACGGGAGTTAAGAAGTTTTACGCTTCAATACCATATTTATGTTGGAAATGGTTTTATTGTTACAGGTGGTTGTAGATGTAAAGAGAAGAAGATTAACTTGGAACTATTGGAGAGACTTTTACAGATTATGTGAGATTTTGTTTCCCCTAAACTGTTTTTCTTCTTCTTGAAGTCTAGACAACATAGATCAACATGAAATACATAAAATTTCCATTGTCTCCTTTTCTTGATTATTGTTTCCATTTCACTACATTACTATAGTAATTAACACACTCATGTTTGTTTCTTAATGTCCTTCAAAATTGTCCATAGGACCACCGCATCCTGACCCAATTGATGAGACATCATCATTATTTGCAGTGCAATCTCCATAGCCTACTTGTTACCTAAGATTGTAGGGGATATGGAAAATCACCAACATTATCTAGTTAGGAGCTTGAGACAATTATTTGTGCATCTCAAGTTTGGGATATACATTTTATTTCACACAAGTAACAATAAATTGCTTGTAGATTAGGACTTTCTTTAGCAAAAACATTTTCTTGAATTGATATTGAGATGAAATTTTATATGACAAATGCACAACCAACACCTTCGAGATAATAGAGGGTGGTTTCTTTATGTATGTGAAGACATTCTAATATTTTGTTTTTATTTTGGCGTGTGGTTCAATTTCAATAAAAGTTCTTATTTTAGTAAAGGATGCACACAAGATGACTTCAAATTGAGATGCTTTATTGGACCTCTGAACAACATAATTCTATAATTCGACATCCTAAAAGACCATTCAACAACATAATTCTACAACCTAAAAGGGGATTATCAAGTAATACTAACAAGTACTAAGTTGTTAGTAACTTACCAACCATATTTATTATTGTGACTAGTAGCCTTCCACTATATTTTTCCACTAAAAAAATTGAGTTGGAAGGTAAGCATAACCTAATAATATATTATTTGTTTCAATTGCAGTGTAAATCGTTTCTATGAGTTTTTCAAAATTGTTGTGTTTGATTTATAGTTTCCAACATTCATGCATACGATTCGTTGCCCATTGTTAGGACTAATAAGATCACAAGAGAAAACAATGAAGTCCCCGTCATAAATAAGAAATTTTTTGGGTATATACAAAAAGAATTCACATAAAAACAATATCTCCATGTGGATTCTCACCACCACTCAATGTAGAAGCTTTCTTAGTGGCCTAGAGACCATTGTCGCTTGCCTTGTCATGGATGATGAGCATTTGGAGCGAGAAAAAAAGCACTTATTAGAGGTTTTCACAAAAAATGGTTACAAAGGTCAGTAGATTAGGGAGGATTTTTAAAATGCTAGAATTTGTCCTAGAATCCATGAGCAAATTACCATTGTCAAGTAGATTATATCCATGTGCCCACAAATTGAATATATAGGATTTAAAGAAGAAAATATATTGTTATTGGTACTATCTCCATGCATCGCACAACTAAGAGTTTCATCAAGTTTGTTAGGGATCTTGTTGACCCTTGAATTCCAGAAGGCCTTTATCAAGTTCTTTTCTCTTACAAAATATCCTACATTGCTGAAACAAGGTCTTATTACATGATATTGAAGGAGCATTATGTATACATCCTCCTTAATTGGGTCTGTTCCTTATCCTTGGTAGAGCACTCAAGCAAGACCGCGCATTATATTTTCTTGGAGAATGCCAAGGTTTTAGTTAGGATTAACCATATCTTCAGATGTGCATTAGGGAAGCAGTTGAAATTGAGAAGGTTCCAAATTTTGTGAACAGTGGAACATGGCTTCCAATTATTCATAGGGGTGAGGATCAATACTAAACATGGCCCGAGCCATGTTTGTGAATGCCCCTTTGAAGGAAAATCTAATGCAACAATGGGCTTGAATGCTTCTGACAAGGGATGAAATAGATTGTTTTCTCTTGTTGTTTGCAAGTAAGGAGGAGGATTCAATATGCATATAATAAAGAGAATTGTTTTATATTTCCTTTATCCTCCTCATGATGTCTATGTTAATACAATATCTGAAAAATGTAAAGAGCGATGCTTGAATGATGATATATGTGTTGTTGCAACGACCATGAATGATGGGTATGGAGTTTGTAAACTGAAAATAACAAATTTCATTAGTGGGTATACTTATGGTTCTATTGCAGCCATGTTGTTCCTGAAGAAATGCCTTGTTCCTGAGGCAGTTTCCACTATTCCACGTGGAATGATCGACCAAACTATTTCATCACCTGTGTCTTCAAATGCTTCTAATATTTATCTTGGCAGTGCCCCAAGAATATGTCAAGTTTGTCTTGTGGGCACAAGCTTGGGCACTCTTGGGGAATTTATTGTTTTAGTAGCTGGGATTGGTTTTTATATTTTCAGGAAAAGAAGGGGCAAATGTTTTTAGTTCAGTAAGCTTGCACTGTTGAAAACCACCAATATAGGAACTCCGATCAGGCTGTCTTTTGTGGAATTCGAAGAGAAAACTAGGAATTTTAAGGAGAAATTGGGCCCTTTAGTTGTCAATGGGGTTATTTCCAAAAACAAAGCTATGGCGATTAAGTAATTCAAGATGGAGCTCCATTCAAGATGGAGGTTTGAGATAAGCAACTTAGGATGACACTGTCAACTCTGGGAAGTATCCACCATAGGAATTTGGCTCAATCACAAGGTTTCATAGTTAGCAAGACCACTCTCACTTATATTTGAAATTGTGTACAAGAATCAAAAGACACACTTGCGTTTCTACATCTTGAGTCGCATCTCTAACAAGAAGAAATACATTTTGAACTTGTTCCTATTCAAAACAATCTTCTTTCTGATTCCTTTTAGTAGACTGCACATAATAATGCCACTTCAGAAGCACATAATCAAATTAATGGTTCCATTTGAGAATAATATCATGATGAAGTTGTGGATATAGAGGCTTCGCTTGCACTTCACAAGCCTGTCATCAGACATTGGGAAGAAATTGTACACAACAAGCACAAGACTAGTATTGTATATGGTAAGGAAGTGACATTTCACATTTCTGATTTCTCCAAGCAATCTAGTTTCATAGTGTTGGGTTATTAGGAGAAAATTCATCTTCACCTACTATAATTCAGATTCCCAAATGCCAACATTATGATCGAGTTGGTCTTAGGAAAGATCAATGTTTTGATCTAAATCCATGTAAGCATTGTGGAAGGCATACTCACTCTTTAGCAATATGCTTCATGTTGAAGAAGCCTACAAGAGGGAACATTCAGTATGGGTGGATCGCTTCTTGGAAGTGGTCTTCAACAACCAAGAAGATTTATAAGTCATATCAAAAAACTTTGTTCTCAAGTAATGACACATATTACAGTTGAGAGATTATATTCTTGCTGCCTTGTTCTTGACAAGGAGGAGTGATTGAAAGTGAGAAAAAGTGAGTTGGAACAAGTAAGCCTAAACCAATGTCAAAGCCATAGTCAGAAACTTGTGCCAATTTCTAGAGCCTTTATCCAGGGCTACCTAGTTAGGGTTAGAGTTGCAACATTGAACTAGAGTCAAATCCATTTTCCACTGAGCTCCATTTGGTTTGTGGTCAACCTAAAACCACCCATTTAGTAGAAGATCTCAACCTCTTGTTGCTTCATCTAGACATCAGTTTGTGGTGATCCTTAAACCGCCATTTCCACAAGGAACCACTGAGCCCTAAGGCCAAGTTCTAAAGAGAAATGTTGAGTAAGAACCTGAGTTAGATCCATGTTCCAGAGAATGGCTAATATAGAATCAAAGTTTTCTACAAGTTCCAGAGTTTGTGGTCAACCTTAAACCACCCATTTAGTAGAAGACATTAGCTTCTACCATCCTTTGGTTTAGAGAGAACTTTTAGCCATTTGCAGCTCCATATTTCAACTCTCTACTTGGCCTCACATACACCCCTTCGGATTAAGGGGTTGAATGGTGGAAACATAATCCTTTAAGGTTATGAAATATTACTGTATTATTATTTGATGTTCACATTTATGAGTCAAATAGTGTGAACAATCATTAGGAGTCCAAGAGATCCCTTGGAATTTGGAAACCAAGGGTCATTCTCATTGTATTAATATGTATGTATGTTAATGAGAAAGAAGCATCTCATGCTTATCATATCTTTTATATTTGGCTTTGTGTTAGTCAATTGATTGTGTCCCTTGTTATACACTCCAACCGTATGAGTGTCCAATGCATGAGGTAAGGCAACAAATGTCTACTTGGGGAAAAATAACCTAGGTGTGAAGGTGAACGTAAATATATTGGGTGATCGCAAGAAAACGAGTCTTAGCAATGGCATTGAGACAAGACTCTATGTCTGTGAGGGTTTGGGTATGCAAAGGAAAACATAACCATAGTTTGGGGAGAGCATAAGTCTCATAAGGGTCCAGGGGAGTGATGTCTGGGAGAGAGGATGCATGATGAATAGTGGGTTTATGAGTGTCTTGGCATGAACAAGTAAGGTCAACGGATCCAATTTCACAGGTAGTATAGAGGAAGATGCAATTTCCTTCCCTCCTTGACATAACTTCTGATAATGTGGAAAAAGGAATCCTACAATATTCCTTCAAGATTTTCACCTCCATGCTTCCATAACTACATGAAGGGACTTCTCCTACCAACCTCACACATTAATTAATGATTGGGTGGAAGTAGTAAAGGGTAATAATTGTCTCATCCAAAGCTCATGGAAGCAATAGGACTGGTTCAATAGTTGAAACTTGGAAATCAAGGATTCAATCCCCCACATACCCCCTTTTTCTTCCCCTCTAGTGGAATCAAAGCCTCATTTAGTGCACATTACATAGCCATATTGGTTCATTCACATTATTTATCAACATAGTATTTATATAGCATTTGGATTAGTTTGGTAAGCCAGTCATATAGTTCAAATAAGAAATATCTACGTCATTTACATGCTTTGATTCAATATATTCCAAGGGTCAAACTGGGGGTATTACAAACCAATAGAAGGTGTCTTCATTATTCTCCTTGGCCAAATCCAATCAAGGCATGGTCGAGTGTGACTCTACCACTATGAGTACCCTCAACCATCCATGAGAGTTCCAAATATGCACACTCATATTACAATAGAGTATGATTATCCTCTTTATAGGCTTACATAATATGAATACCATGGGAATATCTCCCAATACCATGGGTATATTACCTCAATAACTAAAGTTGGTTATGTTGCTCTATGACTGAATCAAGGTTAACCCAACATTTATCACTAGAATTTGAACATAGTATTGGTGGGTTAACCCTTGGTTTTAGGCCAATAATTGATGACCAAATCTACACATCTCGAGCTTGTTGAATATCAACTACCTTCAAATGGCACCTAAACTTAGCTACATGAGATCAAAGAAATTAATCGTAAGGAGTACATCGAAGTCATAGAGAGACAACTTCCATTTCCTTTAAAGTTGCTTTATGATGCAAGCATTGTACTACTAATGTATGTTGACAAACACACATAAGAACATTATTATTTGGCCAACATCATCATTAAACCATTCATTTTAACCATCCTCTCCTTTATGTAGTGAGTTCCAAATCTGCAAAATAACCTAGACATAAATTATTTGAGTGTTGCAAATGGGAGACATTGAGTAGGTATTTGGACATAGGTATTGATATATTGATTTGGATCCATGAGATTGGAAAAAATATGTTTGATTGGGGTGGTCATCAAGGGGCAATGGGGCATCTCAAAATGACCTCGATTCTAATAATTTTTTGGTCCTTTTAGTGTGTTTTTTAAAGCATTTCCGATGTATTTTTCACCAAAAAATACCATGGAGATAACTTAGTTTTTTAATTGTCTTTCCAATGAGCTAAGTGCGAGGAGGCATTTTACCTAGTTTACAATTTCTTATTTAATTTGTGCTTTGCACAATAAATATGTTTGCAAGGAAAGAAAAAGCATGCATAACAATAATTTAATGTGATTTTCAATATAAAAATACATGTTTATAGAAATATAATATCAAATAACTCATGCCATTACATAGTCACAACACAACAAAAAAATCAATATTAAACTCAACCATTTAATTGGAGAATACTTCCTTTTTTTATTCATTTATATAGAAATGCAAATACAGAGGACTTATCTATTAAAAATTTGGCTTGGGCTACAGAGGTATTTGTTGGAGGTCACTCAACTTGTTCACATTAAATATAGAAGAATTAATTTGTTGATGTATTTGTAACTTCATAATGTATTCACTCGTATATCTTATGTATTGTACCCTGATGTTTATTCTGGTAAATTTCTATAATGTATTTGAGTCATGTCATGCCCCGATGTTCCTATCGGGAGATTCAATAATGTAAACAAGTCATGTAAAGTCATTGTGGGTAACCCTCCTATTGATCAAGGGTTAAAGTCCCCACAATTGTGGGGCACTAGGGTTATTAGACTCTCCTAGAGATGTCGGCTCTAGTAAGTAATTGTTAAGTGAGTCCGACATGTTAAAGTGGAAATTAAGTGAATGAAAGAATATAAATAGAGAGTGAACCTCTCCATTCATCACACACACACTCACTCACTGGGGCGCATGAGTGAGAGAAGAAGTTGCTAGGACAAGAGAGAGAGAGAGACTAATGCTGTCGGGAGACCATAATACTATTTTTGGGTTTTACTTTTGGTTTTGATTCCATCTCTGAGGAAGTTGCAGGGTTTTATCCTTTATGGTTTCCCCGAGGAAAATTATTTGTGTCGATTGTCTCTTGTGTTTGATTGTTGTGCTTGTTAATCTCTCAGTTAAAGATCCTAAGATAATGCTAGCTTAAATGATAAAAATCTAACATGGTATCAGAGCTAACCTGAGAAGAAGACATTGTGCAGCTGTGAAAGCTAGGGATTCTTAATTTTTGGGACTCTCTCCATAATCCATCAGAAAAATTATGCTAGGTTGACTCTCCATTGAAGGGCACATATTTATATCGAAGCGGAATTCGATTCCAGACATTTTCAGTTTTTGGTGCGGGAAATTTGGGCTTCTTATAGAAGAGAAATTTTTGAGTGAGCCCAGAACAGGATTGCTCTCCTCATCAAAATCTAAGTTTAGAGACCTGGTTCAATATTTTTGGTTTGGTGTAACTCCGGGAAAGTCAAACCCTAGTTTGACCCTGGGCTGGAAAAACCCTAAAATACTAAAACTAATAAGTTTTGGTACATTCGCTATATCTCAGGATTGGATAAGGATCAGGATCTTAAACGTTTATAGGCCTAAGGTAAAATCCTGATTTATAGTGTACCCAAAGTTCAGCCTCATATTCGTTATATTCTAGGAGATATGATCCCTCCAAGTTAGGGTTCCATCCTCTTCCAGGATTCATCCCGAAACAGGACACCTGGGGAGAATTGCTATATCTCGGCCTAAAAAGGTCCAAATGAAATTTTTGAAGATGTTCCAAAAAGGTGATAGAATATAATTTTTGTGGTCTAATTTTCATACCCAGAAGAGGAAACAGTGACACGTGGCAGTCTGTACAACTTCGCTATGCTTAACAGTCCTGAAATAGGTCACATTGGGAAAACGCTCATAAGTCCCAATTGGTGAAACCCAATCTGATGAAACCTAAGGTTTTGGAACAGGGATAGACGAGGCTACCTTAGTACAAATTTTTAGACATAGGGGAGTAGTAATTTCCGAGATACCACCGAAACAGTATCAGGCATTTCTGTAGAAGAAATTGAAAAACTAGGGCTTCCTGTTCTGGGAGCTTCCCCCCACTGTTTTCAGAAAAGGAGTACATTAGACAACTCACCTTGAAGAATTCTATATTTCTAGCCAATCAGATCTAAAAGATTCCAAGTATTCAAAATTATGGTTTCTTTGACAAACCCTAGATCAGCGAGCTCTGAAACCAAGACAGACACCTCAAATCGGTAAGATCTAATCTTTTGCTATTTTCATTTGAGGTTCTCATTTCCTAGTGATCTATCACATTAGCTTTATGATAAGCTTGGTTAAGTTGATAACTTCCAAGCATGGAAATATAGGATCTCACTAGTTCTTAAAGGAAATTAATTGGACACCTACATAAGTAGTGAGGTTCCAGTTCCAGAGGGAGATGAGGCTAAAAGCCTTACACAAGAAGAACTTGGTCAAGGCCAAGAAGATCATTTATGATTCAATCACGGATCAACTTGTACCACAAGTGTATTTCCTAAAGACACCGAAGATGTTTGATTCCTTGATAAAGCTATTTGAACGGAAGAACATAAATCAGAATATGACCTTAACAAACCAGTTGAAGAATGTGAAGATCCATAATGCAGAGACCATACAGTCATACTTTACAAGGGTATCTCAAATAAAAGAACAACTTGAAGCGGTAGAAGAAGAAGTGGAGAATTCAGAAGTTGTGATAACCACCTTGAATGGCCTCCCGGGATCATGGGATTCATTCATTTGAGGAATGTGTGCCAGAAGGAAGTGATTACTTTCAGCAGACTTTGGGAAGAGCGCACACAAGAAGAAGCTCGACTCATAATAAGAGAAAAGAAGATGGGAGCAACTGAAGATCAATCTCTCACCATCCAAAGAAGATCCCTCAAGTGATGAGGAATATCAACTCTTGAAGAACCTCTTATCCATCTTAGCATTTGGATAAGAAACGATGGTATTATGAATGAAGAAGATGATGAAGTTGAAGGCTCAAGAAGGAGTCTACCCACGAAACAAATAAAGATAATTATTCAATTGTCATTTCATGATATTGTTTTTTGTTATGCATTTGTTTATATTCAGTTGATGTATTATGCATGATAGAATGTTTGCATTAATGACAGTATACTACTAATATGCATGTGATGGGTAAGTAGCTCATGGTGCTATACAACTCTCCATTGGTACTTATCTAGAATGAAACCTCTTTGCTGGCATATTGGATTAGTGCACAATCTCAATGTTGTCCTGGTAGAGATGGAAGGCATCTAGAAAGTTTTCGTGAGATATGGATGAATGTTGTATTGGCTAAAATAGTTGCGTGATCATATATTTATGCATAAGAATTTGCCATTATGAATATGTCTTATGAAATGTTTCTAACCCTACAAATGCATTTGACTTGAAGGAAAGATCGCGTACAATCACCTACAAGCAAAGAAGGATGAGACTTGTTCCGAAGAACAAGTGATGACAGTTCAATAAAGAATCCAAGATGAAGAATAATATGACGATACTTTCAAGGAAGAGATCACAGACACAGTGCAGTTATGTAACACTGTTGAACAACATCATTGATGAAGAACCTTCCAAGAAGTAGCTAAGAAGAAAGGGAAGGAGTGTACCGGTTCAAGAAGAATGACCTCTAGGATGCAGTATAGAGACCTGAAGAGAAGTTCGTACTTCCATCATGCAGTAAATGGAAACATCATGGAATACAAGGCAAGATTCATAGCACGAGGCATAGACTACAAAGAGACATTTGAAACCAATAAAAATACACATGACAGGAAGAATCATGTGTGCAAATGAAAGAAGGCCTTGTACGAGCTTAGAAGACACCCATAGGATAACACATACATAAGGAGCATGATGAAGATATTAAACTTTGCTACAAGGTTGAAGATGAAAGTCTATAGAGGATGACAAGCTCACAGATGGGTGCGAGAAGAACTTTTGAAAAAGTTCAAGATAGAGGATCTTGGTATCCAATGATCCTAGATGGATACTTAGAATATTAGTAGTAGAGGAAGCTACTTGTCACTTCGGTACAGAATGTTTCAATGCATAGAGTACAAAAGCTAGAGGGAGAATGATGCTTCCCTTCAAAGGGAGTGACTGCAGAAGATCCTGAGGTTCGACATGGTACCACAGGATGGACAGATTACTGATGACTCTAGGCTTTACTGAGAGTAAAGTGGATTCCAACCTTTGCTTCAAGGTTGAAGGCGAAAGACCAGTGATGCTCCTATTATATGTCGATGACTTGTTCCTAACAGAAAAGAGGAACTCATTAAAGTTGCAAGAAGGAGACTTGCTACCGAGTTCGAGATAAAGGACTTGGGGATGATGCACTACATTCTAGGCATGGAGGTGTGGACAAGGGAAGTATGCAGTAGATATCCTGAAGAGGTTTTAGGATAATGGACTACAAGGCCATGACCACACCTATGGCATCGAACCTGAAGCTATTGAGTGTTGCTTCATCATAGTTGGTCGATGCCATGATGTATCGTCAAATGATTTATTCCTTGATGTACCTGACAAATACGAGACCAGATATTTGCTTTGCTATGAACACATTGAGACATGTTCACCTGATGGTTGCGAAGCATGTAGTGAGGTACCTAAAGGGTACAGTTGATTATGGGCTCAAGTATGAGGAAAATCAGAAGATTAACCTGGAGGGTTATCTTGATTCGTATTGGGAAAGCAGTGCCATTTATAGGAAGAGCACTTCGAGGTGCTACTTCAGTGTGGGATCAAGTGTGATCTCTTGGTTTGACAGGATGGACTCCAGCATGGCACTGAGTATAGTTGGGGCAAAGGAATTCTAAGAATATCCATGTTTTTGTAACACCCTGGTTTTGACCCCGTTTGCATTAAATGTATATGATGTATATATTGTAATTAATCGTGGTGTGGAGCTAAAGGAAAAATCCCCACCATCGATTTAGCGTTTATGTTTCAGGGATTAAAAATCATTGCCGATGGTATTTTGTGCTAGCCGACACATTATTATTTTTGGAAATCATGTAAATATGCAATTTAATTAAAAAACCACAACCAGCTATGCCAATGCAACAATAATGAGATGGGGGCATGATTTCATAAGGATAAGGGGGGGGGGGGTATTCAAACCCTTGGGACAATGGGGAAAAACCAAATGTCAAAGGGAGAACCCATCAAACTGTCAACTACCTTTCTTATCTTATTCACCCAATCATTTATTACTGCCAGAAGTTGGTTGATTTGGTTATTGCATGGGATGGGCAAGGTATGGCAGTCCAAATTCGAATGTGAGAAGCCATTAGTTTTTGGGAAACACGATTTTGACTTATGGGGCAATTTATTGCCCAAAAATGCTGCCCATTCCCTCATGCATGGAGGTTGTTGTTTTTTCCCACGTTTTTGGAGTTCCTACCATTCTGCATTCACGTTTTTCATCTTCCTCACCATTTTCTCTGATTCACGTGAGATCTCTCAGGAAACTAGATATTCCTCTGTGTATCCATCCATGATTTTGGTTGTTTACCTCATCTTTCCCATGGATGGGAGGTCATTTTTGTAATCCCTAGGGATTAGGTTGTCTTCCTCACATTTTCCTACCGGTTTCATCATTTTCCATGCCCAGGAAATTCGTTTTTGTGTTGCTGAGCAAACAACCATCAAGGATTCATGATTTTGGGGTTCATAGCAGTCGTTTTGGCTTGCAGAATTCCTAGGATAACTGTTGAATTCTAATTTCTCACCTAGAGGTCGATTTCCCTATTTTACCAACTGGTTTTGTTGCCGAAACCTTTTTTCTTCAATTCCATAATTTTGCAATTGTTGTGTATGCCTCTGTCGCTTGGGACTGAACTGATTTGGGAGTGGAAAGACAGTCTGACTAGCTTGATAAACCTAGTGTGAGAAGGAACCTCACAGGCAGAGCTAGGTGGATGGATTTATTCTTTGTGCACCCTAAATAACACTTATTGGGAAGGTATATCCTGAGGGACTGTGTAGCAGAGAAGGGGATGCTTCCTTGTGTTGGGTGTGTAGATGTTTTAGAAGCCAGGCTAGATCTATTGCAGGTGTCCATAGCTCTGTGGTTAAGCTCACTATCTTAGCAGTCATCCTTTCCAGCTCCTTTGCAGCCTGATAAACCCAACTGTGTTGGCTTGGCTGATTTCTTGTTATATCCTTGGCTAGGTGTGAGTCTACTAGTGTTCCCTTATTCCTTGTGGGAATCATGCCCAGCTTGGGGGTGGCAGTCTTGTTGAGATATTGATGAGCACATTCGCCTATGGTTGGGTGGAACGTTGCAGCGACGTAGCTGGTTGCGGGACAAGTTTCTTTTAATATAAGTATCTCTTGTGTTAAATATCTGCACTTGTATTTGATTTATAAATATGATGAACATGTTAACGTGTTGAATGAAATGTAAATGCTTCTGTTGTATATTGAATGTTGATGCATCTGTGTATGCTTAAGTTCAATGCATTTTATTTTAGGTTCATGGGGCTAGATTGCACGGATTAGATAGCTAGCATTTATGTCAGTCGTGTCCTCTCCGCCGAGTAGAGTGGTGGGGACGTGACAGTTTTCCAAATGTAGAGGAAGAACTTTGACAACTTTGGGTAAATTGTAAATTGGATGCTTAAATTGGGGGAGTGTTTGGCAATGTCAAAGATTCATTGCAACATGGAATGGAATGTTGGGATTTGGGATTCCAATACGAGCATCGCCTGATGATGATTAATGAAATCATATTCCATATGTATATTCTTTCTAAAACTAGATATATAATTATGTTCAATTTTGATAGAAAGTTATAACAAAATTTAGAGAATCTTCTTTCTATTGATGTTGTTATCTATGCATATTCTTCTCAGTATTTACAGCTTCTTTCAATACAAGCTCTCAATGTCAAAAATCAACAAGTTAGACATGAAAAGAAAGTTTTGAAGAGCTCAACGCCTTGCATATAGTAAAATAGATTATAATAAAGAACAATAACATCACTCCCTAGACTTGTGGGGATTTTATTAACCCACCTTATGTTTCATTTTATTGTGTTAGAATAGTGTAACAATTGCCAAGCAAAATGCATGTTGGTTGGTGAAACTCTTGCCTATGCTTTTGGAGTCTTGCTTTTTATGTTTTTTCTAACACCACATATGGCACATGGGCCATAAGAAAACTAGTGCTTCATCTAGAATCCAACTTTGACCTGGAGTGAATTTAACTTCAAACTTAAAGCTTTTCCAATAGCCCTAGGCCCCAAGCCCTGCCATCTCCTAGACTTGTATACACATGCAATCCTTATTGAGTGTAAGACATGTATGAAATTATAGCCTTATCAATGTATGAGGTATTCTTCCAACCTCTACCAGATAGTTGTGACCTATGATCATGATTTGTTTAAGGCTGAGACAAACTTGATATTTAAGGTGAACATTTATGTTCCCCACAGTCTATACAATTGTTACAAACCTTGAAGAAATGATGGATTGCATGTTGATGTATTTGTAACTTCGGAATGTATTCATTTGTATATCTTATGTATTGTACCCCGATGTTCCTATTGGGAAGTATCTATAATGTAAATAAGTCATGTAAAGTCATTGAGGTTAACCCTCCATTGTAAGTCGGGGCAATAGTCCCCACAATTGAGTTAAGGTTAACCCTCCTTGTTGATCGGAGGGCAAAGTCCCCACAGTTTTGGGAAACTAGGGTTATTAGACTCTCCAAGAGAATTTGTCCCTGGTAAGTAATTGTTAAGTGAGACCGACTTGTTGGAGTGGATATTAAGTGAAAGAAAGAATATAAATAGAGATTGAGCCTCTCTATTTAACACATACACTCACTCACTGGGGCACATGAGTGAGAGAGGAGAAGCTCTCTCAAGTGAGAGAGAGAGAAGAGCTGTGCGAGATCATATTTTCTGTCTTTGGGTTTTACTACTGCTATTGGTGCCCATTCTATCTCTGAGGAAGTTGCGTGGTTTTATCCTTTATGGTTTCCCTGAGGAAAATCACTTGTGTCTATTGTCTCTTGTGATTATTGTTGTGCATGGTATTCTCTCAGATAAGATCCTAAGATCATATTGCTTAAATGATAAAAATCTAACATGGTATCAGAGCTAACCTGAGAAGAAGACACTGTGCATCTACAGAAGCTAGGGATTCTTAATTTTTGTGTCTCTCTTCACAATCCATCAGAAAAAGGAGGCTAGGTTGAATCTCCATTCAAGGATGCATCTTTTTGTCGAAGCAGAATTTGATTCCGGGTATTTTCAGTTTTTGGTGCGGGAAATTAGGGCTTTTTACAGAAGAGGAGTTTTTGAGTGAACCCGGCATAGGATTAGTCTCCTCATCAAAATCGGATTTTAGAGACCTGGGTCAATATTTTTGGTTGGGTGAATCTCCGGGAAAGCCAAACCCTAGTTTGACCCCAGACCTGAAAAACCCTAAAATACTAAAACAAGTAGTTTTGGTATATTATCTATAACTAGATATTGGAGAAGGATCAAGAGCCACAAATTTCATAGTCTAAAGATAAATTCCTAATGTACACGGTGTAAAAATTTCAGCCTCAGATTCACTATATTCTGGGAGATATGATTCCTCCAATTTAGGGTTCCAGCCTCTTCCAGGATTCATCCCTAAACATGACACCTACGGAAAATTGCAATATCTTGGGCTACAAAGATCCAAATTAAATTTCACAAGATTTTCCAAATAGGAAATAGACTATACTTTCTGTGGTAAAATTTTTAGACACTGATGATGAAACATGGACATGTGGCAGTCCATACAAGTTCGCTATGCTGAACAGTCCTGAAATAAGTCACCTTGGGAAAACGCTCTTAAGTCCCAATTGGTGAAACCAATTCTGGTGAAACCTTTGTTTTTGGAAAGAGGACTAACGAGGTTACCTCAATAAGAAATTTCAGATATAGAGGACCATTAATTTCGGAGATACTATAGAAATAGTATCAGGCATTTCTGCAGAAGAAATTGGAAAACTAGGGCTTCCTGTTCCAGGAGCTTCCCTCCACTGTTTTCAGAAAAGGAGTACATTGGATAGCTAGCCTTGAAGAGGTATATATTTATATCCAATCAGATTTGAAATATTCCAAGTTTTGAAAATTAGGGTTTCTCTGACAAACCCTAGATCAGCCAGCTCCGGAACTAGGACGGACACCTCAAATCGTTAAGACCTAATCTTTTGCTATTTACAGTTGAGGTTCTCATTTCAAAATGACTAATCACACCAGTTTGATGACAAGCTTGGTGAGGCTGACAACTTCCAAGCATGGAAGTATAGGATCTCACTAGTTCTTGAAGGAAATGAATTGGACACCTACATAAGTAGAGAGGTTCCAATTCCAGAGGGAGATGAGGCTAAAAGCCTTACACAAGAAGAACTTGGTCAAGGCCAAGAAGATCATTGATGATTCAATCACGGATCACCTTATACCACAAGTGTCTTCCCTAAAGACACCAAAAGAGATGTTTGGTTCCTTGACCAAGCTATTTGAAGGGAAGAACATAAATCAGAAGATTACTTTAAGAAACCAGTTGAAGAATGTGAATATACAGAATGCAAAGACCATACAGTCATACTTTACAAGGGTCTCTCAAATCAAATAACAACTTCAAGCAGTTGATGAAGAAGTAGAGAATAAAGACGTTGTGATAACCACCTTGAACAGCCTCCCAGGATCATGGGATCCATTCATTCAATGAATGTGTGCTAGAAGGAAGTGATTACTTTCAGCAGACTCTAGGAAGATCACACACAAGAAGAAGCTCAACTCATAATAAGAGAAGAGAATATGGGAGCAACTGAAGATCAAGAGCTCACGATTCAAAGAAGATCCCTCAAGTGATGAGGAATATGAAGAACTCAATTCTTGAAGAACCTCTTATCCATCTTAAGCATTTGGATAAGAAATGATGAATGAAGAAGATGATGAAGCTGAAAGAAGGAGTCTACCCACGAAAAAAATAAAGATAAGTATTCAATTGTCATTTCATGATATTATTTTGTTATGCATTTGTTTATATTCAGTTGATGAATTATGCATGATAAAATGTTTGCATTAATGACAGTATACTACTAATATGCATGTGATGGGTAAGTAGATCATGGTGCTATACAACTCTCCATTGCTACTTATCTAGAATGAAACCTCTTTGCTGACATATTGGATTAGTGCACAATCTCAATGTTTTCCTGGTTGAGATGGAAGGAATGTAGAAAGTTTCCGTGAGATATGGATGAATGTTGTATTGGATAAAATAGTTGCATGATTATATCTTTATGCATAAGAATTTACCATTATGAATATGCATTATGAAATGTTTCTAATCATACAAATGGTGAATTTGACTTGTAGGAAATATCGTGTACAATCCTCTACAAGAAAAGAAGGATGAGACTTGTTCCAAAGAAAAAGTGACGATAGTTCAAGATTCACTCTAATAATCAAAAATGAAGAAAAATGACTAGAATGTGATGTCGAAGACCTGAAGGAAAGTTTGTAATGTCTTTCATATGGATCTACACGATCTAACATGCAGTAGATGGCAACATCGTGGGATACAAGGTAGGATTCATAGCATGAGGCTTCTCACAGAAAGAAGGCATAGACTATGAAGAGACATTTGCAGCCAGTGGGAGTTGAGGCACATGACAGGAAGACTCATGTCTGCAAATTAAAGAAGGCCTTGTGTGAGCTTAGAAGACACCCATGGGATAGCACATACATGATGACCTAGATGAAGATCTTACCCTTCGCTATAAGGTTGAAGATAAAAGACTATAGAGGATAACAAGCTAACAGATGGGTGCGAGAAGAACTTTTTGAAAATGGCTCAAGATAGAGGATCTTGGTATCCAGTGACCCTAGATGGATACATAGAATATTAGTAGAAAAGGAAGCTACTTGTCACTCCAGTACAGAATGTTTCAATACATAGAGTATGAAAGACAGAGGGAGTATGATGCTCCGCTTCAGAGGGAGTGACTATAGAAGATCCTGAGGTTCAACCTGGTATGACAGGATGGACAGCTTACTTATGGCTCTAGGATTTACTGAGAGTAAAGCAGATTCCAACCTTGACTTCAAGGTTGAAGGCAAAAGACCAATGATGCTCCTGCTATATGTCGATGACTTGTTCCTGATAGAAAAGAGGAACTCATTAAAGTTGCAAGAAGGAGACTTGCTACCGAGTTTGAGATGAAGGACTTGGATATGATGCACTACTTTCTAGGCATGGAGGTGTGGCAAAGTACAGATGGAATCTCCTTGGTACAAGGGAAGTATGCAGTAGAGATCTTGAAGAGGTTCAAGATGATGAATTGCAAGGCCATAGCCACACCTATGGCATCGAACCTGAATCTATTGAGTGACGCTTCATCAGAGACGGTTAATACCACGATGTGTCATCAGATGATTTGTTCCTTGATGTACCTGACGAATACAAGACCAGATATTTGCTTTGCTGTGAACACATTGAGACATGTTCACCTAATGGTTGCAAAGCATGTAGTGAGGTACCTGAAGGGTACAGTTGAGTATGGGCTCAAGTATGATACGAATCTGAAGATTATCCTGGAGGGTTATGTGGATTCGGATTGGGCAGGAGGTGCCATTGATAAGAAGAGCACTTCAGGATGTTGCTTCAGTATGAGATCAGAGAGGAGCAGTGAAGCTCATATATGTGATCCATATCGAGATCTCTCGAAAGAGGGAGTTCTAGCATAGTCGGTGAGACAGGTTGTCTGAGCATAAAATCCTGGCGAAGCTCGTAGGTGGCTCAGACGTAAACGATCCTATAGGTTTTCCTTGGATGTAATAGGTCCTGGTGAAACTCACAGGTTATCCTTGGACGTAATCAGCCCTGATGTGATTCTATGCTAGAAATGGCCAGAGTGAAGCTTGGTGTTCTCCAGATCGAGGTTCCTTCCAAGAGGAAGTGATGAGTCTGTGTGCCCTTCTGACATGGTGGTAGGATTGGTTCCTCCCATGGTCAGATGTAAGTGTTGTTCCCTTCTGACATGGTGGTAGGATTGGTTCCTCCCATGGTCAGATGTAAGTGTTGTTCCCTTCTGACATGGTGGTAGGATTGGTTCCTCCCATGGTCAGATGTAAGTGTTGTGCCCTTCTGACATGGTGAGAGGATTGGTTCCTTCCATGGTCAAATGTAGGAGTTGTGTCTTTCTGACATGATGACAGGATTGGTTCCTTCCATGGTTAGATAGATGTGATGATGCCACATACAATATGAAAAAGGACTGGCTCTGTGATGACACATCTAGTATGAAAAAGGACTGGCTCTATGTAGATGCCACATCTAGTATGAAAAAGGACTGCCTCTGTGATGACACATCCAGTATGAAAAAGGACTGGCTCTATGATGCCACATCCAGTATGAAAAAGGATTGGCCCTGTGATGACACATCCAATATGAAAAAGGACTGGCTCTGTGTAGATGCCGCATCCAGTATGAAAAAGGACTGGCTCTGTGATGCCACATCCAGTATGAAAAAGGACTAGCTCTGTGACGCCACCTCCAGTATGAAAAAGGACTGGCTCTGTGATGACACATCCAGTATGAAAAAGGACTTGCTCT
Organism: Pseudotsuga menziesii; assembly: GCA_001517045.1. Taxonomy (NCBI): domain Eukaryota; kingdom Viridiplantae; phylum Streptophyta; class Pinopsida; order Pinales; family Pinaceae; genus Pseudotsuga; species Pseudotsuga menziesii. Next base: position 241,443 of record LPNX010573951.1, read on the forward strand.
GTGACGCCACATCCAGTATGAAAAAGGACTTGCTCTGTGACGCCACATCCAATATGAAAAAGGACTGGCTCTGTGATGACACATCCAGTATGAAAAAGGATTGGCTCTATGATGCCACATCCAATATGAAAAAGGACTGGCTCTGTATAGATGCCACATCTAGTATGAAAAAGGGTTGGCTCTGTGATGACACATCTAGCATGAAAAAGGGATGGCTCTGTGATGATACATCCAGCATGAAAAAGGGCCGGCTTTGTAGAGGACTACATCCAGTATGAAAAAGGACTGGCTCTGTAGATGTTCATCCAACATGAAAAAGGGCTGGCCTTGTCGATAAATACCTACATGGAGGCTAGGCCTACACCCAACATGAAAAAGGGTTGGCTCTGTAGAACTTCGTGTGACGAGTAGAATTGAGAGATAGCACCAGTGATGATGACCCGGTGATGATCCAGTAGTGATGATCCAGACTTGATGATGATCCAGTGATGATCTAGATCAAGTGATGATCCAGACTTGATGATGATCTAGTGATGATCCAGATCAAGTGATGATCCAGTGATGATCCAGACTTGATGATGATCCAGTGATGATCAAGATTAAGTGATGATCCAGACTTGATGATGATCCAGTGATGCTCCAGATCAAGTGATGATCCAGAATTGATGATGATCCAGTGATGCTCCAGATCAAGTGATGATCCAGTGATGATCCAGACTTGATGATGATCTAGTGATGCTCTAGATCAAGTAATGATCTAGACTTGATGATGATGATCTAGTGATGATCCAAAATTGATGAAGATGACTTGATGATGATCCAGATGATACAGAGGAGAAGACTTGTACTGATAAATTGTGTAGAGAGAATACCTTCCTAGTTAAGAGGGATTGTTGATGTATTTGTAACTTTGAAATGTATTCATTTGTATATCTTATGTATTGTATCCCAATGTTCCTATCAGGAATTATCTGTAATGTAAACAAGTCATGTAAAGTCATTGAGGTTAACCCTCGATTGTAAGTCGGGGCAATAGTCCCCACAATTGATTTAAGGTTAACCATCCTTGTCAATCAGAGGGAAAAGTCCCCATAGTTGTGGGGCACTAGGTTTATTAGAATCTCCTAGAGAAGTCAGCCCTGGTAAGTAATTGTTAAGTGAGGCCGACTTGTTGGAGTGGAAATTAAGTGAACGAAAATATATAAATAGAGAGTGAGCCTCTCTATTTAACACATACACACACACTCACTGGGGTGCATGAGTGAGAGAGGAGAATCTCTCTCAAGTGAGAGAGAGAACAGTTATGAGAGATCATCTTTTTTGTCTTTGGGTTTTACTACTGCTATTGGTGCTCATTCTATCTCTGAGGAAGTTGCGGGGTTTTCTCGTTTATGGTTTCCCCGAGGAAAATATCTTGTTTCTATTGTCTCTTGTGATTATTGTTGTGCATGTTATTCTCTTAATTAAGATACTAAGATCATATTGCTTAAATGATAAAAATCTAACATTACAAAACCATGTTTTCCAACTGCTGGGAAGGTTCTTGTTCCTTGCATTTCAAATAGTTAAATCAACTTCTTCTTGATTTGAATCTCTAATTCCTTAGCTTTCACATGTGATATATGAATATATTTTTCTATGTGTAACTCTGGAAGTGGACAACAAAATGAAATGGTCAGTTTTTTCATCATCTTCCTATAATTAGCTTAACCAAGATTGTTGTATGCATTCTCTAAATTTAGCCATTTCTTTGCATATTGATGATGAAATTGTGTTGGGATATTTTTTTCTCACTAAAATATTGTGTTGGGATCTTTTTTCTTTGCATATACAATTGTTACAAACCTTGAAGAAATGATGGATTGCAAAACCATGGTTTCCAACTGCTAGGAAGGTTCTTGTTCCTTGGATTTCAAATAGTTAAATGAACTTCTTCTTGCTTTGAATCTATAATTCCTTAGCTTTCACATGTGATATATGAATATATTTTTCTATCTGTAACTCTGGAAGTGGACAACAAAATGAAATGGTCATTTTTTTCATCATCTTCCTATAATTAGCTTAACCAAGATTGTTGTATGCATTCTATAAATTTAGCCATTTCTTTGCATATTGATGATGAAATTGTGTTGGGATATTTTTTTTCTCACTAAAATATTGTGTTGGGATCTTTTTTCTTTGCATATTGATGGAAAGCAAAGATGTAGAAAATATGTTAAAAATACACGCTCTAAGAAACATGATGACAAAATCTATACCATCTGAAATTTGGCCTTATGGTGTACCAACTTCTCTTATTCATGCTCTTGAAAGCAACACCAAAACTAGCAAATAATAGCATCAACTACTTCAACATAACAACATGTTGTAATGAGGTATGAGATCCATTTATTTTGGGGAAACATGCTTTTCGAGCACTCAAAAGTGTAGTTCAGATTGGAATGCCCAACAAGGAAAGAGAAGATGGATATTGCTGTTGTGAGGTCTAATATTGTTGGAGCTTCTTCAAAATATTTTGAAACCGTGTTGAAGAATTATTCATGCAATGCAATGAATGAAGAAGGTGATAATGTCAAAATAGAAAATGTAAATGCAGATGTTTCTAGAGAAGAGAATCCATGAAAGAGGATACTTTGGTTTGAAATAATGGAATGTCCAACATCGAAAAGAGAACATGGATGTTGGTCTTTAGAGGTTTAAAGTTCCTAGAGATTTTTCAATAGAAATTGATAGTAACATAACACTTCATATTTGTGATCATTGCACCCAAATAATATGAAAATTAATTTTCTTGTTTCTTTTCCAGTGTGAAAGGAGGATATGGAAAGGTTTTTCATCATTTAAGGAGAATATGGATTAGAAAGTGTTTTAAAAAAATGCTCTATTCAAACTTTGAATCCAATAGTAGATAATGCACATAAGGTAGTCTAGAGATGACCTAAAGTATTTCCATTTCTAATTTCAATGATTTCTAGGGATTCAAAAGTCAAATTATAGAATTTTGATTTTGAACATCGTTTTACGTGTTTTTCACGGTTGAAATGTTGATCGTAGAAAGTCAAGCTCCAATTTTCTTAATATAGTTGGGTCTTTATCTTTCTGAAGAAAAAAAAATTAAACTAATTGTTTTTTTAGCAATAAAAAAGAACAAGTTTATGAGTGACCATGATGAACAAAGTAAAAGAGAGTACAAAAAACAAAGCAAGATACAAAACATTGTTTTTCAAACCTCCATCATACATGTTCAAAGAGCCTGACCCAAATGCATTAAATTTAAGCCAACATAACAAATAATACCAATATTATTATTATTAATTCCATCATCCTTGTTTTGTTTCTTGTTGGCACATCATTCTTGTTTTTCTTCTTGTTGGCACATTATTTAATGCACAAATCACATGTAACAGCAAACACTGAACTCTTAATTGGACAATATCTATGCACCTTAACTAGCTTCAAGAAGCTCCTTTCGCTTCACATCAATGGTAGGGGCTTACCCTCTTACAAGTGATCATTTTGTCTAGATTATAGGTCGAATTGGGCACTGGTCGTTGGTTAAGTGGGATGAATGTACAAAGACTATCTCAGCCCTTGAATGAACATTTTCATTCAGAAAATATCCTTTGAAGTTGATGTTTATGACAGATATCAATGGGTGGCAGTCCTTATGTTGGAAAGATGCAGAGGAAAAAAGGCACTATATACAGAATCTTGGCCTCCAAGTTTAATATATCATGGTTGACAAGGTCCTTGGAGAAAAGAAGCATTAGTCTTCTTGGAAACCTCCAACATGCTTATTAGTTGAACATATTCCAGAGCATAGGCTTTGACCATGTTTTCAAGGAGCATAACTAACTTAGAATTTGCCATCTTCTTTCATTGTTTGCTTGACAATATCTAAATCATATCACAATGAGAATTAGAATGGGGTTGAGCATTTCATGATGTCTATGGACTTTCTTTCTTATCTTTGGATGAATTCAATATGACACTCAGGGTGGGTGCAATACTCTTCATCTTCTAATAAATATTGCTTAATCTCCTAAAAGGTGCATATATGTAGGAACAGTCTTGTGTTTATTTAATGAAATATACTTTCCACCTTTCATCTTTCCAATGGAAATTACACTTGGGTTGTCATTATTTTCAGTCCATCAGTTGGAAAAGGTGTAATTCCTTTCCATATATTGTTAAAAGAAAATATCATCTTTAAACATGAGTATCGAGCACATGGGTACCCTATCCTTGAGTGTTAAAAAACCTTTTAATTACACATTTGAATGCATCGTTCGAGAGGTAATTCAACACAACATCAAAGCTTCACTTCTAATTTCTTTTGCTACACTTGAGAACGTTTGATATTTAAAAATTTAATATTTATACTAACATAATTGATGTTGAGTAAACAGGGACAATTAACAAACAAAGAAGGCATTCTCAAATGAAAAAACTAAAACTATTCTTTCATTAATTAGTATTGCATTGGTATGAAGGCATGTGGGCCTGAAAGTATGGTCTAGTTTTGTGTGTGGTATATCTCTCTTATTCAAATCAATCGATATCCATAGCATTATGTTTCTATAACAATAATCCTAAGAATGCACATTTTTCTTTATGCGTTCTCTCTAATAATATATTCACTCTATCTCCTCCCATATTCGTTGTTGAGTAGTTATGTTTCTTAATTCCATATTTCGTTTAAAGAAGATGGCATCAACTGAATTGTTCTGTTTCTAAATTTAAAGTTGAGAAAGTGGTTTAAAATGACCATATTATTTCATTATGATTATCGAAGGCTAATGTTTTGGTAGTAGCGCCATTGTATCAGTATATTTTTCTTTAAGTATGGTGCAAATGAAACCATCTGAATTGCAGCTGTGATTCTGCACTAAGCATGCAAGAGTAGCATGTCTGCATGTGCATTTGAACCGAGGTACAACCATATGAGCTTACCTTTTGAGGGAGTCGATGATGCAGAAAGGAACTAAGTTTGAGTAGGAACAAGAGCTCCAGAACGCAGGACACGGGAGCAGGGGAGGCAACAAACGTGTGAATTTTTGGGTGGTTGTAAGTGCATTGTTCAGTCAGTGAAGGTGCAGAACGATTCACTCAATTGAGGTTGGCTCAGAGTTCTCATGAACTATTCTGATGGCGCATATATGTGCTAGTGCGGGTCGGGAGAAGGATGGAGTGGTTAGTTCGCAGAGCCTGCAAGAAGGACTGTTGGAGTATTCCAGAGTAAGGTCTATGTTGGGAGGAGGAAGAAAACGACGTCACGGGGCCTCTCGACGACACCCAATGAGCCCCAAGAGAAAATCATCGAGATATTATCCCACTCCTTTTTCCCCTTTTCACGGGGTCTCTCGATGACACCCAACAGGCCCCGAGTGCAAATTGTCGAGAGATTAGCCCACTCCCTTCCCCTAAACATATAGATTATGTACAACTTTATGCTAATAGAGCAACTTTGGGCCAATTTTTTTATTTTAATTTACCATGACAAACAATTGGTCTTTCAAAAGCCAATGTCTCTTAATTTTTTTAGAATTTTATTTTGGATAACATGAAACATTGATGAATTTTCACTCACTCCAATTGATAATTTGATAGCCACGGTATCCCGATATTCATTCCTAGAGAAGGTGTATGGTGCACTGAGTGTGTCAAATTTTATTTTTGTTCCCCTACATGTTTTCATATGGCATTACCTAATCTTCACCTGAATTTTTGGTTTCATTGAGGAAGAACTCAACAATTAGCTCAATTTTATTGTAAACATTTTTCTAGTTGTACATGTTCCATAGATATGTACCTTAATATTATTTAAAGAAAGAAAGGTCTAACCTAATTTCAAAAATATGAAATACGTCTATTGAGATATGGTAAGAAGTGATTAAAAAATAAAGTTACGAAAAAATGAGTATGGGAATTAATTAACATTAGAAATATGAGGTTGAGAAATGATTAACAAATTATAAAAACTAATTCTATAAAAAATTTAAAATGAACCATGTCAAACAAAAAAAGAGTTTTATGGAAAACCTAATTCTCAACTTCAGCGTAAGGAAGATATATGTTGATGTGAAATCTCATCTCAAAGGTGATGAGATCTATGACTTTTTTTTGCGGGGGGGTGTGTTAAATAATGGTAAGGCTCCAATGTAAGTTTTTTAATGAAAAGATAAATGCATCATTAACTTTTATTATGAATTGAGTAATTTAGAACTTTTATGTTGATGTGAGATGTTCATCTCAAAGTTTAAAAGATATATACATTTTTTTAGTATATTAAATAATGGGTACTAATACAAGATGTTATATGGAGAATAAGATTTTTAATGAAAAGGTAAACACATCAATATATTTTATAATGAATTGAGTGTATCTAAGTGTATGTATATCTAAATAGGCAACACTATCAAATATATATCTCATATGTATCCCTAACATTAGAAAAATGGAGATTTTTTCCTATTTAGTCTCCCTTATACATGAACACATACTAATTACAAGGCATAAGATGAGATTAAAATGAGATGGACTTATTCTTAATAATTTAAAGTTCAATATTAGTGATGAAGTTTGGGGAAATATATTTTGTTTTTATGAAACCTAAATATATTTTGGATTTACTTTCTTAGATACAGTACAATTAATAAGAAATATTTAAGATCTCATTTGCAATGAATAAGGATCTTAATGTGTGTGGATTTCTAAATAAACATTAAAATATATCTTAGGCATCATAACGGGTAAACATAGAAAAATGAAGACTTTTCCTATTTAGTCTTTTTATTATATAGCTTACATATATGATAATTACATGTTAGTGATGATATCTCCATCCTTAGTTGTTGAACACATATCCTAAACTTCACAAAATGAAACGAAAGATAATGAAATAAATGATATAAAAATACTTCTATATGTTTATAGAATTATTCTTAGTAATTTAAGATTTAATAATAAAGATAAAGTGAATTAATAGTAACTCACCTTTCATGAAATGAAATTATATTTTAGATATGCTCCATGAAATCTCTCCATAATAACTTTGTAAAATGCATTATCACATACATTGAGATTGATAATAGAAATAAAAGATCAGTTTACATAATTTACATAAAAAAGTTATCATAAGACATGTGATGAGCATTTTCTACCCTTACTAAGAACACAACCTAAATTTTATAAGATGAAAGTTAAGAATAGGAAGGAGGTGACCTTAGTAGATAATTAATCGTAATGATAGATTGTTATATTGTTATAATGTCTTGAAATTCAATAAAAATGGTAAAGTTTAGGATTAAGTGTTTCTCCATTGTGAACCTTCTCCATGATCGTTATTTTTGTTAGAAACATTAGGATTCATAATAGAGAACATGGATCTCTATATGAATCAAGGGTGTCAAAGTATGAAGATTTGTGACTAGACAATGATATCTACCATAGATCTCATCAAAATGATAACGTTAGGAAAATGAAGCTATATTTTTCAACCTCGTTGTTACACAAATTGTACATATATGTGAATCATAATGCATGTAAAAATTATTATCTATCTTTGGTATGAAAGCAAACAACCCAAGGTGATTAAAGCAAGGCTATGAAGAAGATCACCTTTGAAAAAGTTGAGTATGATATAATATAATTAATCTTATTAATATGATAATATTGTAAATCTTATTAATTCCAATTTCAATAATAATGATGAAGTTTAGGAGAAACTCTATCTCTCTTGGTGAAATATAAATTTATATTTTAGAGATATCAGATGCGAATCTTCTCCATAATTGATGTATGTATTTTTTTTATACACACTAAGGTTAATAGTTTACAGACACGAGGGATTCACTTTTTGACCAATATCCTATCACGTTAATTAATATTGTGGGTTTTAAAATTATCAAAAAATGAACCAATATATTGTAGGTATTAGGGGGGATGAGGGGTTTAAGGTGGGGGTGGGTAGGGTGGTTTATAAGGATTGAGGTATAAAAAGGGTTGGCGAGGAGGTTTAAGTATTGGGAGGGGGTTTCAACAAAAAGAGTGTGGGTCAATATCTCTGAAAATTAAGGGTATTATTTAATATCCCATGATTGCATGTGCTATGTGAGAGGTTCACTAAGTGAAATCCCCGCATTTACAGATTGAGGATATCATAATGATTGAAGGATTAGTGTGTGGATATGTAAATAGAAGAAAATATTTACCACATTTATGATCATAGGCTAGACATGGGAAAGTGAATAGTTTTTCTTAGTCCATATCATCTTACCAATATGTTGAGGGTAAAGTAGAAAATAGTTCTCATGGTAAAATCTAAGCACATTTAGGTATGTTTGTGTACCTCATGAAGAATCGCTTGAAAAAATGAGAATAATAAACTAGACCTACATAAATCCAAACAAATTGACAACTTTAAAAGTAAGAGAAAAACTTTAAAAAAGTTGGAGATATTAGAGGAACTAGTGTGTTCAGGTTAAATTCAGATTTAAAATAAAATAATAGATATTTTTCATCTATATTGGAACTTTTATGAATAGAGAATTAGATTAATGATCTTGTGGAGACCAATACAAGGGAAAATACTATTTCAACTATTTGTTTTTCTATAGTTTATAGAGTTTGTTTTAGGCATTAAAGGGTTGTGCTAGGGTAAATATTTTTTACTAAATATTTTATATTTTACTTAGTGTTGTTCGCCTCAATTGGTGTTTTTATGAGGAAGTTATGTTTCTCACACATTTACTTATGATTTAATCGCCTTAATAAAAGTGATGCCAAGTTAGTTCTCATTACTCACATGTGGAGTTAGTCACATGTGAACATTCAATGATATTCTAGAATTTCCAAAATCCTAACCTAATAATGATTTGAGGGACGAAAAACCCTAACTAGAACTCTAGACAATTACTAGAACATGTTGACTACCCAGACACAAGGAACTGAAGAGGTTCTACTTGGATTGTATTAACTTTCTATTCCATAGATAAATAGAAAAAAATGACAAAGTAATAGATGAAGTAGAAGAACTTACATCACATTATTTTCAGTAACCTATAAGATATGTTGTGACAACTATCCATTGAAATATTTATAATAATTTACATATCAAATTCTCACATTATTTTCCACATTTTATCCAAACTCAAAGGTTTAAATTGATTTTTTTGTCAATTTCCATTAAATTATTATTTTTTAAATCCTATTAACTTTGACTTATCAATGCATGATATAGTGTTGATGTCCTATGCGTTGATCTACATTATTAATATGAGTTAATTTATGATATTAATAGAGACCAACATTTCACACTTTCACACTTTTATAGCATTTAAAAATGATATAATTTATGGGTTTAAAAATTATTTTAAAAATATATATATTTATATATATTAAATTTTAAAAAAATAAATAAATTTAAATGAAATATTTTTAATTAAAATTTAATAAAATTAGAAAAAGACAATGAAACCCAAAATGACAAATAAAAAGGAGTAAGCTCAATTCTAGACCATTTGCACTTAAAATCCGACAAGTTTTCTGGTCAAAATCCGGCGAAAATGATTCAATGAGTAGTTTATAGTGATTGGAATTTGCATAAACTGGGTGCTCAATGGTAATCGAGGGTCCTGAATCCATTTCTACAATAAAAATTGCAATTTTAACATTGGAAATCTCATTTTCAACAACAAATCATGTTGTCGGATTCCGACCAAACCTGTCTGAAAAGAGAATGGATATGAAAAATATTGCAACGTCATTTGCCCAATTTTACTTGTGGTGGATATGAAAAATAAAGAGAATGAAAGTCTCATTCTCATTACTCTCCTCTTTTAGAGGTGTTCAATACATTTCCAATAGATTTGTAAAAAATGTTGGACTCTTATTATCCTAGATAGGTAAATATTAGTAATAGTTGAACAAAGGGATGGATATGAATAACAATAGTATAGAACCACCATGATTAAAGTAGTAATTAAATCTTATAAGACTCCCTTGTAATGTATAATTAATCATGGATAGCATGAAAGTGATATAGGAAAGATAAAATTGTATTAAATTTTTAAGATATTTTTTTAATTAAACTAAAGGGTGTATTTTCCAAAGGGAAAACTCTCTTAATGATAATAATGAGTGGATTAAGTAACATGAAAGATGAATAAGGGGAAATTCAATATAATAGTTTTATTTGTTACCAATGGCATTATGGAATTAGATTTTGATGTCTAGGGTTGACTGCTTGGTTGGAGTTGTGGAGGAATATAATTCAATGTTTTGAGATGTTTTTGATATACATAAGTTAGTTTATTTGAGCATATTCTAAAGAAAAAAAAACTTTTATCCAGTGAATAAATGTGAACTGCTCTAACAAGCTTACATAAAACATAAAGTTCGGCCATTGTGGCTATCTTCAAAAAAGAGAAAAATTGTTTTTCAAAACCTTCTCCATTTACAACTCCTTATCACACCTCCTGTATTTTCCTCCTTGAATCTTACACTATTTATATTGATTCATAATGAAGGGTTGAAAGCCCATTTGTGATTTCTTCAATTTCCATCATTCCTGGCTGAAAGGCGAGAGCCTGTTTGGACAGGGTGTTTGCTTCTTCATTCAGTTCTCTGTATATATGAGCAAAGGATATCCTTTCAAACTGAATCTTTAAAGACTGGATATCAGCTAGGAGATGTTGGATATGTGGTGCTCTAATGTTTTTCCTTCCATTTTCCCAATCTATAACCATTTTTTAGTAACCAAATATCTTAATATCCCGGATTTGTCTATTTAGTGTCATCCTCAATACTGCCCATGAAGGTGCAAGTTCCGCCTTGTTATTCATTGCATGTCCAAGAGCGTATTTGATTCTGAGATTTTTCCATGTAGTGAAATGTATGACAGCTCCAGCCCCTCCCAAAGGAGGCTCACCCTAGCTAGCTCCATCAAAGTATGCCCAGGATATATCCTTGTTTATGATAGGTGTTGTGATAGATCTTCTCTTGACTGGAACATAGATGAGTTTGTGTTCCTGAATCTTATTCATTAACTAGGTGATGGTGATATCAAGGAAGACCCACAAATTCTTGAAAATGGCTATGTTTTGTGCTTCCCAAATACTGTAAACAAAAAGAATTGGGAAGGATTCGATGGAACCTACCGCTCCGTCCTGCCGCCATGCTTTAGTGTGTTCTTCCAACGTTGTTGTTGTGCATGCATGAGTTCCTTCGGTTACAATCTTTCTTGTCACTTATGTCCATACGCTTCCTGCATATGGACACATAGCGAACAGATGTAAGTTCATTTCCTCACTCATTTTGCACAATGGACATATTCCAGAGCCCTCAAAACCTCTTTTCTTCAGCATTTCCCGAGTTAATAATTTGTTGGATAATGCCAACCACATTGTGATAATGGTCTTCAAGGGACTATCAATTTTCCATAACTTGTTCTACCACCATTTTTCCTCCGATGCTGCATGTTCTCTAATTGCTACTTCATACCCATTCTTCGTTGTGTATTGCCCTGTTTTTGAGTTTTTTGTTCAAATGAGCTTATCTAGTTCTGCAGATAGGTGAACATGATTTGAGACTAGCATATTAAGATATATGTTCCATTCTATTGTGTGTGCACCAATTAGACCTAGGGACTAAGTGCTTTTCCAACTTCTTCTGCCCCTTGAGGCAATTTCTGAGTGTGCCTTTGTTAATGTTACTATTCTACGAGACCTCAAATGTTGGACTAGCTATGTTGATAAACTAAATCTTTCTCCTACTCCAACCCATGGATCGTCCCCTAGTCTCACTTGTTTTTCGTCACTAATTTTCCAGGCAATCCTATTTCCAATTAGGGGATAGACCAAGATCAAAGCTTTCCATCCAATTGATCTGTTCTTATGTGTTTTTACTGGATTCCTAATCCATTCTGTTAAGCTTGATCCCGAGCAATATTTAGAGAGCATGATCCTTCCCCAAAGGAAGCTTGTATTTTGGAAAATCCTCCTCAAAGTTTTTGTAGCTAGGGGTTTACATAACAAGTCCAATTTTTTTATTCCCCAACATCCTAGTTCCTTTGGAAGGGCAATGACCCTCCAATTTACTAGTGGGATTCCTTCATCCTTCTTACTTGTTGTCCACCAAAAAGAGAAGCATTTTTCCCTGATTTTTGTCAGTATGCCCTAGGGAATGTAGGTTATTGATGCCCGGTACACTGGAATGCTCTGCAAAACAAATTTTAAAATTATGAGTCTTCCTTCTCTTCAAAGGAACCGATTAGCACAGTTGTTGATTATGCTTTCTATTTTCTTGTATAACTAGACCCAATTATTATAAGAGTAATTATTGGGTTTTAGAAAGAACCCTAGGTATTTTAAACCAGCTTCGATAGGTGAAATATGAATAGGCACTATCTCCCTAGCCCTTTGAATCGTCTCTTCTGGGAAATCATTATGAATGAGGTTGGATTTTTCCGTATTCACTACCATTCATGTATCTCGTTTGTATTTTTCTATCAGAGACACAAAATCCTCAAGGTTCTTGATGGTTCCTTCCCCAAAGACTAGGACATAATCCACAAAGAGGGTGTGAGTGACTTCTTCCGTGTTGGACACTTTTACGCCTGTGATCATCCTGTTTCTTTTTGCATTATGTATTATTCTGGTCAAAGCTTCTGCTATTAAAAGAAATATGAAGGGTGAGAGATGGAATCCCTACCTTATCCCTCTTGTAGGCCGAAAAAAGCTGGATGGAGAACCATTTATTATCACAACAAAAGAGGTGGATTGCAGACACCCCATTATCCACTCTACTACTTCCAAGGCTACTCCAATTTTGATCAATAACAACCTTATGAAATTCCAACATACTCTATCATAGGATTTTGATAGATCCAGTTTAAGAGAAAAGGCTCTTTGTTTTTTCTTTTTAATTGTGTGTACTGCTTCCTAAGCTATCGACACAACATCATGGATTTGCCTATTGTAAAGAAAACCAAACTGCTCTTCAGAGATGATTTCACTTAGTATTGGCTTTAACCTCAATGCTATGACCTTGGCTATTATTTTATAAATCATGTTACAACATGAAATCGGTCTAAAATCATCAAAGGACTTGGATTTTTGTTTTTTTGGAATTAAAGTCAGAAAAGCGGAGTTTAACATGCCCAGTACTCTACCTGATCTTTGAGATTCTTTAACCACCTCCAGATTGTCCTTCTTCAGCAGATCATAGAAGCCAAGATAGAATTCTATGGTCCATCATGCCCAGGGATTTTCCCCTTTTGAAAAATATGCAGAATATGACTTATCTCTTCCTCAGACATTTCCTTTGTGAGCTCTTCATTCATTTCCTTGGTTATCATCCTAGGAAACAGCCCCAATACTTCCGAGATTTCCTGAATTAGGAAACCTTATGGTTCCTTGTATATATTTTAGAAGAAATACACCCGTACTTCTGCTTTGTCCTCAAAAGATCTTACCATAAGTCCTTGCATGTTCCCGATTTCAAATATAGTGTTAATATTCTTTTTGTGAGAGGCAAATCTATGAAAAAAAATTGTGTTCTTATCCCCTGCCTCCGGCCACAAAGCCCTGCTCTTTGAACACATTGATTTCTTTTCCTTTCCTAGCAATGATTCCTTCTTGTTCTCCTGTGTTTTGAGCAATTTTGTTTCATGTACACTGAATACCCCTCTCTCATTTTTTTGAAATAAAGTCTCTATCCTTTTTCCCACCTCTTTCAACTCCTCTTGAGAGAAAGCCTTATGTTTCTTGTCCCACTCTTTGGAGATTTTTTTTCCCTTTTTAGGTTTTCTGAGAATTGTTGTGTTGTCGAATGATTTGAAGAAGTTCTTATGGGTTTCTAGGTGCTTTGTATTTGTGCCCTGTACTCATCCTCTTCCAACCATAAGGGGTTTAATTTGAAAGGGGCTTGAGTTTTTTCATCCCGAGGGATTACTATTAGTGAAACTAGTATGTGGTTCAAAGATCCCCCTATTTTTATTGTGCATTTTAGATTTAGATTCCCATTAATAAGGTCCTATTCTACCATAAAGCGGTCCAGTATTTTTAATATGGACTGATTTCCTCCTCTTTTATTCCTCCAAGTAGGTTCTAATTTTAATGGAGAAACATCCATTGGTTTCTTTCTTTCAAAGAAGTCTGAGAAAAAGGAACTCAAAGCATATTTCCTATCATTTCCACCCCATACCTCTCCCATTATTAGGATCGGGTTTAGGTCTCCCCCCAATATCACATTTACCTGATCCATTGCTCCAGTACGCCCTAAATTTTCCCAGAAGTGTTTTCGATCATAAAAAGGTCCATACACATTCAGGATTGTGAATTCGATCCCTGTTTCTCTGCCTATGAGTTTTGTTTCAAGCACTGAGTCATGTTTAGATACTCCAATGCATTACAACACTGGACTCCATGTTGTTACTAGCCCTCTCGAACGCCCTTCTGCATCGATACTCTCCATCTCCCAATCTTTGACAATTTCTTTAATTACCTCCTCCGCCTTAGCCCCTTCCATCATTGTTTCCTAGATCATTAATATCGTTGGTTTTAGGTTGTTAAACAACTGTTTCGGGGAGGTTTTTTTTAGCCCCCCCCAACCCTCATGTATTGAAATATAGCAGGTGCATTAGGCACCCCTTCCGAGGGCCGATATTCTAAGAGCATGTTTAATTAAGGTCTATTTGCCATATTTGATCTCTAAGACTGCTTGTATTTGAGCCTTGGAAAGGTATGACTTTCTTCCCAAGCAAGGTTTCTGAGCATTGTTTAGTGCCAGACCACCTGTAGAGACTACCTCTTCTTCAATTAAGGAACTTTGTGATCTAAGAGCATAAGTTTTTTTAACCTCTTCCTTTTTGCGTGGAATTTTTTATAAATTGACATTCAAATATTGTTCCTTTAAAGGAGAAGTAGTGAAATTAGGCATAGGCAAGGAGGGTAAAAGATTCATGTTTTTACCTTTATCCTTGTGTACTGGACTAGAATCAGGATATTTCATGTTTTCTGCATAGTGGAGGATTTGAATTTCTGTCCGAACGGGATCGCCATCTATTTTATGAGCTCTTGTTTCTGTTGACGTTGGCGCTTTCTCTTTTTTCCATCACCTTGCGCAGGTCTTAATACATCAGCTATCCACAATGTGTTTCCTTCACTCTCGCCACCCTGCAATATTTTCTGGTCCATCGATTCTAATGGCCCCGTAATTTTCCCTTTGAGCTTCTCTGCCCCCATTATTCTTGTCTATTCAAGGGAGGCTACTGTGGGCAAGTGCTTTTCCTATTTAACCCTGACTTTCCTGTAGGCGGGGTTCCTGAAGTTTGCCCGACAATCCTTCTGTATGTGCCCACTTCTCTGCAATTGAAACATATGAACAAGGTCTTCCAATAGTCGAGCCTCTGCCACCATACANCCTGTAGGCGGGTTTCCTGAAGTTTGCCCGACAATCCTTCTGTATGTGCCCACTTCTCTGCAATTGAAACATATGAACAAGGTCTTCCAATAGTCGAGCCTCTGCCACCATACACTACCATGCATTACGATTTTGAGCTCTTCATATAATCCATTTCTCATATCCAATTCAATCAGTATCTAGGCACATCTTTGATCTACCTTCTCCTCCCAATTATCATCCATGGCTATGAATTTCCCTAATTTATTCTAGATGGCTTCAAATATTTTTGGTTTCCAAAACACCACAGGAAGCCCTGCCAATATGACCCAGATTTGTTGTAGGTTATGCGAAGTTCTGTAGGCATTGAAATCGACAGTCCATTTTTGCAAAATCAGGCCCAACAGTCCCCATCTCCAATCCTTCTTCAATAAGTTAGTGTTATCTTCCATGCTTTGGAATTTAACAAGGAACTAGCCTCTAGGGAGAGTGTAGAACTTTGGTTCGTAACCAAGAATACTTACCCAGATATCTTGAATCCACCCCACCAGTGAAATTTTGGTCGTCACCTTGCCACATAAACGGCCAACCAACGCATGGGTAAGATATTCTGGTATTTTCTCCAAGCTTATGCCCTTCCCTATGATCTGTTTTGGGCTTCCCTTTTTCTCCTATATCCCTCAGCACTTGTTTGACATGTCTAGTGGCATCGTCGCACATACCTTCCTTTACCTTATGGCAGGGTGATTATTTGTGTTCATGGGAACCATTAGTGGAGCAACTTCCATAGATACTTCCTCCTGCATCATGACCTTCATTTGTGAAAGTCATACTTCTTCATCTGTGTATAACACCAAAGAACCTCCACTCTCCTCATAGTAATCAACTTCTTCACTAAACATGATTGCTCCATCCCGTCTGCTAGTTTTTTATCCTCACCCGAGCACCTCATACTACTTCTACTAAAAATTAAAAAAATATGCTCCCTGTTTTTCACCCAATCCTTCACCTTCGTTGTTGTTGCCGCAGATCAACATCCCCCCCCCAACATTGTTTCCATTATTATTAGGGTAATGAGTTCAATATATATATATATATAAGAAATTGGATGAGAAAATAGTACTTCTATTAATTCAAATAGAAGTACTGACAACCTCTGTCGGTAACTCGTTAGAATCGAGAAATTGAGTTCCTCCACTTGGGCCTCCACCACTTCAATCCTCCATACCAAGGCAAGCTCACAAAGACAATGGAGAGCTTGGGAGATGAACACAAAGAGTTCTATCAACAAGGATAAAGGGATGCAGACTCAAGCATATGGTGATGGGGAAAATTTTGTTGTAGTTTCCTTACTCTCAAAGTTTATCCTCCTCCAATCCTTTGCAATGGCTCAATATATAGCCCTCAAATGGGAAATGGAGGGTCAAATCAAGGGGTTTCCAGGCATATAAAAGGCCAAGGATCAAGTTATTTGTTATATGTGTATGTATGTATGTATGTATGTATGTATGTATGTATGTATGTATGTATGTATGTATGTATGTATATTTGTACACACACACACACACACATATATATATATATATTGTGGTCCACCTACCCCCAATGGGGCTTGTTTCATCCATAGGAACAACTCATAGGGGGCCCACCCGAAGGGGCCTCGCCCATTCGCTTTATTACAGAGATAACCCGATGGGGACATCAAGTGAGGCCCTTATATAACGATGTATAGCTTCCTGGGGATTTGACCCCGAGACCTTCTGCTCACAACTTACAGCACTCGACCACTTGAGCTATTCGACCACTTGAGCTATCCCACCGAACTAAATATACATTTTTTCTTCTCACTTGGAAATATGCCAACACTTATTATTTCGAAGAATCAAGGTATAGCCACCAAGAGCATCATGTCCCTTACAAGAATTGAACCTAGGTAGAGAGGATAACAATCATTCCTCCCAACCACCCAAGCTACATCCAATGGACACACACACACACACACACATTTATTAACATTAATATTATTAATGTTAATATTAATAGATAATTAATGATTAATAATTATTAAATAGTCATGACTTTACGTTGGAAAGTCAAGAAAGGACTTATATAAGTCCAACCTGTGTAAATGTAAATCATCATCAAATATTTATCAATTATATTATTATTATCCATTCAAGGAGTTTTTTGCTTATTTTTGTGGGTTATTTTATAAGAAACTGATTTTACTGTTCCATTGGTAACAGAGCCCCCTCTTGGGTAGATTTCGACTCGTGGCCAATATTTTCTTGAGCTTCTCCAAAAATGGGTCTTTGACCCACATAGGTTTTTGACCAACCTTTATATATATAATAATATTATTATATTACTAATAATTATTATTATTTTTAAAGTTCCAAGTGTTTCCCACACACACACACACACACACACATATATATATATACAAATTATTTAAACAATCATTATTAATAATAATTAATAATTGTCATTACAATTATTATTTAATACAAAAAAAAGAATACTGAGTCAAAGAAAGAAGACCAAGAAGATATTAAAAAGAGTAGAAATCAAGTCTCAGAAGATATTGAAGAAATCATTGAAGCCCATTGTGGATTTATTGAAGAAATTATGGATTCCATATATAAAATTTTGGACTAAGTGTCCTTATTGCGAAATGGAATTCCATTATCCGGTATTTTTTAAGAATGGCAATCGCTCCTATCCAATATGCGGTATATATTTTATTATGAAAGATGATCAAGGTAACTCACGGTTGCAATCATAGAAACTAGAAAGCGAATTAGGATACTACAAGAAAGCAATAAAAAACTACAATTTGCGATGAGTAAACGAAGCAGATAATTCTTCATAAGTTGAGAGAATAAGAAAATCATCGCTCAAAACATCAAAATAAAAATTTGAAAAACATAATGAAGATATCAAGAAACTATTATCAACTAAGAATGAAGAAATATCTCGATTAAAAAATCACAACCAAGACCTTAAAGACAAAATCAAAAAGTTCTAAGGTAACAAAGTATCACCGTATAGAAGTGATCATGATTCAAAAGAAGACATAAAGAATTTAAACAAGCTCATCATGGACAAAGATGATGAATTGGCGCAAATCTAGAGAAATCTAAAAAGTCAAAAATCATAGATATGTCGACATCAACAACAGAAGGAAGAACTCCATCAAAAGTATGACGACACCAACAAGAAGTAAAACTTAGAAATTGTGAAAATCAATGGCAATTTAGCAAGCAATACCAAATAACTATTTCGATTAAGAATTCATAACAAGACATTACTTGCAAAAATCAAGAAACTAAAAAATAGTCGGAAGTTGAAACTTTCCAATGAAGACCTCGAAGGAAGAATATGAAAACAACAAGAAGAAAACCATCGTCTGAGAAATCTTAATCAAGAAGTTAAAAGAGGAAAAACAGTCTCAAGATGAAAGGTTTGAGAATATTCAGAATAAGAATAATCTATTAGAGAACAAATTAGTTCAAATCCATAAGGAAGCATCCAAACTCTCCAGAAAACAAATTCAAGTTGAGGAAGAAGAAACAAATACGAATTCGATCCCTATTACAGTTGAAAAGGAAGTCAATATAGTATAAAAACAAACAACAAGAACTCATTATCAACACCCAAATTACAAAAAACATTTTGACCAACGATAGGGTCAAAATGATCATAAACAGAGGAGTTATAATTTCATAAGCAGAAGAACAAAAAATCTACAAACTAAGCAGAAAATGGGAAGATTTATCTAACAAGGAAATCAACAATCATCTCCGATGAAGATAGATCTGGAATGGACCACATCATGGAAGATGCAACATTTTTTCTTTGGAATTCGTAGCTTGTATCGTCTCTTTTTGTCAAGTGTTGCAAGTACTAAAAGAAAGGACCAAGAGATAACATTACAAGCAAGATATTAGATGTAATCCTTGTCTTCAATAAGCTTTGAGGACAAAGCTCCCTTTAAGGGGAAGACAATGTTATATAAAAATATATATATACATATTAATAATATATCTTAACATTAATATTAATATTAATATTATTTAATATTAATAGATAATTAATAATTAATGATTAATAACTATTAAAGAGTCATGACTTTACATTGGACAGTCGCGAATGGACTTATATAAGTCCAACCCTTGTAAATGTAAATCATCATTGAATATTTATCAATTATATTATTATTATCCATTCATGGAGTTTTTAATTTATTTATGCTGGTTATTTTTATAAGATGCAGATTTTACTGTTTCACTATTCGTTACTTGATGAGGAAAACTCCAAATATTTTTTTTGTTTTGAGCACAAAACCGGATGTACGCGGGTTGTAATGGTGCAACATGCATATGCACAAGCTGCAAAGCTGTTCACCCACGTGTATCTTCAAAAGTGTCTTTTTTAGGGTTATATTGAAGCATCAAGACTATACTAAGTAAGGGGGGTATAGTGACTCTTCATAGGGACAAGGGAAGGTCATCAAGGTATGATGTATAAGGTGTGGAAAATCACATTATAACACCTTCATGGGTATATTATGTCAAATCTTGGGACCTAAAATATGTCAAAGATGCTTAAATTGTGTTTCAATAATAATTAAAGGTAGATAGAGTTGTACTCATGCTTCCCCAAAGTTGTGATGTGGACTATTATTTGTAGAGTCAAAGGGCTATTGTAGAGTCAAATTTTGTCATTTTGGGGATACAAGTCTAAAGGAATGGAACCACTAGAATTGGAAAGGCTTGTTAGGACACTCTCTGACTTCATATATTGGCTCGAGGAGGGATAACAAATAAAGTGAGAATGCAAATAAAGTATTATCTAGTTATTGGAGTTGGGAATTGTCACCACTACAATTAAAATCTTAGATCTCGTTGTTTGATGCATACAAGGAGAGCTTGGACACTAACCCAGTTTGGATTAGATTGTTTAGTTTTCCTTTTGAACACTAGTAGAGAGATGCATTCAAAGATATTTCAAATGCCATAGGGGGATTCCTGGACACAAGCATGTCCTTTATGGAATCAATTTTTATAACAATTGCATGAATACTTGTTTTGGTGGATGTCATAGAGGGTTTGGCTGAAATAATGTGCATATATGAAAATTGGGATTCTACATATTTACTGAAGTTAAAATGAAAATATACGTAAGACAAAAATATGCATAAACATAAGCTTGCTTCTGTCATGCTTATGTATATGTGCATATCCAAGTTTTCATATAGAGATAAATTGCACTTATGAAAACCTAAAATGCACATATATAGAATCCCAAATCTATATATTGCATATAAGGAATCCATATATGCATATACATAATCCTAATAAATGCACATTTGGATTTTGTATATGCATATTTCATTTTGTATATGAACCTTATTTTGCATTTGGATTATTGGGTTAGTGTTAAACCTCTCCTAGTGCACATAAAACAATGAGATTTAGGGTTTTAATAACAGTAAGTGAAAACATGGCTTCATGAAATTTAAATTTTCACAAAACGTTAGGCAGAGAGTAACGCATCAGTGCTTAAGTGGGCCTAGGAGATGTACCACATTGGAAAATGAGTGAAATGATTTTTTCAATGCTGTATTTTTTTACCCTATTTTTGGTGTTGTTTTTCAATTAATTGTTGAAATTGCTATTTATGGATGCTTAAATTGCAATTTTTGGATGCTAAAATTGCAGTTTCTCATAAACTATTGCAATTTATGTAATTATCTAATTGTTGAAATTGAAATTTCTGATTGTAAAAATTGCAATCAATCAATGGTTGAGATTATTATTTTCCATTAAAAATATGATTTTTTCCCAATCGTATACTTGTTGACATTGTCAAATATTTGATTGTTAGAATTGTTGGAATGCCAAAATTGCAATTTCCTTAAGTTGAAATTGAATATTGACTAAAACAAATTCCTTAAATTACTATATACAATTATAGAAATTCCTTAAAAATATGTTTTTTTCCTCAATCATCTGCTTGCTGAACTTCTAAATTTGTAGTTGTCAAAATTACAAGAAAATATTATAGTACATCAAAAGAAACTTGAGTGATAAAAATGAAATAATGGTGAATACTCAATTGGAATTACTTTATTATTATCATTCAAGTCTTGTCTAGCATGATCTATTCCCTAATCCTTAACCAAATCATCTAGGGATATTTTTTACACATTTCCTCTTTTAACAATCTTACACTTTGCACATTGATTCAACCCAAAGACATGTGGGAAACCCACAAGCTCCTTAATGCACAAGTCCATCTTTACAGACTCACCAAAAGTGGCTTTTGACAAAATACCTTCTGCTGAGAAGTTCTCTAAAGGACCTCCTTCACATCGAGCATGGATGACATTGTTTCCCTTATCTCCATTCGAATTGTTTAGATTAGTGATACTTGAATAGGGTAAGTACTGATCATGCAAAGGGGAACTATGGGGACTACGCCTCCTTTTCCATGCTCCAATCATGCATATTGTACTTGAAGGAACTGACAAACCCACCTTAGCTTAGATATTTTCAACACCAACAACACGAATTTGCTTGGAATATTCTTTTCCTAAAATTGGAAACTTAAATTTTTGTAAGAGTGCCTAATACCATTGAAAGCTTTGGTAAAATTCCTTAATTGTGTGTTCTTTGAGTAATTAAAACCTTACAACAATTCAAATGGGGTATGTCTAGGTTCATGTTCTCTATCAAGTTAGAAGGAAAAAGTGGATATTTATCCTTATGCCAATCTCCCATGATTCGCTCATAAGAAGGAAAATAGATCCCTTGATGGTCAAGGTCGAAGGATCCTCGTATATTTCTAAGGAAGAGTTTGTTTGCAATTTTTTAAAGATATAAAAAGTTCAAAATTTTGAAAAAAATTATTGCTAAAATTGCAATTTCTAATTCCTTAAATTGAAAATATGTGATTTCCAAAATTCCAACCAATTGTTAAGATTGTTGAAATTGCAATTTCACCTTAATCCTTGTATCCTTGAAGTTGTGAAGTTTTAAAAGTAAACATTGCAATTTGTAGTCAATTAATTGGTGAAACCATCGAAATTGCATTGTTTTCATTAAAAAAACTGTAATTTTTATAATTCACTCATTTTTGTATTTTCTAGTTAAGAAAATTTGTAATTTTTATATTTCTCTAATTTTTGGAAGTGCAATTTCTCATCATTGAAATTGCAATCTTTCAATTACTGAAATTGCTCTTTTCTTTAGAAAATGTAAATTTCTCATCAATCATGTACTTTGAAATTATTAAATTGTAATTGTTGAAATCGCAATTTTTCAATCTTTTTATTGTTAAATTTGTGAATTTGTAATTGGAATTCCTTGAAGTTGAAATTGCAAATTGAATAAAAAAATTATTTATTGCAATTTTCCCCACAACATTTTTTTGTTTGCTAGAGTGCCTGACTTGCAGGACTAGTAATTTGCGACCCAAGGGCATGTAAGCTGTCAAAATCACCAAGCGATCGTGCCTAGCCTAGGGCACACCAACCCTTAGCACCACAACCTCATAGTTTCTGAATTTGGAAATATGAAACGTGTTATCACCAACCTTGTAGTTGCCTATGTGAGATGGATCCAGGATGGACGGTAGAGGGACAAGAAACTAAGGAAGTGGAACCAAGATTGCCTCAACTCCCAAATGGATGGTTGTCACGCCAATCGAGGAAGTATTCACTTATGTTATCTTAGCCCAAGAAAACAATGGGGGAGACCCAGATCTACTCTCGATAGGAGAGATCAGACCTAGACACCAGATCAGATCAAATGGACTTGAGGTATGTAAGGTGTAAGGTGATGGAAACCCTATATCTATGGATGGCGTCACTAAGTGAGTCAAGGATTTGGATCAAGATTTAGGAGATATGAGATTTGATCCAAGTTGGGACACAGATGACCTAATGAGGTAAATGCTAGATTTGGGGTTTAGGTACTAGCAAGACATGAAGATATCCATTGCCTTGGGAAACGGGACCAATGTAGACAAGTGAGAACGGGATTGGGGCTACCTAGTACCAAGGGGTAGACTCGAAGGAAGGTATGACAGTTTCAAAGCACCCAAGTCATCCGAAGAAGATCAAGACGCAAGGGAAAAAGGCAAAAGAAGGGATAGCTCTAGGGTTGGAGATCAGTGCCTTTCAGATCTAGGGCAATGGAGTCATTTTATGCTCAGCGTTGAAGGAGACCCACTTGGGTATAGACCCAATATACAAACCCAAAAAAGTAGTTTTGCCGAAAAAGATCAAATTTCGAGAAAATAGGGCAACATGGAAGCTAGCGCTAAGGTTTGAAGATCAATTTTTTTCAGATCTAGGGCAACAGAGTCACTTCTATCTCAGTGTTGAGGAAGACCCACTTAGGACATGACCTAGTCTACGAAACCTAGAAATGGTTTGCCAAGAAATCAAGCAGATTGAGCCATAATATTTTTTGGTTTTTTATATTTAGGGTTTTGATAATAAAAATGGAAGTACAAATGCCAATGGATAGAGATCTTGGAAGAAAAGCACTAACCTATAGATCTTACCTGGAAAACCTTGTAGATGCCTTGATTATGATGATCCTTACTATCCCAATCAATTTGAGAAGATTTGAGTCAACGTTTTTCCCCAAGAAGCCACTGCGCCCTCTCTCCTGCATAACAAACGTCAACCATATCAGATTTGTTGCTTCATGAGAAAAAAGCAACTGCTATAGAAAAATAGCAAGATGAAATCATAAATCGCATTAATGCTAATGAAATCCCCTTGATACAAAATGCATCCAATCCAAGCGAAGTGAGGAAGCCCTGCAAAAACGCCCAAGTTGAAGTCGCCCTCCTGTAGACAAGACAATGTTTCCAAAAAAAATATATAGATCTCACAACAAATACCCAAATTCTAGGAAGCAAAAGATTTTCAATCACCATTGAATAACACCGGATGCAAAGGAGATCCAAAAATATCCACAAGAAAAGTTTTTATATTATCTAGATCCAAATTCCAAAGACCTGAATACTTCCCAACTTAATGCCAAGATGGTTGAGAAGCATGCAGCATCTATGGGTAAGCAAAAATTCTTCAATCATTTTTCCCCATCCACTTCCAGATCTGACCCTAAGCTCCGAAAGCCCAAGGAACCTGTGATTGATCCAAAAGACTCAAAGGTCACATTAGAAACCATGCAAGAGATGATGAGACAACTAACTATCCTTACAAAAAATGTCGCTAGTCTTCATGATCCTGAAAGACATAGAAACCCTTATGGCCCAAGTCCCTACTGGAACAATAATAGGAGGCCTGAGGGAGATAGAAAATGACCCAAGTATCCAGAAATCTCTGAGAGGAAGAATGTTAATTGGTGTGATGAAAACGAAGAAGAACCCTCTAACACCAGTTATCCTGATGACCAACCAAACAACATCAACTTTATTAATGACTTATCCTTTGATGATGGGTTTGGAAGAATTCTCTTGGAAGAAGAGTCATGGGAGCATGAAGAGGAGTTTGTTGATGAACCTAATCCCTCAGGTTGTACCATAGATATCCCTAAAGCAAAGGAACAACCACATATCAGAATCTATAAATGAAGACTTGATCCACAGCCTTCTTTCCTTGACAAATGCAATGAAATTAATGAAGATAAAAAGGAGGAAGGAGATCTTTCCTTAGATGATTTTAATTTGGACATTGATATAAAGAAAGAGTTAAGAAAGATAGTGTGTAATATCCATGTCATCGAGTTGATGAAGGTGCCCTCAGTAAGAAGCCAAGTAGAGGATTTCTTTGATAGCATTGACCAAGAAAAGGCTCTCAAGGTTGTCTTAGAATCCTGTCACATAGAGATCCCTAGTGGGATGCAACCTAACAAAGATGAAAAGGATCCACCGATTAACATCCAATCTGCAATTTATGAAAGAAAGAACAGTGTTCATCCTCCCTTTTGCCTAACCTTACACATTCAGAACATGCTCTTGCATAATTGCATGTTGGACTCCAGTGCAGCTATGAATGTAATGCCCATACATGTCATGAAGGAAATGGGATTGGAAGTGACTAGGCCTTATGTAAATGTTTGTGGCATAGACTCTAGGCGAGTGCCATTATATGGCTTAATCAAAAAACTTAGGGCTTATCTGTTTGCATGCTCAGACATCTCCACTATGATGGATGTAGTTGTTATTGACTTGCTCCCATCATATGGAATTTTTTTATCTAGGAAGTTGGCAGCTGGTCTAGGTGGATACCTCATGATGGATTTATCGTATCTTTGTGTCCCAAACTTTGATGGTGCTCTTATTAGGATTAATAGAGAACCTTGTTATGAAAAGCATCTAGAAACTTTTGAGGAAGGGATTAAAAACACATATGGAGATGAATTGTTGAATAATGCTAAAGCTAATATTATGGAACCGAAAATGAAGTTTGGGAGTATGGACAACCTGAGAACATGTTCATGGCAATGGAAGACTTTGATTCTTCTTTTGAAGAAGATCAAATAGCTGAAATTTCTAGGAAGATTAACTCGGAGATGCTTAGGAACGAATGTTCAGAGGAGTTGGAAGAGTTGAGAAGAAATGAAAGTCAACCTCAAGGTCAAGACTAAAGTATTGCAGTAGAAAATCCTACACTTGAAGTTGATAATGTCGAAAGGATGCCTTATAGAGTGAGAGAATGGTTTGCTTTAATGGATCGTAATAGAGAAAGGGAAAACTTGGGGCTTGAACCTATTTACCCATGGGAAAGCCATCCCGATTTAGCTACTGGAGTAGAGATTGGTGACGAAGCAAATATCTCCCATTACTCTGATGTTGATGGGCCTTTATCTCATTTATCTTTAGAAGATGGGAATCTAACTCAAGTCCATGATAATTCTTTAAGCTGGGAAGAAGATGCCTTAATCAATGATGCACCTGAAGGAGAGTTTAATCTTAACAATCTTGTTATATTTCAAACTACATATGCATAAAACTAAAAAAGCAGAAAGTAATTATAACCATAACTTTTAAGAAAAGTTTGATTTTTATTATGCAGAATTTTTTTTTCTAAGACTGAAAACTACACTAAGAGCTTTGAAAAACAAGCTTCAGGCAAAGACAACAAGGTGCAAGACTGACAGGCTACACTACTGAGATGTTATCACATATATAGTAGCCAGGCTACCATATTCTATTTTTCAGATTTCAGTACACTGTTCAGCCAGTTCCCCTACATATGAGATGTTGCGATGAGCATCTATGATGGATCATGATTTGATTGATGGACTATAGTACTCTCCCATGCCATGACTGAGTCTGAGGACACTCGGATTTGGAGAGTGATGTAGTCATTTTAGCTATTTACCGGGCATTTGTTGGTGCCCAAAGTTGTATCAGTGTTTTCTCATTGGACTGATGTTGGTTCAAATGGATTATTTACATGTGTATGACTCAACTTATATTATCTTGTGTTATGGTTATCATCGCTCTTATATTCATTCTTGTGACATGTATTAGCATTTAGTGTCATGATCTGGAGATCATATAAATATGTGGACTTGGATGTATTACTATTATGTATTGATTTCCCTACCCAGACCTAGAAGTTCTTGATCTATACTCATTGGTTTTACCCTCCTTAGAGAGAATAAAGGTAGTCATTCTCACCATAATTTGGCTTGCTAGTGTTGGTTTCATTATTCATTATCTTTGCCCATCCATTACCTTCCAGATATGTTATCAACCCAACCTACTACTTGACTTATGGCATGGAGGACCTTTCCCCACTAGAGCTTTTGTTGGACAAGCCTCCCTGTTATTTATGTCTCGGCTCTGATTTTCCTAGGCTGTGTTGGCTAACCTGAAATAAGTAGTGCTGCCATAAATACAATGTATTTGGAAATGAAATGAATATCTTATGAAAAATCCCATTCATGAAAAGTAGTGTTTTTAAACATACGTGAATGCAAGGCTAGCCTAATGAAATTGGCTTTGAAGTACAATGAAAAGAATATCTTAATACATTCATGAAAAGTAGTGTTTTTCAACATACATGAATGCATAAAGCCTAAATAATAAAAATCCATGCAATAAGAACATGGACCAAGGATATGGAAAATCAAAGCCCCAAAAAAACAATGGTTCCTAAAGTTATTTCTAAAGATTGTCGGCCTTACTTGTATTGAGTTGGATTGTGAGCATTTGTCAAGGTGAATAAGCACCTCTGAAGTAACTCACCCATTTGTGAGACACTGCCATCCCCTGTGTTGTTGTTTGTTCGTCATATGCTAGAGTGAGTATTCCCTTTCCATATCTGAAGTGTCACAATGTCAAGTTGGTAGTCACCCTTTGGCCTGGCCTTGTGAATTTTATCCCTCACCCTTCACTAGCAAATTGATTACAACTATGAAGTGAGTATGGTCTTGAAAGTCTGGTCTGAGTTATAGTTAATAAATGGAATCCTTTATGTTTGGTTGATATATTTCCAGTGAAATGATTACTACTTGTTATAAGTGTTATTTTGAATGATTTTTAGAGCATGTATTGACCTATGAACACTTGCAGCAGATGGATGTTAGCCCAAGTTATATTGTTGGTTGTATGGTTATTTACAGATTATTATTTTGTCTATCTGGATATTGTAGATGATCATGCAAAGTACTAGAGGGGTTATGAGTATACACCTTAGATGGATTTGGACTCTCTAGGTTTAGTGAGACAGCTTGTTTTCAGTTCCGGGCATTTGCAGAGATGATTGGGCTCAAATTACCCTTCTTGTGCAGTTTTACTATACTGGATGGCCTGTCTGAGCGGGGAGATATTTTTCTTGGATCTCCTAGGGTGATGTATGAGGAATAGGGAGTCCAGCCACTTGTTTGTACCATATTTACCCCCTCCAAAAGAGCCTAGTGGGCTCAGTTGGATAACACAGGCACCCTAGGAGGCATTTTTTGGCACTTCACATTTCCCGAGGCAAATAAAAAATAATTAAAATGGCTACTGAAGAATTAGATTTGAGCTATTGAGGCAAGGAAATGGTATGGGATGAGTTTTGATGATGAGGGTGATGTCTTCCACTTCTTCTCCAGCAGCTGCAACACTTGGATGGGCACACATCTATTTTTTAGGCATATTATATTATTTTCTGGAGCTTTTGGAGGCTCACAATTTCCTCAAGGAGGCACAATTTCACAGTTAAAAAATTATATTATTTTTATTGTGCCATGGGGACACCCAAAGGGAGTTAGTTAACTCTCCCTAGGCCCACCATGTGCTTCATTTATTTTTTGTTGAGTGGGATCCCCTCTCCTAGGGTGATTTAGTCCACTTTTATATTATATTATGGTATTGATCCATGTATTGTATGTTGAGCTCATCTCAACCGTAGATTAGAAAATTTGTATCTTTTAATCTTAGCCACCCATTTGAAAAGTGGTTAGGATTTTGGTTCTCTCATTCTATTTAAAGGAGAGAGCTTCTTATTAGTAAGGGGTCTTTGGCTCTTGGATCTGGATAATAGAAAAACTTTTCTTGTGGGTATTTTTGGATCTCCTTTGCATTTGGTGTTCTTCGATGGTGATTGGAAAATCTTTTGCTTCCTAGCATTTGGGTATTTGTTGTGAGCTCTTGTCACGTACCCCAATTTCAATAACATTTTATGTTTAAGAAAACATTATATTTTACTTTAATTGTAAAGTTTATGACTGTTGACCAAGTGGGGTCAAGGATGACTGTAATTAATTATGTTGAATATTTTATTATTTAATAAATAAAAGATGAGACAAATACCCTAAGGAGGCTGTTGAATGAGTGTCCACTGACCCACTAGGAGGAATAAACTAGGGTGAGATAAAACTGACACATGGCAGCATCCTCAATCACTTCTAGTTGTTGTAGGGGGTAACTTCCCTAATTTTGTGGTCATGTTCCCCAAGAAAGTGGAATGGATCAAGTGGCTCATTAATTGAAAAACTGGCCAAAAAGACCTAGGCATGCATATCTCTATCCATCGAATTCAGCAGGAGGCTGTTCAATCATTACCTTGTGAAATTTCTGAAGTTGAGAAAAGAGCACAAGAGATTCGATGAGGGGAAAGTTAGAAGTAGTTTGAGTATTAAGACTGCATTCAGAACTAGTGCAGATTGATAGCTAAGTTCTTTACTGCTGAGGACAGAAGTGTTGTTGTTAAGTACTTATGTTGAGTTGCAGGGGTATTTAATCCCATTTTTTCACACAGTGCTTTCATCCTTGTGGATCAGTGGACAGGATCGGGGGTCATAAGACAAGCATTTGAGCTATCTTTAGGAAAAGGTTGGGTGGAACATGCTCCTTGGGTTGTTTGTCTCTTCTACAAATTACCAGGTTCCATTGTGTTATCTTATTTATCTTTATGCAAGCAAATTATTGGAATGAAAGTAGTCATGATTAGTTTTACTATTATTATTTAGATACTTTGCATCTGCAAATAGACTGTTTAAGTCTGCATTTTATTCAGAAAAGTTTACTTGTATATGCTTAACAGAATAGGTGAGCCTAGAATTAGAAATTATTGGTTAATTAGTAAAATTCCTTTTTGCATTTTTCCACTCATCTTAGAATGAAGTACTCTAGTACATAAGGTTTGTTTAGAAGTAAATAGGAATGATTATATATAGATAACATTATCTGAAACTGTTATCGAATTTAAGAGTTTACATAGAGTCCATTATAGTAAGCTTTTGTCACACATTCATTAAACTGTGAATAGTATGACACAATAAATAATTACTGAAATACAAACTATTTATTTACACTTATTAAAGAAAAAACCTTCATCATTCTAATGCTAAATACCTAATTTATAAACAAGTATTCTAGATATATTATAGTAAATAATGCACAGTTAAACCTCCAACTATTCTTTGAAATCATCTGACACTGTAAGTTCATGATGAACAGTCAATAGACTGAAATTATAGTACCTTAAGTACTTAGGAAAGAAACTGTAAACTTTCAATATAACAACAATACTATTATTAACGTTGAAAACTGTGTTTCTAAACCCTACTCTTTTAATTATAAACTTTCTTTTCCATAACAGAACCTATTTATGAAATAGAATAGATTCCAGCTTCTCCATTTTAAAAGGAAAACTATTCATTATCCTATTACCATAAAACCTAAATTATAAATATATTACTCTTTTCATAATAAAGTGCAGGAATTAAAAACCTAGTAAACCAATCTATAAAATAATCAGTATAACTCCATTATTATTAATGGTAAAATGTTCTTTTAAACCCTACTCTCAAGTATGAACCTTCTTAACCATTTACATAACCCTTTTATAAAGATAGAATATAACCATTTTAACCTAAACACCAAAACTGTCTATTAATACCAAACCCTAAGTTAATCTTTTACAAAACAGCTTACACAAATAAGAATCTCAAACAACAAACTTTGCCAATGGCTTACCCAATTCCCAGCCATAAAGAAATTACCATCAAATGACGTCTTAACAGAAATCTATTGTTTACCAAACGTAATGCATTATACAACTAAAATTTACAAAAGGAATACAAATACCAATAAATATTTACATTACGGCCGTAAGCTCTGTCTCTTAGAAACAAAATATTTATAAATAGAGTCTTCAAATTATCCAGAAGTTAACCAATACAGTTGCCACTTGGATCAGCGCTTAAAACCAAAATACCTTAACAGTTTTGAAGCCACGAAAGAGTTACCATGGATGAAAGCTTCCACATAACTTAATCACAGTATGCAAAATGAATGCAAAAACCCTAGAGCAGTTTTACATTTACCCAAAACCATTTATTACAAGATTCATAGCTCATTTGTGAAACCCTAAGGGTTATCACTAAAACTGACCATACGACCTCTACCATTTCACCAAAAACAATCAACATTTGACCACAAGTAAAAGCTAAACGTTGTAGTAACATTCTACAGGAACCATTTGACATCTTATGCCACACACACCAACGATGAAGGGTACCTTAGGGTTGGGACCGAGGCTTATTAGAACCCTTAATGCTCACACCCTTCAGCTTCAGCTCTTCGCCTTCAAACCTTCGACTGTGTTCTTCACCTACCAGCAAACAAGCAAACGATTTAGACTGTTTAATAAATAGTTTAGGCATAAATAAAAGAAAAGAAAAATGTATGAAGGATTCGTTACGACTTACCAGTCTTAGCTTGGAGTTCGAAGAAGAAATATTGGCAAAGAACCAGAGCAGTAAACATGTTAATGCCATGACCAAGCTTGAAGAACACGACAATGGAAAAAAACCAGAGCTTCAAAGCTTGCTAATGCCACTGCAACCAAGAAGTGACCACTATTTTAACAACAAGCTCAAAGGAACGGTTATGGCAAAGGACTAGAACTTCAGAACCTGCTAAGGCCACAACCAAATAAAAGTGACAAGTGTTGCAGAGACCGAGGAGGCCAAGGGCCTTTCGGCCTACTTCTCCATCCAAAAACAAACAAAACAGGTAATGAAGTCCAGCGAGATCTTGGGGAAAATTTTTGTATGTATTTGCTTAGGGTTTAACCCTAAAACCCTTCATCAAATGAGCATCCACCACGTGGATTACATTATCATTGAAATCTTTTCATGTTTGGTATAGTTTGGAACCTGCGCTATGTGTAAAAAAAACAACATCATGACTTTTGGTTAAAACATTATACAAGTTATTATATACAAAGTAATAATATTACTTTTGTTTACAATTAAACAAGTTATGGTTTGATAGGTTGAAGCTTTGAGCTAGTTTTAGTTATTATTGTATGCATTGTGAAGTTCTAGCTAGGATATGGTTATTACTTTATGCAATGGTTATATACCTATGTTAGATTTGTTATAATTGTAGTTTATATCTAACTGCTAAATAAAAATAGTAATGATAATTCTAGGGCTTAGGAAAGTTCCAAGGTTATCATGGATAAAATCCAGAGTTAAAAGTCATTTGGAAGGTATTAGGGTTTCTAGTACCAAAAATAACTAAAAGCGTGTTTGGGTGATCATATACAATCAATCATATAATTCAAGTGTGTAGAACAAATAATCACGCTATCAACTCAAATTGTTACCTATGTAGAGTATTCTTTGCTATAGGCATAGGAATTCTTACACTTCGATAATCTGGACCATAGATAGAGTTTAAGGATTTCTTTCCTAACTTACTCAATTAGTCTTTAGAGCCTTATTTTCTTACATCATAAATTGGAAGTAATTTTTACCTGTGAATTCTTGTACAAGCATCGGATCTGTGTTAGCTTTAAGAAAAGCTAAGTAAGCCTCGGGCTAACCTCAAGCCCCTTCAGTAAGAAAAGAAAACAACCATCAGAATCATACACATTTTAGAAAATAAACAAGTGATTTGAATTCAATAAGTTTTTAACTCATTAACTTTCAAGACTGAAAATCAACACAGATTGAATATTGTTAGTGGCATGTGTAATATAAGTTAGTAAGTAATTATGTAGCCTTTTAGATTACAGTTAACCAAGAGTATAATCTCCTAAGTTTTCATTTTATGTCTTGTCTTTATAAACTATCTGTTAACCAGACTAAAGTTAACCATTGAACTAACATTCTAGCTATGATGTAGCATATATTACTACATAGAAAAAATTTATTTTTTTGTGATTTTTTGGGGATGTCACAGATCTATATATTTTTTCAGGAAACATTGTCTTGTCTACAGGAGTGTGACTTCAACTTAGGTGTTTTTCCAGGGCTTCCTCAACTCGCTTGGCTTGGGGTTTTCTTGGTAAGATCTACAGGTTAGTGCTTTTCTTCCAAGATCTCAATCCATTGGCATTTGTACTTCCATTTTTATTCTCAAAACCCTAAATATAAAAAACCAAAAAATATTATGGCTCAATCCACTTGAGTTCTCGGCAAACCATTTCTGCATTTCATAGATCATGTCATGCCCTAAGTGGGTATTCCTCAACGCTGAGCTAGAAGTGACTATGTTGCCCTAGATCTGAAAAACACTGATCTTTGAACCCTAGCGCTACCTTCCATGTTGCTCTCTTTTCTCAAAATTTGATCTTTTTTGGCAAAACTACTTTTTTGGGTTTGTAGATAGGGGCTATACCCAAGTGGGTCTCCTTCAACGCTGGGCAGAAAATGACTCCATTACCCTAGATCTAAAAGGCATTGATCTCCAACCCTGGCACTACCCCTTCTTTTTCCTTTTTCCCTTGCGTCTTGAGCTTCTCCAACTGACTCGGGTGCTTTGACACTGTCATACCTTCCTTCAAGTCTACCCCTTGGTACTAGGTAGCCCCAATCCCGTTCTCACTTATCTACATTAGTCACATTTCCCAAGGCAGTGGATATCTTCGCCTCTTGCTAGTACCTAAACCTCATATCTAGTATTTACCTTATAGGTCATTTGTGTCCCAACTTGGATCAAATCTCATATCTCCTAAAACCTTATCCAAAACCTTGGTTCACCTAGTGACGTCATCCATAGATCTAGGTTTTCCATCACCTTACACCTTATGTACCTTAAGTCCATTTGATCTAATATGGTGTCTAGGTCTAATCTCTCCTATCGGGAGTAGATCTGGGTCTCCCCCATTGTTTTCTTGGGCTAAGATAACATAAAGTGAAGACTGCCTCGATTGGTGTGACAACAATCCATTTGGGAGTCGAGGCAATCTTGGTTCCACCTATGTAGTTGCGTGTCCCTCTACCATCCATCCTGGATCCAGCTCACATAGAAAACTACAAGGTTGGTGATAACAAAACTATTGAAATGCCAATAAATTAATTGTCGATATTGTCAAAATTACATTTTTTTTATGCTATAATTCCAATTTCTCATTAAAAAGTTCTAATTTTTATAATTCTCCAATTATTGAAATTGCAACTCTTGAATTCATGAGATTGCAATATACAATCTCATGAATTATAATCAATTAATTTTTTTTCTACTTTGGAACTGTGAAGATTGCAATTTCAATTGCAATATGCAAATATTGAAATTGCAATAAATTAACAATTAATTGTTGAAATTGTAATTTGGATGTTAAAATTGCAATTTTTGTTACTCTCCAATTGTTGAAACTGCAATACTCGGTCACTGAAATCACAATCAATCAGTTGTTGAAATTTCCATTTTCATTAAAAAATGTAAATTTCTTCTCAATCGTATACTATTGAAATTGTGAATTTGTAGTCACTAAAATTGCATTTTCTCCACATTTGTTTTTTGTTCGCTAGAGCATCCATGATTTGTTGGACTAGTGTATGGTCTAAGAAGTTGCAACTCAAGGACATCTAAGCCATCAAAATCACTCAGGGATCACACCCGGCATGGGTCACACCAACCCTTAGCATGGTTGGATTTTTAGGTGTCTCCTCCCACTACCACAGAGTGTTGAACACTTAATCACCTAATAAATAGATTCCTGAAAAACCAATCGTGTTTGTGGGACTTGAATTTATCCACAATCCTTTTATTATTGACTTTGTAACTACAAAATGCAAATGTCAAAATTGCAATCAATTAATTGCCAAAATTGGAATTTATGTATGGTAAAATTGCACTTTCATAATTCTCCACTTGGTGAAACTACAAATATTGATCAATGAAATTTCTTTCACTTAATTGTTGAAATTGCACTTTTTGTTAAAATTTTGCAAATTTCTCCCCAACATATAACTAATTGAAATTTCAATTTCATTGTTGTGAAAATTGCAATTTCTCCACAATCCTTTTATTTTTGAATTTGTTAATTGACATAATTGCATTTCCTTGAAATTGAACTCACAACTTGAATACAAAATTTCTAAAATTGTTATTTAAAATTTCTAAAAAATAAAAATATTATCAACAATTTTATTCTACAATGCTTGCAATAGCACTTCTACATGCTCACCACTAGAAAAGTAAAGGAATAGGTCACATGTGATAGAGTGGATGAATTTTAGGGTTCCAAGTCATTCCAATCACTAAATGAAAAAATAATTGGAGGAAGAAACCATCATTTTATTTTTTTGTAAATAAGTTCAACATGAGACGACATTCCTTGTATGGGAAGACATTGAATACATATAAAAGGTATATCACACACATCAAATATACATTGAAGGTATAGCACCAACATCAAGTAGGAATTAATTAAGAAACATCTCTAAGAGCAAGTTATTGCTACCACATAATAGTTTTTGCATAGACAACAT
The DNA here is from genome assembly GCA_001517045.1 of Pseudotsuga menziesii. Classification (NCBI taxonomy): domain Eukaryota; kingdom Viridiplantae; phylum Streptophyta; class Pinopsida; order Pinales; family Pinaceae; genus Pseudotsuga; species Pseudotsuga menziesii. The sequence goes on from LPNX010573951.1 coordinate 277,055, forward strand.
GATGAGGTATTATGTGACATGTCGACATGTGTTTGTATGTGTAATGCTATGTGGAAGGTGCCATGCCAATGGGTCACCTACCACATGGCACTTCACACATCAACATGTGTTGATGTAGCACCTATCATGTAACACATTACTTGTCACCATGTAGTTGATGTCGTAACCTATCACATGCCAACTTCTAGAACTAGCAAGGCATGGATTTTATGTCACTAGAAAGTCGATTAATTGATGTCCACAATACCATATTTAAAAGAATTGGTGGAGAATCACAACAATTTGATATTGTAACATCGAACATATATTGCAATAACATTGATTAACCAACGTCTAAGACTATTAAACTGTAAAAAAATATTGAATGATATCGTTGAGTGAATGTAGGACCAATATTGTTCAAAATGGAAAATGTTTGACATTGCATACCCAATGTTTAATGTTGGTGTTCATTTAACACATGTTCCGATGTGAAAATGATATATGTAATGTTGATTTCACATCCAAAAATGATGTCCAAATATAATTGTATCGTTAAATGGTATGTCATTTCCCTACTACCTTGTTATTAATTTTATTTAATTGCTCGGCTACCTTGTTATTAACTTCTTATGTTGTTGACTATTTCTCTTAAATTCAAACATAACTCACTTCTCGATTATGAATATAGTTCAATGGAATATCCATTAAAAAGGACAATGGGTCAAAATCTATAAAAGACAATATATATGCAAATTGTATATTGAATAAGAAAAATATGAAATGATGATACAATGGTCACATGAGGGTGTGTTTATAACATTGACTAGTCACAATGGTTGGTAAGGCACGCCCCTTCAATATGTCATGTCTTTTAAAAAATAGGATTTGTATTATTATTATTATTACTATATATTTCAAGTTGTATATTTATACACTTATGTTTGTTACATTCTCTTGTTGTAATGTGTAATGTTTCTAATGTGTATCTTTCTTAATGATAATGCTAATACAATAGAGATTCTCAAAGGTTTTAGATATATATTTTTTCTTGTTTATCGCATGGCTGATGTGCTCTATCATGATGGATGCCCTTTAAAGGTACCACCATACATGTCTAGGGAAAGAACTACTTTGTATAGATGATTAGAAATATATGGCATCTTACATTGCAATACACACTTATGTATATTTCATGGATGATGTTCTTTATCATCATACATATATGGAGAAAGACATGCTTCCTCCAAAAGATTAAAAATATTTGATATTTTAGATTACAATGAACACTTATATATACCTAAGTCTCAAATGAAGGTAACGTTATCCCTATAATAAAGTTATAAGAATGTTAAATTATGATTTTAAATCAAAGCAACTTTTTGCATTTATTCTCCATTTAAACCTATACACATGTAGATCTTAAATAAAGTTAATATTACCATTTAATAAAATTATTAATTACAATACTCATGTTTGACATATTAAACTACAATGAACACCTATCTATATGTAAATCATAAATCAATACAATATTGTCCATTTAATTGTCCATAGAAAAGTCCAAAATACAAAGCAAGTGGCGAACAAAACTGCGGGAGACAATATTCTGTAAGGTGCCGATCTGATAATTTAATAAAACCTATGCCATATGTCTATACACCGTTTTGTTCACAGTTTGAAACTTTCAGCCGCGATGGATATGATCGATTTATGTTGGTCAGTCCAAATTGACCTATTCGTATGTGCAGTAAAATTATGTATTTTTATTATGTTGGTAAATCATAAAACATACATAATTGATATAATGTGGTTGTTGTCTCTGATGATGGAAGATTTTGGGAGGTTCATTTAGTAATTATTATTAATTTTTTATGGGTTAAAAGTGAAGTAAATGGTTTAATCTTTTTCTTTTTAATGTAGGAAATAGAAATGAGGATTTAGAAACTAATTTGTAATGTATGGATTAAAAATGAGGATTTAAAAATTAATGTACAATGTAGGTAGTAGAATTGAGGATTTAGAAGTCAACATGTAAGTCAAGGACGAGTGATCAAAATGAATGCTTTGTCCATTTATTTTGTTATGTGAAATTTATGTTAGTTTGATCACCCTACACCAAGTTTGGCATTTAACCATGTGCACCCATTTATACTCATATATAATCCTCTCTACATTAAACTCTCTTTTTTTTTTGGGGTAGAGTCCCTTTTTCATGCCTTTTTATCATAGATTCATGTAGATGTACTCACTCTCAAAGAGATAATCACATCTTATAACCTAAATGTCACAATTGCCCATAACTTTTAGGGGAAAATATACAAAATCTAATGAATTGTGGACATTGAGACGGGTGAATTCTGAGGCCACTTGTATGAATCTAATTCAAATCCTACCAAGAAAATCATTTTCTCCCCAAAAATATACGATCCAATCCCCCCCCCCCCCCCGATGCAAGTAGTAGAAATTAGGATTTAGAATTTGGCATGAAAGTAGAATATGAGTGGCATGTAAGTAATTTACTCTAGTGATCAAATTGAACGTTGTGTGTATAGAGTTTTGTTACGTGGAACTTATGGTAATGAGTTGCCATGCCAATTTGGTCAATCCCTGCACTAAGTTTGATATTTGACCATTTACATTGATTTATTCTCATCTAAACAAACACCTCTATACATTGATATAACCCTTCACTCAAAATATCATGTAGGCAATGTCCATTTCCCCCCCAAAAAACATTTGTTTCCTTCTAATCATAGATTCTTGTCAATGTAATCACAATCAAACATATGTTTTGTATAAATCTAACAAATTAAATTTATAATTGAAAATCTCTATCATATTTAACTATAGTCCTCTCATCTTCCATGACAAGTTCTCCATTGAAATTTTGGGTATTAAGAGAAATAAAAAAAAACCAACCCTAAGTAATAAGAGAAATAAAAGAAGAACTTTGAGAAAATGATGAATGAAGGATATTGGAAAGCTTATTTGGTATTGACAACAATTGTGAATCAACAAACTTTGTGATATGGGATGAAGTTCATTTTTTAAACAACTCTTACATAGAGTGCAAAGACATACAAATTGCACTGAAAATTCATGTCTACACATAAAAGGGAATATACTTGAATGATGATAGAAATTCCCATGGAATGTACAACACGATTCATTACTCTACATTCGTCCATAATCCTAGCATACTTCAAACACGGCGAGAAAATGTGGATTTCCAGCTAGTGCTCTCACATTTTGTTGTCTTGAAATTCATAGCCAAATATGATTCCAAAGCATAGGAAATATTAGAGAGCTTCCGTCATATGTTGTCTAAAATCATAGTTACATGTTCGCATGACCCATAATCATATGCCTATCATTGTTTGCACTTAGAAGCAATCATTGATCAAGACATCTGTGCTTAAGAAACTTGTCATATGTTGCAAAAATTACCCCTTGGGACATGTAATCGATCCTTTACCAAATTAAATTTTGGTCGTCAAAGATTTCGTTGCATATATCTTGACTCGATCAATTGCTTATCTGGCTCGAATGTCATAGATTCCTACTTATTATGCCCTCCAACTTTGGACCCTTTCTATCGTACAGACCTTGTACAACAATGATCATATAACTAGGGACGCAAAACTAAAAAGTGGAAGAAGAAAACTATGCATTCAATTGTCGAATAATATTTCCTTTAAATTTAATCGACTAATATGCCCTCCATAGATTAACTAGACTTTTTTTGTTGAAATTCCCTTTGACTTGTTGGGCGAGCCTTTGGTCTGAGAAACCACAACCCAGGGGCATCTAAGCTGCCAAAATCACCCAAGGATCCCACCCATCCTGGGCTGCACCAACCCTTGGTATGGTTGGATTTAGATGTCACCTCCCAGGAGCAACAAGTTTTGATCTTGAACCGCCTTACAGAACCAAATTTGTCTTGACCATTTGCTCTACCGAAACTTGACTTTAATGTTAGGAGGACATGGGGGTGGGATTTGATCCACTTATGTGCCCATGGGTCATGAGATCATTTAATAGAATCTCTCTGGGTGGAACCACACGTTCGACCACTAACTCAAGGTGCCCACATGGCTCCAGGTTCGGCCCTCATTGGAATTGAACCTTGCCCACTGGTGAAAAACGAATCCCTCTTCACCAATGGATCCAACCCCTTTGGGCATAGATTAACTACACTAACTTTCAACACAAACTTATATCATCGACATACACACAACTTTCTTCCATTTTTTCAACATATTGAAATTCTTTTCGCTATTTCATTTCCCATACTTTGGGGGTATGCTAGTTATAACAACAAAATACAAAGATTGATCATGAATCTTTGAATTAGAATAACTAGATACAAATATTATGATTATGAAAGTAGGTTTATTATCCTTCTATTGTTGTGAATTGTGAATAGATGATAACTTTCCTCCCTATTAACTCTTAGTAAAAAAAATATCAAAATTATGGATCAATAGTTATTGATTTTATGTCATAAAACTTATAAAAAATGTTTATATTATAATCATTTATTAAAAAAAAATTAAATATAATATTTGATTGAAAATGTGATCAAATAATCACCTAACCACTTTGGAATTATCTCCATGTTCCTTCTTTTTGGAACTATCACTGTGTATAAGTTCCAATACCTTCTTCAGAATTATTCCTCTTTATAATTTCCAATAGCCATGTGTTATTATTCGTTAATTATACGGTTATTTTCTTTTTCTTGCCCAAAACAGTTGAGGTTCCATTTTGACTTGTTTAATTAAACAATTTTTTTTTTCTCTTTGTTCTTAATCCAAGGCTTTTCCACTATGCTATGATCGCTTGTATTTTCTCTCTTGCAACTAGATCTTCAAATTTTCAATAAAAAGTCAAATGCATACCAAATACGCTCGAGAAACATATGATTTTTGTACTTGAACCAAGAATTGTGAATAAGATATGACAAACCCTTTTATAGAACATACCCTACCTTGATGACCCATCATCCCAGATGGCTTAGAAGTTTGAATTAGTTTCTGATAGTTGCGGGTTGAAGACCTAGATTCAGTTAGTTATTGTTATTGCTTGCTTGTTTTAGTTAATCAGTTAGTAGAGGTAGGTGAGCTTGCACTAGCTCTTAGTTATTTCTCTTTTGCTATTGGGTTCCCGCATCCATGTCCTTTCGCCCAAGGTAATGAATGATTCACCCTCGGTAATGCAAGCTCTTGAAAGTGGGTGAGCCAAAAAGGAAGAGCCAACCTTCATCTGTTTTCTTGAAATCCCTTTATTTATTCCTCTCAAATCCCGCCTTCCCTATTTGAATATTAGACAATTAGGTTGGAGTTTTACAGGCTGCAAACTTCCATTTGAATGGACGGGGCCATGTGGGACTAGTGGTGACACATCCTTCTCTTTTTAGAATCTGTAATTGAGATAGGAATGGCCCATCGCATACCCACCTTCATTTGATTTTACATTACATCACAAATGAATATGCAAACAAATACAACAACACTAGTTGCAAAAGCTTTATTAAGTATATGCTAAGTCAAAGTGAGCAATAAGAAACAATAAATACAAAAATGGATCTTGATACTTCCTTCTCATAGCTTGATTTACAATTCTCATAGCTTGATTGTAAAGCCACTCCAATTCCTGAACAATTCAAGCAAAGATGTGACTAGAAGCTCATAGCTTGATTGCAAAGCCACTCCAACTCTTGAACAATTCAAGCAGAGATGTGACTGGAAGCTCATAGCCTGATTGCAAAGCCACTTTAAGCAGGGATGTGACTGGAAGTTGGTGCAATGAATCCATTATATGTGGCTTTAACAAAGAGTTGTGGTACTTCTCCACTGCCAAATGTAGGAAACATGTACTGAACTGGATCGATTCACCAATATTTACATTCTCAAGCTTATCAGTGGTGGACTCTAGGCTCTCACGATGTAATAGTTCAAGGAAATACTTTGACACATAGTCATCAAGAGAGAGAGCTCCATGCAATTAATGAAGGAGAGGGTGTTCACACCATACCCGATCATTGAAAGGGATTCTAGTCATGGCTCTAGCACATAGGTCCAATGTTAACTCGCGATACTCAACTAGAAGCTCACACTATTCAACATATGAAAGAGCACAACGTCACATCTATAACAGTCGAGGTGTTACCATTTAAACACGTGCATGGAACCTTCCTTGAGCATCGGTTGATCGGTGCAAGTGAAATTTTAGCAAGATAGTTGTCTCATGAAAAGATCACACACCCATGATAGATGGCACATGATGGAGAGATGTGTTAGAGGGTAATTCCAACCGTCATTGAGAAAGTATGAGTCAATTAGGGTTTTCTATGATAGGCAACAATATTTTGGTGTTCCATGGTAATGACCCATAGTTTAGTGGTTTTGGTTAATCATGTAATCCTATATATACTTGTGTTAATATTGAGAAGGAAAGTTATTTCCCAACATTCTATTTTTCGACATTCTATTTCTCGTATTGTGTTCCTCTTCTGCCTCGCTCCATGATCTTTAACATTTTAACATCGTATCAGAGCGAATATGATCCAACTCCCACAAGTCTTTTCTAGTAAGCATTTTCACAAAGTGAAAAGCACATATATTTGATCTCACATCCATTGGAGGTTATTGGTCAAGATGGTCGTGAACACATCGCCATGAAGTTTTCTTCACAGATTGAAGAACCAACGTGTTTCTTTTTTTTTACCCTGATGGAGCATTGTCGCACCCTCTCCCAATTGGGAACTACGTCATACTTCCAGTGCCTCACCTTTTGTTAAGGAAAAGTGCGACACTAACTCATCTTTTGTTAAGGAAAAGTGTGGCAATGACTCGCTTTTTGTTAAGAAAAAGTGTGGCACCCACTGTGCATTTACATGTTTTTTGAGTGTCACACCCTATGCTAGCTCTAGAAGTTGTGGCACTGTATAAAAATACCATATTTTCTATCAAATCTCTAGATATAGTATGATCATGAGTAGACATTCACAAGAACATGGCTACTACCAGCTGAAGCAACTCAAATATGAAGCGCACGTTCTGATCCAAGCCTCACCTTTGTTTTGTTGGAAGCCTTTTCACAAAGTGGAAAGCACACACATAGATCATATTGGAGAAGATCGAGTCTTGAAGATGGAACTACCAGAAGAGATTGAAGATGTAAGAAATATTTTAACACCAGTAGGATTATTGTAGTCCTTTAATGGAGACAATTATGATACATGGGAATTAAAAATAAGAAATTTATTAAGGTAAATATTTGTGGCATTTTGAAGTTGAAGAGGATCTTATTGATCTAGAAGCACTTGAGACTTTAATAGAATTCCAGAAAGAAAGAAGACAAGTTGTTGCCTTAAGTCTCCTACAAAAAGGTATAGATTATTCCATTTTTCATATCGTTGCAGAAGTTTATACTCCAAAGACATCATGGGATATATTGGAAGCAAAGTTTTTTGAAGATGAACTGGTTGTAGAAGAATGTGACTTTGCAAGCCACCAGGAATCTCACAGTGAAGTGGAAGACAGACAAGAAGACTATGTTTATGAGGCAGCCAATGATCATGTAATCCCAACAAAGATTGTTGATCCAGTTGTGTCCATTGATGACAATGAAAAAAAGCCTGACAATGTAGCAGTACCCAGTGATGTGAGTGAGTCTTTAAGAGAAAGAGGCAGTTGATAGTAGCAGAGAAGCTACAACAATTTATGAGAATGGTGAAGTAGTTTCCTTTCAAACAACTGAAGAAGGCTATGAGGAATAGGAAGATGTGAATGCTCTCTAAGAAGAGCTGAAATATATTCATGTTTTTAAATATTTTGACAAAAAAATTCAGTGTGAAGGTAAAGTGGAAAACAAGATAAAACATGTTAAAACAGAAGCTAAAGAAGACGTTGAAGAACACCTACTTAGCATCAATATCAATAAAACAAAGAAGAAGCAGTCCAAGTACATATCAAGGAAGAAAGTAAAGATGAAGTTTTTTTAATGGAATGTAAGCCTAGCTGATACATAAACTAGCAGACCTTCCTTTTGCACTTTTTATGTAAGCCCATAGAAGTAGTATGGTAGAAATCAAGGATCGATAAAAATAAGTTCTCTCATTTAATTGATGATTGTCATTAAGGGGGAGTGTTAGAAGGTAGTTCCAACCGCCATTGACCAAATATGAGTCAATTATGGTTTTCTATGATAGCCCATGGTATTTTGGTGTTTCATGGTAATGACCCATGGTTTAGTGGTTTTTGTTAATCATGTAATCCTATATATACATGTGTTAATATTGAGAAGGCAAGCTATTTCCTGACATTATAGTATTGTGCTCCTCTTCTCTCTCTCTCCATATTCTTTAACATTTTAACAAGATGAAGGTACATTTGGGAATAATCCGCAACCGAGGTAACGATTGATAGGGGTTTTCGAGTGTTGCAATGAAGATTGAGGAGCGTGCAGACATAGTTCTTGACATGCTAATAATACTCAAAGATCATACTTGCAACCAACATGATGTGAGCAAATTAGGGATTTCTGATGGGAGGGCTATAGGCCACAATGCTCACAATGCTTGGATACCACTATTGGAGTGCCTAAAAAGGCACACAATCAATTGATTAACACAAATCCAAATACACAAGATATGATAAGCGTTAGATGATCCTTTCTCAATAACATATGTACATATTAAAACAATGAGAATAACTCTTGGTTTAAAAATTCCAAGTTGTCTATTCGACTCATAATGGTTGTTCACATTATTTATCTCATAAATGTTAATAGTAAATAAAAATATAATAATATTTTTCCAAAGGATCGTGTTTCCAACACATACCACCTACATTGTCATAGGCTTGTCCCAACACCAAACTGTTTGTGACCTTGTAACCCCGTTATGTATAGAGAGAGACAGTTATGTAGACAGAGAGCGAGATATGGATGTGAGTGAGCCTTGAGACCTAAGACCAACCCCTTGAGTTATGTTACTCGTACTTGCTCGATAAGACATGAGTGAAAGCTACAGGTAGATATCCTGCAATAGGCACCAAATTGGATTATTTTTATGAACACGCTGGAAGCACTTGGCTAAATGGATCACCTGAGGACTTGGATCGGAGAAGGTGATGTTTGAGCCTGGAAGGTGTTGTGTAGGGAAGGTATTATGGAGTCAGGGGTATGCAGGCTGAGTAAAAATACTTTAAAGCTCTATATGATCATTTGGATATGCCTAAACCAAAGTAGGGGATGCTTAAGCTTGAAAGGTGTAGTGTGGAGCAAGTATTGTAGAGTAGTGGGTATGTAGGATGAGTAAGACTACTTTAGAGATCTTTATGAGCATTTCGTTGAGCATGGAGAGCAGAATGGGTTATGGGCTGAGATATAGAATCCTATAGGTGTTTTCCTTCAACCTAGTGGACTCATAGTTCTTCTTGGGGATGGAATCCAGTAGAAATAGTATATGTTGGACAAAGTACCTATAATTGGATGGAAAATTGTACTTATACATCTTGTTGCTTGGATATTTGTTCCAGATAAGTATTTATTTGAGATTCAATAGGAAATGTTGTTAATCAATGAACAATGACTCATGATTATTCCTTTTTATTTAATGTTGGTAAATGAATGCATTTATGTATGTGGAATAAGTTAAATTTCGTTATTTTTATTATTATGCTTCTACACACTATTATTCTCAATATAAATTCATAAATGGTCGGGCTTTAGTTTAAAACCCATATTTGGTTCCTATCTTCCTCTATGTCATTTGGTCAATGGATGGGGACATTACAAAATTGTAACAAAGCTCTAGGTTGCAATACCAGAGATGTATGGGCTAGATACCTGCATTCACAACCATAAACCGAAGTTGTAGGTGATGTGTGACAAATGTTCCCTAAGTAAATAATGGTCTCAAATAGTTAAAGTTGCATTGTAAATTTTGAAGAGAAATCTTGCTATGGAGACACGAGGCGAAATTTGAATTATCAATGTCATTTTAGCATCATAGTTGCCTCACCACATTCAGAATGAAGGTCCTGTGAGAAACCTCAATGGATAAATTCTGATATCCAATCGAGATTCAACATGTGGCAGTAGGATACTAGATGTCGAAGGTCACTCGTTGGAATTGAAAACAAAGTATCCATGAGGAACGCCTAATTGCAAACCCTGACATGGTGACATGTGGTGGAATCCCAGTGATTATTGGAGTTTGATATTGAAGTTGAGATTAGTGGCACACGAGAGGATCCTCGAAAGTTTTGGTTCAATTGCGTATTGGTGTCTGCTAGGCACAATTGTTGAAATGTGCTCGTTAGATAAGGTCCATAGGTGTAGTGGAGAAGAGGTCCATGGGTTCCGCAAAGAGAATGTTCATAGGTGTAGCAGAGAAGAGGTCTATGAGAACGACAAAGAGAAGGTCAGTATGTGCAATAGAGAATAGGTTCTTGAGTGTTGTTGTGAGAAGATCCACTAGTGAAATGAAGAATAGGTTCACGGGCACCACAAACAGAAGGTCAACAGGTGCAGTAGAGAAGAGATCTGTGAGTTCCGTAGAGAGAAGTTCATGGGTTTAAGAGAGAAGAGGTATGTGGGTGTCGTAGAGATAAGTCTACAGGTACAGTGGAGAAGAGGTTCATGGGTGTCATAGAGAAAAGTTTGAATGTGCAACAAATAAGAGGTTCATGGGTACATCGAAGGAAAAAAGTCTGAAGAAAACACATGTCAGCATATCAAAGTTCCTAGTTAGAGTTATTTTGTAGTGTCATGACCGAAAGGCCCAACAAAAATCACTAATGGAGGACATGTGTCGATGTTGTATACTTTTGTATTGAATTAATTTTAGGTGTCACACTAGGAAAGTTTAATGGGAAACTTTGATTGAGCACAAGCGTCAGCTCCTTAGAGTTTTCTAGCATAGTTGTTTTGAGGTGTTGCAATAGGAAGGTTCAATGAGAAACCCTCTTGAGCACATACATCGACTCAACGTATTTTTTGCATCAAAGTTGTTTTAAGGAGTCTCAGAAAGGAAATTGGATGGATAGCCCCAAAAAGGACACACATTGGCACATCGATGTTGTGCAGTGGAGCACCCAAATGAATCCAATGAAGAGAATGCTAAAAGGAGGGGTCGAAGAATGGAGCCTGAGTGTACACATGGCGAAGAATCGGAGTTAGTTTATTGGGGTACACAAGGGAGTACCGCTTGTGAAGAATTAATGAATGATGTTCCATAGCCAATCAGAATAAAATGAAGCCTCAAATCGGAGGTCAAAATGTAGGCACAATTTTGGAATTTCGATGATGGAGGTTCAATGAGTATCAGAGCCATCCATTAAAGACATAAAAATGACGACGTGGAGGCTCCACATGGATCAAATGTATGACATAGATCCTCCATATGCAGATAAGTTGTTTTATACCATAATGTGAGAGTATGGCAACAAACGACTTGGATTAGATCACGCAAGATCCAAGAGAAAATCGTGGCCCTTTGCATAAGTTAAGGTGCACAAGAAGTGGTGAAAGTACTGCTGTCGTGAATGACCCATATAACATCATGCATCATTCATCATTATTTACACTACATCCCATTTACTACTAACTTGAACTCGCCTATTGTTAACCAAAAAATTCTTTACCCCTAACTTGAGACTATCTACAATAAACCAGATGTAGCCAGTGGTGAAGGAAAAAGGAAAGTGCCACAAGCGACTAGGATCTAACTATACTCGCTCGGTGGGTTGATCTAGGCTATTGATGAGAGTTGAGGGGGATGGCTTAGACCCATCGCCAAAAATAAGTCACTAGGAATTTATCATAGGTTCTCGCCTTGATTATCCAGTGCCAAAAAAGTACAATAACTCGAAAATTTTGATAAATTTGGAAGGATTGTAAATTCCTACTCAAAGACCACAATCGATCATGGATAGAGTCGATGGAAATATTATCCATATGGGAACAAGGTTTCATAGTGGGAATGGTAGATGGAGACTTAGAATTTGTTGATGTTTTGAGAAAAATCGAAGAAGCTTGAACTTTAAAACTTCTATCAATCAATTTCAGCACATATGTATCTCATAAATAAACAGCATATGCATCTTCATAAATCAGCCATAAATCAAACAACCATGAGAGACAAGATATACCCTGGGAAAACCCTTTAAACACAGAGGATGAAAAACCCATCAATTATTTGAGTATGATAGATAGATTTGTAGAGAATGGCTTACAACACATAAGCAGGTTTCCTGATAATAGACATCACTACAATAGTAGAGAAGAGAGATGTGATGTAACCCTGCAAAAGCAATTGTATGCAATTGTATTGAACGTGCCATATGCCTAGCATATTAATAACAAGCCAAAAACCCTAGAATGCAAAATGTAGCACATAGGAGGCTTAGTAAACATACTAAGAGTGCCACATAGTGCATTTGCAAGGAGGATCTAATTAGAACTCCATCCATACAAACATTAGCACCCTTCCTTTCCTCAATTAGCTTTAACTAAATGTTCATTATCTTGAACTGAAAGTGAACTGACTTGAACTGAATGTTAACTATCTTGAACTAAATTTTAAATAACTTGAAATTAATGTTAACTTACTTGAACTAAAAGTTTAACTGACATGAACTGAATGCTTAACATACTTGAATTGAATGTTAACTGACTTGAACTAAATGTTAACTTAATTGAATTGAATGATAACTGACTTGAACTCAATCTTTAACGGACTTTCGATCACTTAGTTAACAAGCTAGCTTAAGTGTCATCAGTGCTTCACTCTTAGTGTCATTCATGCACAATTTATATTATTAACTTTTGCATGGATCTCTTTAGTTAACTGTTGTAAGCTAATTTATGAACATTAAGCTCTTCTTTACTTAACTGATTGCATTCACTGATAGTTCAAATGATGCTTTGACTGAGGCATTGATTGAGGCATTCATATTTTACTAAAGCTTTATAACTTGAGTTCACTCAAACATTTGCAAGGGCAATTTGAATTCCTTTCCCTATGCTTTATCTCATTATCATTAAATAATCAATGGATGGTCCATATGTGTATTATTTATCGATCTTATCATATAATACTTAGAAGAATTATTCCATACATACTGATGATCATATATATTACCCCAGGCCATATAATCATATGCTAAAGTAATTCAGTCTAGGGGTAGTTAAGCCCTAAAGGAGACTTATAGCACTAAGTGACCATGACTAGCAAGATATCACATAGTATAACCACATGACTTGATACATCATAAGTCCATATCCATAATTGAAGATCCATTCTCATAGGGTACTGTATATGAGACTCATTGACTTGATACAACACAACTCTAGATGTGATACAACACAAGTCCATAGTCTTGATACAACAAAAAACTAGCCTTGATACACCACAAGACTCCAATCTTGATACAACACAAGATTCCAATCTTGATACAACACAAGATTCTAATCTTGATACAACACAATATCACAATACAAGCATCCAACCCCAATACATGAGGACATAGATAGGACTTGATACAACACAATGGCATGACTTGATACCACACTAGTCCCTAACTTGATACAACACAATGTCTTGACTTGATACCACACAAGTCCCTAACTTGATACAACACAAGTATTAGAGAATGACTCATGATGTTGTACAAACAACATAAGTTCTGTAATTCAACCATAAAGTTCATGCAACCATTAGCTGTCAACATGAATGCATTTTTTAAATTGTTTTTAAGATTTTATTAGGATATAATGAAGTTAATAAACATGTTTAAATGAACACTTTTTCATATTCAGCACCCCATAAAGGACAAAATTTTGTATTATGTAGGTTGGAATATTTCATTATGATGAGGCTAGAATCTCAATATCATGGAATATTACTAGGATCCTTGTGCATCTGAAATGGATTTTGTGGGGGAAAACATTTGGGTTGAGAATGTAGAGACATAGTCCAATGGAAAAAGAAATAAGGTAACTTCCTTAGTTATTGTAGAAAACATGAGGAGCCTAAATACAGAGTTGCAGAGATGTAGAGAAGAGAATATGAAGTTGATTAAATCCCGGGAAGAACATAATCAATTAAATGCAGCTTTGCTCTAAAGCTTCATTGAGCCGAACAAAAGTTTGCTCACACAAAGATTACCAAAATATTTGGAATATCGAATAATCCCCAAGTAAAATATATGAATATGAGATAAGATATGATGATATTACAACCTAAATGTTCGATATATATATTTGCATTTACTAAGGGTCGTGTATTTTCAATAAGACACCTCTTTTTTTTAAGATGGAACGTTGCTCAGGAAACCCTCAGGTACTTCCCCATTTTTTTAAGGATGGTACTCGAGGTAAATCGTCAAACCTGATTACGGGGTCTAACCCAATGGGGACATAGTGTGAGTCCCCAGCATAACCACTCGGGGACCCCGAGACCTTTTGCTAGCATAAACAACTCTCATTCACTTGAGCTAACCCACTAGGCTAATAAGGCGCCTCTTTTTATAAAAACTCTTTATTAATTAATTATTGTTATTATTATTGTTTGTTTATATATATATATATATATATATATATATATATATATATATATATATATAGTCAAAGGGAAAATGCATAGGGGGTCCACCCGAAGGGGCCTCGTGCATTCGCTCTAATTACAGAACGAACCCGATGGGGACATCAAGTGAGGCCCTTATATAGCGATATATAGCCTCTCGGGATTTTGACCCCGAGACCTTCTACTCACAACTTACAACGCTCAACCACTTGATCTAGCCCATTGAGCTATATATATATATATAACATTGCCTTCCCCTTAATGCTTTGTCCTCAAAGCTAATTGAATACAAGGATTACGTCTGATTCCCAAGAAAAATGTCGCATCGTTCGTGAAGTAGTCCATCTGAGATCTATCTTTATTGGAGTTGTTTGTTGATCGCTTTGTTGGATGTAACTTCTTGTTTTCTGCTTAGTTTGTTGATTTTGTGTTCTTTCTTTTCTTAAATCATAACTCTTGTGTTTATGTTCATTCTAACCATGTTGTTGGTCAAAATGATTTTCATAGTTTGGGTGTCAACAAGGAGTTCTTGTTGTTTGTTTTTTTACTATATTGGCTTCTTTTTTTACTGTGATAATGACTGGATTTGTATTTGCTTATTTTTCCTCAACTTGGATTTTTTAGTCTGAGCGATTTGATGTCCTCTTCTGAATTTGTTCCAACTTGTTTTCCAACGAATCGTTATAATTCTTAAGATTCATGGTAATTTCTTCTTGCGCTTTCTCATCATCTTTAAGCTTCTAAATCTAATCCATTAGATCTTGTTATGATTCTTAAGGTGACCATTCTCTTCAATATATATATATGTGTGTGTGTGTGTGTGTGTGTGTGTGTGTGTTTTGTAGATGATGCGGGATGATAGTTTCTGTCAAGCAGAAAGGACGAACGATGGTTGTACCAAAGCAAGAAACTCTACATATTGTAGGATTGATATTGGATGTTCCAAAAAACTTTGGTTCAAAATTATGTAAGCTCGAAAGAGCAGTTCATGTTTTACTCTATGAATAAAATGATTTTTTTCGAAGGAACAATATATATATATATATTTGGTTCCTTCGAAAAAATCATTTTATTCATAGAGTAAAACATGAACTGTGCTCTTTCGAGCTTACATCATTA